>JARYHS010012519.1:178091785-178293808 GCA_031002005.1 Vandiemenella viatica | reverse complement strand
TCTGACACAATGGCTTATAATGCTTCTTCCGCGAGGATCCAGCCACCCTTCCGGTTGTGGACTAAGTTAGTTTTTTTTATGTTTTGCATACCTCGAGGTTAATTGCGTTCCATTTCAATGTTTCTGTCTTGGTTTACTGCAGATTTTGATTTGCCGTCTGCTGTGCCGGTGTGACCCCTGGCTGTTCCGGAGAAAGTGAATGCGTGGGCGCTGTTTGAGTCGACTCCCTTCCGGCAGGCAGCGCTACCGCAGCAAAATGTAATCCCCAGGAATGCATTAACCACGGCCCACTTTCTCGACGCCACACGCAAATCGTACCTCGTTCCGACATTTACATTTTATCACACGAATAATCGCATATAATATGTCATTGGGTGAAAGATTCGAAGATTGCACCACTTTCGGAACCTACGCGAAATTGATACTATCCTGTTGAGATTTGGTTTAATTTCTTCGTCAATATCGCCTATTCACGTTCTGCGCTCTTGTTTCACTGAAGAGTTTCCAGAAATTAAATTAAAAATGCCGAAATATGAGAGGCTGCACAACTGCGGAATGCTGGATCATGTTAACCTAAACAGTTTCGTTTTGTCATAGAATTAATGGTTAGATATAAAGACGGCCTCGATAGTGTTGGAAATTTTTTAAAAAAGTTTTTATTTTTCAGATTTGTGAAAAATAAACAAGGAAAAAAAACATAGCACTCTTTTTTTTTTTAAATTTGTTTTTTTTTTTTTCAGAAAACAATATATTTGGTAAATTATAGTTTTATTTACGAAACTTACATTTTACATGTGTATTTTAAATCTTACTAAATCATGTAATGTCTTACATAATGATTCATAATATATATATATATATATGTATATACATAGGTAACATTATTTTATTCATCCTCTGTCAGTACCACATTCACTAGTATCAGTACTACCAACACTAGTTCGGTCGGAGTTGGAATTTCCTGTTTCTTCTTCTGTCTCCTCTAGATCCATAGTTACATTTTCTTTTACTGGTTGTATTGTACGCAAAAGCTGCAATTTTAAATTGTGAGCAAAGTACACACTGTGCATCTAGTTCAAATAGCGTGTATCAACCCAAACAATGAACGGGGAACGGGGATTCCTTCTCATGCGATCTTGCTTTTTCGAGAAGTCCCCGTTCGTAAAAGAAAACTTCAGATAATGTTTCCAATATTTTTTATTTTTTATTTTTCTACTGAATCGAGAAATATTGTAGATTTAAAATTAAGATAAGTACTTAGTAGGCCTATAAACTCTAAAACAGTCATATTAAACGATAAATGCCTTAAAAATTTGAAATTTAGTAGTTATGAAAAAAAAAACTTGTGCCATAAAAGAAACATGTTTTTTTTTCATTTTTTTTAAATACAGAAAAAACCGGGTTTTTTGCAACACTAGGCCAGGACCAGGAGAAAAAAATTTACGAAATTTTCGTTTTGCTGCGTCCATCACGGAAATGGCGTATTTGTTTACAACGGAAGCAATCGATTATCTCTAATTGCACGTTTAGATATAATATGGCGGGCATAACCGTATTACAACTCGGATAAATATGGTTTATTTGTCAATTTTGTGCGACTTTTAATAACGGAGAAAAGTTTAAACTGCAAGAAAACATTGCAGCAAAGGATTGAACCAACATTTTAAGAGACTGTCACTGAATTTTCAATGCTGGCGGGATCTAATGGCTGGCATCGCTGTCATATTTCGACATTTTTAATTAAGTTTCTGGCAAGTACTGAGTAACGAGTACATCGCCCGACTCGAAATACCGAAACGTTACTCACAAATTCATTTCGTTACTCGCATTTGTCGCATGGATGTCAGTTAGATACGATAAACGAGCAAATAAGACTCATCATGCGGGAACTGGAACGGTTGGTCCAGCGACTAAATAAATCTGAACGAGAGACTCAACATTTGAACATAGTGCGTCGCGTATTGCTGGGAATTATGATTTGAATTAATTTCGTTACAAACGAAAATTTGTAAATACAAACATGTTGAGCGTAAATTATTTCAATAAAGGCCTAATTAATATCATGTTGGTGATTTTTTCGGCCCAAGTCCTTAGTTGCTATGATAACTGTTTTGTGGGTTGTTTCTGACTTGCAACTAAACAAAATGCTTTTGATGTCAACAACAACAAATAACTATATATACAGTTCGTGGCCGGTGAAATTACCTAAAATGCAGCCTACACAAACTTGGGACAGTAGTGATAGTGCGAAAAGAGTAGCTGGTATGGAAACACGAATTTGTGCGTGTTAATGAATATATAAAAACTGGCACTGATGATGCCTTGAATAAAGGCGAAACGCGTATGCCATCAAAAGCATTTTGTTTAGTTGCAAGTCAGAAACAACCCACAAAACAGCTAATTAATATGATTTATTGATAAGTGCTGATATTTTTAAAGAGGTAATTTTGACAACATAGTTATTTTGTAGTTTTGCTTTTGTATAACATTAAAATTTACAGAGCATAATTTGTAAATATAATATTTGGATAGATAATTTGAGAAAGTTATTGTTTTTTATTGATCTTGCCTTAGTCAGATTTTATTGATTTCAAACATTTATAAAATGAGTTATTCTAAAATGCAATATTCTAAGTATACTATTTTGTTTTACAGTGACCGAGAGTGGTTGGTGAGCGGTTTAACGCTCTGGCCTCGGATTCGGGAGGACGGCGGTTCGAATCCCCGTCCGGGCATCCAGATTTATGTTTTCCAAAATCACTCCAGGCGAATTCTGGGATGCTTCCCTCAAAAAGGCCATGGCCGATTTCCTTCCCGTTCCTTGTCCCCAGTTCCATCCCGCCTCTAATGACCTTAGCCGTCGACGAACGAAATCGTCCCGTACGCGGCGTGACTCGTTGCGATGCTTCATGTTAGTGCTCGATTGTGTCAAAAGTAGCGAGTAACGAAACGATACGATAGTAACGAAGTCGTCCCGTACGCGGCGCGACTCGATACTATGCTTCATACTAGTGCTCGATTGTACCAAAAGTAAAGATTCTGTTGTAACGAGTTATGATTGGTTTAGTAACGAATACATACGGGTACACAATTTCTCGTTATTTTTACAGCTCTACCTTGCGATGACTACGCCACACTCGAACTATACCATCTGCTCTTATCAACTGGAATCGTGCCTCATCTGACCACGCAGCCTTTTTCCAGTCATCTAGGCTCCGCTGATGGCGTTTTGTTAGCACAGGCACTCGGATCGGTCTTCTGCTGCCATATCCCACCAACACAAAATTTCGCTCTACTCTCCGCACGGACTCGTCTGTCGTTCGTTCCAGATTGTGTGTTGCTGTTCTTTGACGCAGTGTTGTCTGTCTGTCGACAGTGACACCACTACGCACACGTCGCTGCTCTTGGTCATTCAGTAGACGTGTTCGGCCACTGCATTATCCATGGCTGGAGGTAATCCGGCACACTCTTGGCACCGTGGGTCGAGGAATGTTGAATTCAAGAACATTTCCAAAATAGAATGCACTAGCGCCTAGCGCAATCACCACTCCGCATTCTGAGTCTGTAAATTCATGTCCTGCAGCAATAATCACAGCAGAAAACCTTCACATGGCTCATCAGGGTACAAATGAATGCGCCGAAACTGCACTGCACGTTTAAACGTGTCTTGCTGAAGCTGCCGCTTACTGTCAGGTCACATCACTTGATTGGTTCGGCCAGTATCCAAACTGCGAAAAACAACGCCACAACGCATGTAAACAGCTTTACTGATTGTTCCTTTCCTAAAAGATGTGGATACCACATAGAACTTCTTATAAAAATACAACACGTCCTTAAATAATAATAATTTTTATACTAATCTGAAAAATGTAATGTGAAAGTAACTTCAATCATTGGTGCTGCATAATTCACTTCAGTAAGTGTTACTGGACTATTGATGTATAGCAAACGTTTTCCTAACTACTTCTTAAAAAAAAAGTGCTCAACTTCATGTGCCCCGTACAGCTGAAATGATAAATAAAAAATGAAACCATTTTTTTAAACTTTTTAAATTTTAATTCAATAACAAACCTCACAAAAAAGTCAACAAATGTCCGTAAGTGTTATTATAATAATAATGAAAACCTTAATTCTCACCTCGCATTCGGGAGGACGCCCGCGCCGGTTCGAATCCCCGTCCGGGCATGCAGATTTGGGTTTTCCATGGTTTCCCAAATCACTCCAGCCAAATGCCGGGATGTTTCCTTCAAAAGGCCATGGCCGAATTCCTTCCCATTCCTTGCCCCCCAACCTTTCCCGTTTGTAGACCTCGTTGTTAAGAGACGTTAAGCAGTTAAAAAGAAAAAATCCTTCAATTTTACTTAAGTTTAATGGGATAAATGCGCACGTTTCTCTTCCCTCAAATCTGAGATTTTTGGTTGCTATTTTGTTTACTGAACTTCAAACTCAAATAATCTTCGAGTTGAGCTCGGTGCCGATGTTTGGTTTTCATGTGTTCCGTGGCCGAAAATCCACTCTCGCAAACGTACATCCTGCAAAATTGTAGTAAAAATGTTATTGCTTATTTGCTAACGTGATAAATGTCTCTTAGTTAACCACAGTATTACAATGATATAATTCACAAATATAAATTGACTGTCTTAAAATATATTATGGCGATAGTATTGTTTCCGTATATTTTTTTTTTTTAAATTACCTTAGTGATTACCTTAGGCAAGAGATTACCGTGCGTATCCCTTGAGGCAACCACTGTTTTAGAAGAAATGAAACTCTAAAGCAAGCTCTGCTCCTTTTCTTGGCCCCAGAGGTAGTCAGGTACGTTGTTGTTGTCGCCATTGCTGTTGTGGGTTTACGATATATGCTGTGTCAACAGTAACTGGTTGACACTCTCTCAGTCAACATAATTCACGTTGAAAACTTGGTGTGGAACGAGACAACCAATCGTCTTCATTTCTGCCTTTTATACTTATCAGATCAGACGTGAGGCATTTGTGGCCTGACCCAAAAATCATCGACTCCTCCAAATTTTACGAAAGAGCAGTTTTATCCGTATTCACATTCTTGTCCTATTTTTTTTTTTTTTTAATGTCAGATTAAAGACATGAAAACGTGAGTGAATACGAGAGCAAGATCAGCTTTGGATTACATGTCTGTATTGCAACTAACAACCCACATCATTAAGATACTAGTTTTGATTCATAAATCTCAAAATTTAATGTCCCTGTAAATTTGAAATGAACGTGAAAGATAGCGAAAATTTAAGTGCCATAGTGCTTGTGCAGCAGATTCTGTTGTATAGCACTGAGCCGTATAACTAAACCATAACAAACTAACACACCACCTCTTCCGTTCCGAATAGTCACGGATATGTCAGTAATATCAGCGAAAGCTGTTGATGAATTGTAAGGAGCCGAATGGTTTGATTAATGATTGGCTGTATTTTCGGGCGTTTAGTGGGCTAATCGGAAGGATTTCTAACTATTCTCTTCGTCTTCTGTCTTCGGCAACGATCGAATCTAGCCTTTCATCTGGATGCTAATTCATTCTTCTTGTCTTGAGGGCTATCTAATGTTACTATTAAGTCAGGCTGACACCATCCATATTTCCGGCACGGAGCTGTTGATTATAATAATTAGTACTTTGGCAAGATAATATTAACAGGTGCAAGTGGAGATGGTAACTAATTCTACCAATGGAACGAAAACATCCTGTTTGTAAAATCTTGTTTATTGCTTAATACAGACAGTATATGACTGCTACAAGTACGAGTTCCTGTAGTGATAAGTCGGATAAAATCTATCAGTCTCTGGCTGATAATGATGTGTTGGCAGGCTAAGCTAACTGGCGATACTTAATCCATGACTGTCGTTTTAAATCATCCTTTTTACTCAGCTATGACAGAGGCGAAATGCGCGACAAATCGAAACTTTGTCACCAGGTCGCAAGACCATTTGAATTTCCTTTTTACCATGCATACTGAAAGTGAAATTACGAGCATAGCTTCTGTTACAACGCAAGAAGTAAGGTAATTCTCAATTGCGTAAATTTAAACAAACTGTATAACTTGCAATTAGGAAATTGCCCACAATATCCATTTGTTAAGGTGATTTGGTTATTTAGGGACTAAAATTGCAGGTAAACATATAACATAAGTCATCTAAATAAGAGTAAGGCAATCTAGAAAACAGAATATTTTTTTATTGTTAATCATTGACCATAAAAGTTTCTATCACAATATGATCGGAACATAACCCTTGTTGGAAGTTAGATCTGAACTTTTAGGTACGAGATGGAAAGAAAATTTAAGAATAAGAAAATTGGAGCAACAGCAGACTGATGAAAATTAAATTGGAAATAAAGTATGCAAAGAACGTATCTCGAGAAACAAGGATCAGGAAAGCGATTTTGGAGGAATATCACAGAAAAAAGAGACAGGTCGGTGCGTCTTATTTTTACGTCATGCAAGTTTGGTTGATTTTTGTGGAGAAGGGTAGAGTAAAATATATGAAGTGTATAGTACCAGAACGAGTGCAGTAGGTCAAGTAGATAACTGAAGATATGTGTTGAGATGAAGAGATGCAGAACTGCCTCATAAAAGGATTACACCATGGAAAGCAGGTTAAAATCGGATATGAATCCCGCAGAAATTTTTAGCAATAGCATGAACAACAGCATTAATGTTTTCCGAAAGGCTGAACTACTAACTATTTGAGGTGGTGTATTTTTTAGCTGTAAATAAAAACTTCTTCTGCAATGAAATAGAAGAGGATTCGTTTTAATCGATTAATCTCAAATAGCTACAACAAAAGAACTGATAGGCTCCTTTTACCATTCGCCAGACACCGATATAAATATTGCCGAGGCATTGAGAAATTATGTAAATGATATAGTTCAACGATTTCCGATAATGCAATAATACTACGAGGTAACTTCAACTTGCCTTTCTTCGGTTCGGTTAAATACGTTCACAAAAGTGGTTGCAGTGATAAAACAGTTTGCGAAATCGTTCTTGATATATGTTTTCTGATTGCAATTTTGAAGACTGTCTCCTGGATTCAACTTACCTAAGGACACCTGGAAAACACCGAATCGTGTGAATATAGCCCACGGTAGATGCAACTACTGGGTAAACAAGTGAGGAGAAATAAATAATCCTTCTTTTGACTACGGAAACCATCGAAAAACTTTCCACTACATCACCATGGAATACCCTCTCAGAGTATTCAGTGGTATGATCTAGCAGCTTTATGGAGCAACACAGAGGTAATTGCAATCTCTCGGCATCAATCTGTATAAACCTCTATTTCTGATTCCATCTATTGTAATTCATACAATTACTATCTTTGTATCCTTGTGCAACTAAATAAAAAAATTAAAAATATCATTATGAACCACAATGTTTCTTTATTTATTTATTTTATTTTATTTCTTCCAAAAAGACACCCGGTGTTTGTTTGGGCACAAAAGGTCCTCCCTGTTTTTTTTCCCCCCCTATCAAATAAGAACCGTAGCTTCCAGCATCCTGTCTTCAATTTGTTGCACCCGGAGGTGCGTTGCGGCAAGTGAAAGAGCGGGCAGTATCTTTAATTGCACCATTCCACAGGTCCCTTTCTCGCATCACCGTTTTTGTAGTGTGGAGTGCCTGGCAGCATTCCAATTGCATCTTGCACACTCTGCTACTTCAAAAATTACTTTCCGCATAAAATCCGTAGGACAGATGGCACCTAAACATGTCCATAATCTCTAATTCTGGTAGCAGTTTAAACGATAGGTTTGTAACATTTTTTGGCCTACCGCTTCCTTTTCGAAAAAAAATTACTCACTGCCCTTTTTCAGAAAAATAACAAACGAACACCTCTTCTTGTAATTAATAGTGCTCCAACTTTTTTGGCTCGTATAACTTTTTGAAACAGTGATTTGTTGGAGCCCTTCTTAGGTGAACTATAGGACATCATATGTAGAAAAACAAGGACAGATTTCTAAAATTATTAAAAAATATTAACAATATTGATGCATTTTTCACAGTTTGATTAACAAATACATATTATGAGAAATATTAATTAGAGAGCTAGCTCGCTGTAATGGCACTAATTTTTCGATATTTGGTGCCTTATCGTAGCGTTCTACTATTGACAATCTATTTCTTTTCCTGGTTAATAAATTGCTTACTATGCTAGATCCTCTTTTGATCGTGGAAATCCAATTAAAACTTCTTTGATGTAGCCCTTAAAGCCGGATCAAATACTGGAAAGAAAGGAGCGGTGGTTGGTTCACCTCTCAGAAAATTTGTTTCGAACCAGAAACACTCCTACGATCTCTTCAACTCACACGAGCGGGTGGTACTGCCCCCATTGAGAGCCACTAAGGTAAGAACTTTGGTCAGGTTTTCTCATACGTATACGTGCGATCCCCGTGCGTTTGACAAGACGAATAAGGATTGTAATCCCACAGTGTTTTCAATCCCGCGTTTGCGGATTACAGGATTGTTCAACCCGTGGGATCCGGCACAATGTTATAAAATTAAATAATGTTTATTTATTGAAGTAATAGATAAACTTTAGTGTTAAATAATAAAAATGAACAGTTAACAGAGCAAAATAACATTAATTTAATTTTTTTTCAGGATACGTTAAACATACTTTGCACTTTTGTTTAAATCCAATTCTAGTTGCTAAGTAAATAATCAGATATGGTAAATATTCAGATAACATTGCATGTCTCACAATAAACCACATCAGTTTGGAAAATAATTTATTTGCTAAGCAATGAAACTATCACTATATTTTGAGAGAATTACGTTTAAAGCCAGCGGCCGAGAATGACATTTCTGCCTCCTCGCTCGTTGGTTTGATTGAAACGACCACGAATAAAAGCTTAACAACATTCCAGACTTTTTTGAGATTGTTATATCTGTGAACCACTTCAGTAGTTAGATGATCCAGTGTTACGCTCACTCTTTGGGAGAGTACATAAACCATGTAACTCAGTTTTGGCCTCCTGTGAACCCCCCTCCCCACCACCCTACCCCCCCACCCCCACGTAGCCCGACATGATTTTTGCCTCTACCCCCTCCCCCTAGACTAGTATAGGTGGTGACGTTCAGCTTGTGACAACTAGAAGACACCTGAAACCTGATGAAGACGGCAGAGCTAGCTGCCGAAACGTCGTGTTTATACAACACCATCCGGCTGGAAACCCGAGAAGATTTCATTGCATCAGTACGCCAGAAAACTCTCCACTCAGACTATCGTAAATTACATACAGATAATTAAATGACGGAAATAAATATTCACATACTGTTATGTGCTCTGTAACTCATTTTAACTGTGACAAATAATATGAATGAAAAGCTACTTGCCCTGACGCGGATTACTCTCCCCCCTCCCCACACGTAGCCCAGCGTAGCTTTCCAGTCAATCCCTCCCCCACCTAGACCAAGACACGTAGTTTATGGACGTTCCCTTTGTGTTTCGAGTGTCCCGTACATACAAAGCTGAAATTCACTTTTTAAAAACAGATATCTCACATCTGATGAAGTAGAGAAATAATTGTAAAAACATTTGTGCAAAACATTCTGGAAACCATTTATTCCACAGATTTTTTTTTAAATAGCTGTCAATTGTTTTAATCTTCTTTTGTATTATTCTCAAAAACAATTCCAGTTGTATCATTTTTTGTGCCTATGATCTGGGAGATTTTTTTGCAATATGATAACATAACTCAAATTACAGTAACGCATACAACAAAAACAAACGGGAGTTCTTAGAAAAACGTAGAAGTGACTCTATTTACTTACAAATCACGAAAGATGACTAAAACACACATTTGTTGTCGATAGTCAAATACGAACTTGAAGGGTACAACGAGACAATAGAACCGGTAGAGACAAGAGTCCGGCAGGAAAGTGAAGAAGGGGAGGAAAGATCACGCAGACCGAACGCGTCTTCGCACAATTTTGGGATTGTGTATACGCTTAATTTTGAGCGGGATCCTTCAGACTGCCAAATGATGCGGGATCCCGCGGGTTTGTGGGATCCCGCATTGCTGAATTGCAATACCTACGGGAAACCTCATCCTACCGGAGTGGTTAAAAGGAGAACATCATGATTTTTATCTTTCTGAGTTTTCAACTATCACTGGTTGTTTCTGCTTCGTACATCACCTTTCCTCAGAAGGAAAGGGATAACGGCAAAAACTGTGAGTTTGAGAATTTGTACGCAACGTTGTGAAGGTCTACTGGAACAAGCAACGGGTGAAGCAACAATAATTTTAACATACCGTGTATTGGATTAACTAGATCAGTCATGAAACATTCCTGGAAAAGTTGAATACATTGTCGAAACATTAATTTTTTGACACTGTTTCGACGATTATACTGGAACTTCGTGAAAAATCTTTCTCTTATTTAAACTGTCTGTTTAAACCGGCCGCCACGATCGGTTGACCAAAGACTTGTTATTTTGTTGTTTAGTTATAATTTATTTTAAACTGTTCAATATAAAGCAACCACTTGGCTATCGATCAAAATAGTAACGCTCATATTATCGTAGATAACTACCCGGAGATTGCAAGTGTGCAGAAAACCACAAAACACTTCCTTTTCTAATAATCGTTAACACAGTTTACCTTTATGTCATTCTTGAACTCTCATGCACCCGTAACAACTTCTTCTCTTTACCATTAACATCTTTAAACCACCCTTTTAATTAATCAGTTAGTCATTCTACATACCCGCAACAACGAACGTGCTCTCAGGAAAACTCCTACTCCTTGCTTTTGCTAATGCCTTTATCTTGTCTTAGAAAACACACACACACACACACACACACACACACACACACACACACATATATATATATATATATATATATATATATATATATATATATATATATATGTGTGTGTGTGTGTGTGTGTGTGTGTGTGTGTGTGTGTGCGTAGGACCTCGTTACTCCTTCTTGGAATTGGCAGCAAGTTTCATCTTCTTTTTGGTGTGTTAGTCTCGGTTTGTCACATTTGCGACTAACTTCTTCCGAAAAAGATCTCAGTCGAAAACATTTTCTGGTTTTAATCCCAATCCTCCCATATATATTAAATAAGATAATTTTAATTTCCCCAACCAATGCCACCTAGAGTTAGTTTATTACAATTTTTTTTTATCTGCTTAACGTCTCTCTAACAGCGAGGTCTTTAGAGACGGGAAAGGATGGGGGGGGGGGGGCAAGGAATGGGAAGGAATTCGGCCATAGCCTTTTGAAGGAAGCATCCCGGCATTTGCCTGGAGTGATTTAGGAAACCATGGAAAACCCAAATCTGGATGCCCGGACGGGGATTCCAACCGCCGTCCTCCCGAATGCGAGGCCAGAACGTTAGCCGTTACACCACCACTCTCGGTGTTTATTACAAATTTCACCAGCTATCCGGTAGTGATAAAACCTCAATACGTTTAAAAGTTATCCACCCAAATAGGGCGGAATGCGGTTACTCGCGCGCCATCAGTGCTCCTCGTGGCCGATAGGGGTACTACCCATCTAAATGCCTGTACTTCGACAACATTTAAGAATTTTTCCTCGGTCAGTATTGTTTGCGTGTTGTGGCGGAGAAAGTAAGCGTGAAGCGTGGTGGCTGGTGGGTCCCATTTGACCCAGATGGAGGGAGGCCACGTGTGGGGTGGTTCGGTTGGGCAACCCGCCACCGAGCGAGCGGCTGGCCCCGGAAGAGCGTCGCGGGCAAACAGGAATCCGCAGTCAGTCCCACTTTCCCTTTCTTCGTTGCGTAACATTACGTCAGTGTCCGCCCAGACAGCCAACCTACTTGCAGGAGGCCGGGCCGGTCGCTTACGCAAGCTGCGGAGCTCGATGGAAGCTGCCGGTATACGGCGCTACCCTCAACCCACCCACGGCCTGACCTGCAGGGCGATCCAAGTAAGAGGAGCCAATGTCAACATACTCCTCATCATCATTAGCTCCCTAGAAAACACGCTGCCAAACAAGGCGTTTTACTATTAAAACTGATAATATTTTTAACGTCATCAAGCCACCTTGTGCCATCACCTACCCTCCTTCATGTCATATGCAGTACTATTCTGGGGCAATTCTACTCATAGCGACAAAATGTTCATAGTCCAAAAGCTAGTAATAAGAATTATGAGTGGATTTAGGAGTAGATCTTCATGCAGAGAGCTGGTCAAGAAATTAGAGATTTTAACATTGGTGGCAGAGAGTATATTTGTAGTTAAAAAATTATACTTTGTACCAAACAAATTGTAAAATATACAATTATGGCTCTAGAAGTAAAAATTATCTTCACAAGGATTGCAAGTCATTGCCATTTGTTCAAAAAGAGGTCAGATAGTGAGGGACACATATATTCAATAAGCACCGAAAACATCTTAAATGTCTGGCAGGGATTAAGATTAAACTCAGGAAAAAAGTAAAAGAATTTTTAACTGACAACTTCGTTTACTCCATAGAATAATTTATTTTTAAAGTATCTACAAAATAACTGTCAGTAGTTTGCGTAAATGTAGTTATAATTAATGTTCATATTATTCTGTGACAGTTAATTTTCTGGTACACACGCGTATTTGGTTACGAAATTGTTTATCCGTAAATTGACAATTTTTGACATCCCACATAGCCTCTTATATTGGGATCTATGGAAAATGAATGTATTATATTGATTCATCTTTCTGTATGTAGTATGTGAAAAGAATGCTCTATGTTTCAGAGTCATCAAAGTATTTTTGCTTTTAGCCTTGAGATTCCAAGAGTAACAATCATAGAAAAAGAGGCAGAACGTATTTATTTCAACGGGGTGGTACTGTGTTCTTTTGATCTTATTTGGGAGCTCACGAACCTTGAAGACGTTCAGATGTGATACCCCCGTGTTATTCACGTTTACCATCCCGAGCTGTATCAGGTAACTGTTATTTTCAGCATCATATACTAAGGGTAAAATTTATGCTGATCAACTTGCTATACTGTTAATTAAGCCTTAAGCATACCGACTATGAGTCTAATAGTGTAACTCTATCCCGCCATTCCCTCTAACGCGTGCTATATACCCTGTCACTGAAATATTTTCCGCTGATCTAAAACATATTTAATATGATGAAGCTTTCATTGGGAATAAACAACTGTCATTGGGGAGGCCGCCGGTTCGAATCCCCGTCCGCGCATTCAGATTTTCCATGGTTTTCCCAAATCACTCCAGGCGAATGCCGGGATGCTTCCTTCAAATTCCATGGCCGAAATCCTTCTCGTTCATTGTCCCCAATCCCATCTCGCCTCTAATGACCTCGACGCAGACTGTGTTGATTACGAGGTTACAGGATTTGGAGTTAATTTCTGGATTGGAGGAACAATTAATAGAAAAGGAACAAATGTAACAATTAAGACAGTGGCAAACAAAATAAATTTCAGATTTTAACAGCAAAACTGAAGCTTTGCGAATATCATGGCACCTGCTGCCTATAATCTGAGGTGTTTTTGTTATGTAACTGTGTTTTGGTGGTCTATTAGTATAATTTTAAATTCTGAATTAAATGTAAGGAAACATCAGAAATTTCGTTTATCTCCCAGATAACTTAATTGAGGGAAGTTTCTGTGAAAGTTTATGGCAGCGGTGCCACGAAGCGAACTTCCCTGCGTAAGAGAGAAAATGATTTTCCGCAGAAAGAAATAGAGTCAGTTTAAAAATTACATAATATGCTTACACTGCCTGGAGTGGAGCATGGCCCGTCGTCAGTAGCATCAACACGGAAACGCAGAACAACTTCTCGACTGGACGAACCGCTGTGCAAACATGGTGGCATAACGACCAAGTGACGAGTATCATCGAGATGACATTTATGAAAGCAATGAGACAACTCAGCCAACCTTGCTTTCAGTGTATTCAAACCTGAATGTCATAATTATAATACATACACTCTCTAAATAATATCTTTGAGAAGAGGATATGAAAGCTCCCAAATATAATGGTCTTGAAGTTTAATTCATATTGATTGTCCTATTCCCAATCACACTATTTAGTTCCCAGATAAAAAAATTTCCCATATTTTCCCAATAGTAGTCATCTAATGATGTTAACGAAGGGATGAAAATAGCTTTCAGAGGCTGGCATACACACAAGAGGTTTTATAACTTGGTGGTATAAAGGCCTTTCTCTGACATCTTACGGTTTATTTGATACGCGCTGAGTGAACCTTCAAATCGGTTTGTCCTGGCTCTAATACAAACACACATAACCCTTGGAACTGCATAAATCAATAAAAACATTAATGAAAATAGACTCTTTTGGTGCTGCGCAAATATATTAAAATTTATTCGGAATTTGTGCAAAATATTTATTCAAAGCCAAAATGTATATTTATTAGAATCTCTGCTCAGTTTCTCTATTTTAGATCAAAAATTATTAATTTCTGGAGAAAATTAATTTTTTTTGATTTAGGTTATATTTCAATCAACACTTTAGAATTACCGAATCATTCAATTTTAATCTCACATAATTGAAAATAAAATTGCTGATCATCCTCTGATGTGTTAGCCATGTATGCCTCATCAGGCTTCAGCTCAGTAACATCATCTGTTTGGAGTAGTACGTACTCCCATCTCCTAGATGTCATGTTGTTGTTTCAACCATTATCTTTATATTATTACCCAGATGTAATATGATCGCATAAATCATTGATGCTTATCTGCTAAAAACAAAAAATAGCTGAAAAATGACACCGAAGTACAGGTATTATTAAAAAAGTCACTCACTATTCAATAAACGAAAATGCACAAAGACCCGTTAAAGAAATAGACAGGTGAAGATAAATGGCGCATTGTTCTAGCGGTAGCCGATTTAACAATATAGATGACGTCATATTGGTAATGGTATAGTGGTTCTGGAGGTATTCCCCGGACTAAACAGTGATTGATTGTGGAGGATCAGAAAACGGTGTAAGTAGGTTTCTGCTGAATATTAATGCGTTCCCACGAATTTCAATGAATACGGCAACTTTTTTTTCTGTCATAAAGAATACTTTATAATTTATATAAGAATCAGGTGGCTCTAAAAAAAAGTAGACAATTATGAGAGACATGCATCAGTTAAAAAGGGGGTGAGACAAGGATATAGTCTATCTCTGTTAATGTTAAATTTTGTATGTAGAGGGAGTAACAAAGGAAGTGAAAGAAAATTTTAATGTGGCGTAAATGTTCAAGGAGGAAAAATCAGTATGACATTGCCCTATCAGCGAAAAAGGCTAAGGATATTGAGAAGTTACTGAACGTCATGAACAAAATAGTGAAGGACGATTTTGGACTAAATAAAGCAAGACAAAAGTAATGAAACATAGCAGAAATGATATCAATAATGGTAGATTAAATATCAAAATAGGATATGATGTGATAGAAAAAGTAAGTTAATTCTGCTACTTAGGAAGTAAAATTATAACTCATGACCGAAGCAGGACTAATGTTAAAAGCGGAATAGCACTTGAAAAAGGTGCCTTCATGAAAAAAAAGAAATATTTTAATTTCAAATATTGATCTAGGACTTAGAAAGAATTTTATGTTTCGAGCACAGCAGTTTTATGATAGCGAAGCATCGACTTTAGGAATAGCAAAAAGACAGAAAATTTGAAATGAGGTGGTATAGAAGTATGTTGACTGATTTTGAAAACTAAATGGATAGATAAAGTACGAAATAAACGAGTTTTGGAAATGATAGGTGAGGTAAATAAAATTTGTAGTCAATAAGCAAATTAACAAAATTAGCAGCGTTCTGAGTTTACTGATGCTTGATAACCTTATACCTTAATCAATATGGCATTTTAATCACAGTCTCACGGTCTTTGGAACATCACAAAAATATGGAACTGCTAAATTAAATTAATTACAATTAGCCTAGAAGCTACCGAGTTCAGTTCTTCATAATTAGCTTTTAAGCAGGTTAATAATTTATATTTGATAAGACATTCCGTCCTCGTCAGAACTGCAATGGACTAATGTCTCCCACCAAACATTTGGCAAGTGCTCAGATTTTGCACATTATCCATTGTACCCATTCTTCCTTGCACAAAGTTTTATAAATTCGCTACAGACTACGCAATACCACTCAGTTTCAGAATCTGATTCTCAATAATAATTTAGTTTTTTCTCTCACTCTTACCTATTCAAACATCTATTTAACCCTTCCTTTCCTTCACCTTTTACTTCATGTTTATCACCATTTTTCTGTTTCTTGATCATTTTTTCTTCATATTCTCTTGCAAAAACATCATCTTCTCCGTTAACCTTTTATAGTTTCGCATACAGAAAATAAAAAATACTTCTTTATTTAAATAAATAAACACAAAATCAGTCACACAAATATAAACTTTATGGGCATGTTTTAAAATGTTACAGCTAACCCCAAAATATTGTTACTGACTATCTCCTCCTATGAATTTCTACATTAATTGAGATAAACATTCATGCATGAGTTTGGCAATAAAAACTAACTGAGGATATCAAAGGCAGATACATTTTAAACGTCGTTAGCTTGTACTCATCCTCATGTTGCAGCATGTGGAGGGGTACCAGTGCTTGTCGCGTAATGAGGGCAGGTATAATGATTGTATCAAGTGAGATATTTGGCTCCAAAGTATTCAAAGTGCCTGCTACTATATACCACTGTTAAAATAAGCGCCTCACGCCCCTATTTTAAAAATTATAATACTTAATTATTCAATTGCCGTGGTCTTTTCAGCACAGCGTATGTGAAAATCGTGAAAGAGATGATGATTGTTGGGACTAAACTGTACTATCCTCTTCCTTGTCAGTCCCTCAGTCAAGTGTGAACACTTGTTTCAGTGACAACGCTCTGGCAAACGAACGATTACCGATTTTGTATTTAAAGCAAGTGTCATCTTGCTTGCCATTGGCCTTCTGAATGTAGACTGAAGAAGCGAGAAGTGATGAAGGTAATCGCTTGCCCTCAGTATATTCGAATCCACATCCTGACATCCTAATATCGATTCTTCTGAATCACTCCAGGTTAATGCTGAGGAACGTTCCCTTCAAAAGACAATAGCTTAATTCCGTGATGTTCCTCGTCTACAATCCTCTTCAGCCTCTAATGACCTCGACGTTGACGAATCGTAAAGCCATAAGCAGTGTCGAGGTTACGTGGAAGTGAGGAGGTTAGTACCTGTTGTTCCAGGTACCCGGGCATAAGCTGTCACTACACTATAATCTGGTGTTTGGGAATCATGCTTCACCAGTTCACCCATCTTGTTGAACAAGTCGCGAATGATGAAATTTTATTCCTTACCTGGACTCGAATTAAGCATGGTGGAACAGTGATCCAGCCAATGAGAAGAATAGAGAATTGCATCAAACCAATCGAGAGAATGGTGACAGAAAAATTAATGAAGATACTTCTTATTTCCAGTGTCGTGTTGTCAAGCCTCTCATTGGAGTTCCCTACTGTCACAATTATTTGTAACAGCAGAAGTATTTTTTTCTCACAGTAATCCAGACAAAATCATCCACTCTTGCAATGATCTGTGATTATCAATTTGTTGACAGAGATTAGTATTTGTCTCAAGCATTTCATACGAGCTGTAGTATTTTTAGTGGTCGCTAAAGTTGCAGCTTGAATCAACTAAACGAAGAGGTAGAAAGCTAATCACAATAGCTGCTAACAATCCTACATCGTTGTCCATTTTAAGTCTTAAATCTACTTCAATATCCTGAATGGAGAATACAACCACTACTAGGAAATTTACCAGGTGCATCAAGGCTGACACGACAGTCCAACGCCCGACCTCATTCCTGCTTCACGAACTTCAACATCTGTCAACAATCAAAACATTCGACACACTGCATCTGAGATTCGACTATCGCGGAAATCACAACACCACGCTCCAAGAACTCATGTAATAATGACCAACTGCGGGCGATGTGTCAACGCACGAACTTTGCGAATTACGTTAGCCACTGATGTGAGAATTAAGTTTTTCCCGACGTATGGTTGACAAGAATTCTTCACGGGTTTTCTGTCGTATAATTTTTTCTTTCCACAACGTTTCGGCTGCAAACCTCCGCTGACTTCATCAGGTGAGATATCATATCGACGCTGTCCACAGCGACGATACAGCACCGACAGAAAAGCCGTGAAGAATTTTTGTCAAGTTAGTCACTGTTTACTGTTAATGCGACGGAACGCATTCCACAGATCTTGGGAGATGAGGATTCTACAATAACAATTGCCCTCATTTTTTTAAAAATTCTTTCAAGGGGTCTGGTAGGTTTATAAGAGAGGCGGTAGAACTGATTGTACGCATACTTTACTTTCTTGGCATGAGGAAGGAAGTGATGTGTGTAGAGGCACGGTCATTTGTTACATCCTCGTTTTTCATTGGATATCAACTGAGAACCTGAGGAGCCATTCCGGACGCCCAGCTGCGAGGAAACATTCCTCGGGACGGAATCGCAGCTGCCGGCCTCAGCCAGACCATTCACCGACTGACACAATGACGAAACAACTAACTTACTCTCCCCAGCGCAATTATTGTTCCTTAAGAACTCATAAACTGCAGTAGTTTCCCAAACATGCCGTAAGCAAAATGAAGGTACAAGATTCTAGCAATGTACAGGTATGACAGGAATCAGGAGGAGTTGCTTTCTTATGTGGAAGAGAGGAGATAATCATGACACAAATTAAAAGTTTATTTCAGGTATGAGGAAGTGAAAAAAATATCGTTTATGGGTAAAGCAGTGAAGGACTGGGATAAATTACTGAGGCTGAACAATTTGTGTGCAACAGTAAAATAATTCAAAGAAAATATTGTGCAATATTATATGTGGTAGCGAAATTGCAACCTATTGTGCTTAATAACAAAATCTTCCAAACAGGGCAACATATTATACAGTATTTAGCCAGCTATCCCTCCAAGTCTCTGTAACATAACTGCACAATTTCTCCTACTGAAGCTTCATTTTTACTAGTCATATCATACTTTTAAATATTATATAAAACAAGTTTTACGTTTCTTACAATTTTATTGCTGGAATTGGATATAGCAAGCTGAAAGTAACATGAAATGGTGAGGTTAATACCATTAGTATTATGACTGTAAATGAGATTTATCAACAGATTTTTGCAAACTGACTGCGAGAGAAACAAAGACTGATCTAACATCACAGCTTTACGTGCATTCCGTCTGCCTGTTACCGTTCAGTTAGTTTTCAAAATATATTATTTATCCATAAAAAAGTGCCCCATGTTCTTCCGGAAGATACATAGTATTTCCATGTCAAATTTCATCAAAAGAGGTTTAACCATTTAGTCGTGAGACAGAGCTACTTTCGAATTTATAATATTAGTGTAGATTTTCTGATTAATTTAATTTAATTGCAATGGAGCACAGGCTCCGGTGGCATTTTCCCAACACACCCATCTTCCCTCTATCCTGCACCCACCTACATTTGCCCTCTACAAATTTTATCTTTAAATTCTTTCAAAGTTTTCGGTAAATTATTCATCATTTCTCTGGTAACTCATTGCAATCCCTGACACCCTTTACCTAAAAAGAGAATCTTCCCACACCATTGTGCCTGAAATCGAGTGCCAGCTTGTGGTCATGGTCATCTTTCCCTTCCATGCACTACTTTTAATAAATATTGCAATATCTTTCCATGCCTCATCGCCAGTATATGCCCTGTACACTCCCATGACCCTCCTCATCCTCCTCCTGTCTTGCAATAGATCCCATTCCAGCTCCTTTATCATATCCGTCACTGATTGCATTCTGCGATAATTTCCAGAAACAAATCTAGCAGCCACCCTCTCCAACTCCTGTATTTGATACGTAAAATGTGGGTCCCATACTACACTACCATATTCAAGCAATGGACTGACCAAAGTTTAGTAACCCAATTCCTTTACTTCTCTCGTTCATCCCCTCATCACTCTCTCCAACAAGTGCACAATTTTGAAACCTTTTCCTACCACCTGTCCTATGTATCCTGCCCAGTACAGTTGGTATTTTGAATAAAAATAACTACTGAAAACAATTTACGTTCCCCATTTAGATTTTTTTTTGTCAGGCTTTCAACACTGTTTGTAACAATACATTATTTATAAGTCACAACCTACACTGGAATATGATTGTGTTTGTACGATTAGCTCTTAACTGAAAAACAACGTTTATATTGTTCTGAGCCCGTCGTGTACTTCATTGAATTAAGTATCTCACTGTCTAGAAATTGTCACGGGGGAGAGGGGGTGTGTTTCACTCTAGTTGTTCATGGTCTCGCGATCTAGCAAAATTAGGCAGTCTATACTGCGTCACGATACTATTAACAAGTAGTATTGGTCAGATTGAAGGCAACAAATAATTCAAGTATTCATTCAGTCCTTACAATGTCTTAATCGCCCCATCATGGAGTCGCGGCTTTTTTACTGTCGTCAGTCTTTCGACTGGTTGCATGTAATCCTCCATCCCTTCATATCCTGTGCTAACCTCTTCATCTTTAGATACCCTTACAACCCACGTCCTCAATTATCTGCTTCATATATTCTAATCTCTGTCTTCCTCTACAATTCTTACCTTCGACTGTTGCCTCCAGCAACAAATTAACTAATCCAGCATGTCTCAAAATATGACCTACCAGCCTGTCTCTTCTTTCTGAAAGCTTCTTCCACAAACCTCTTTCCTCACCCATCATTTCCATAACTTGTTGATTTCTTACTTTGTCTGTCCACTTAATTTTCAGCATTCTTCTGTAGCACCACATTTCAAATGCTTCAATTTTCTTTATTTCCGGTATTCCTAAAGTCCATGTCTCGCTACCGTAAGGTGCTGTGCTCCACATATAGAGATTTAAGAAGTTCTTTCTAATTCCTGGATCAATATTTGAAACTAAAAGGTTTCTCTTTTTCATGAAGGCTCTTTTTGCTAGTGCTATTCTGCTTTTAACATCATTCCTGCTTCGACCATCGGTTGTAATTTTCCTTCCCAAGTAACAGAATTCACTTACTTCTCCTGTTTCATCCGAACCTACTTTTATATTTAGTCTACTAGTATTGGTATTTTTTCTGCTACATTTCATCACTTTTGTCGTGCTTTGATTTATATTCAGTCCAAAATCTTCCTTCAGTATTTTGTTCATGCCATTCAGTAACTTCTCAATATCCTCAGCCATTTCTGCTAACAAGACAATGTCATCAGCAAATCGTAGCATACTGATTTTTTCTCCCTGAACTCTTATGCCACATGGGAATCTTCATTGCTTCTTCTACATACAAGTTGAATATTAACGGTGATAGACTACAACCTTGTCTCACACCCTTTTTAACCGATGCATGTCTCTCGTGATTCTCTACTTTTATTATAGCCACTTGATTCTTATATAGTTTATAGAGTATTCTTCTATCTCGATACTTTAGACCTGACTTCTTTAAAATTTTGAAAATCTTGTCCCACCTGACATTATCAAAAGCTTTTTCCAAATCAACAAACGCCATAAAAGTATCTTTGTTTTTCTTGATCCGCCATCAAGTATTAATATTAAAAACAGAATTGCTTCCCTTGTACCGCGATTTTTCCTAAACCCAAACTGATCTTCACCTACTACCATTTCCATCCTTCTGTATATTATTCTGGTCAGTAATTTTGAAGCATGTGATGTTAGACTAATGGCGTGATAATTCTCACATTTGTCGGCTTGTGCTTTCTTTGGAAGTGTGAAGATGATATTTTTATAAAAAATCAGTTGGAATTTCTCCTGTTTCATAACTTTTTGATATCAGCTTGAATAATCTTTCGATTCCTTCTTCTCCTAGGGAATTAAGAAGTTCTGCAGGGATCTCATAGCAAATAAGGCAGTCCCGGCTTATTGGCATAAAAGGTCTGCGTGGTTTAATATAACAGTTTCGATTAATCAGCTAATTAAATTCTCTCCTGGAATCTCGAATCTTTGGAAAAAATTATGTACAGGGTGATTCCACAAACTTCCAGGGAAGATGTAAAGTGTAAATGTATCAATTTGAGGAAAGGGATCCTGGTCCGGGAGCGACCGAGTCGAACATTATAAGCAAAAATCATTATAATACCTCTGACAGTGGATTGCAGGGCCGGCGCTAGGAATTTCGGTCCCAGGGTAAAATGGGCGATTTTTTTTTTTAGCTGTACAAACTGGCCGGGCGACAATAGGCGGATTCTTGGCTTCGAAGCCTGGGGCCCCCCCATCAGCCGGTGGGCCCGGGTACATTTGACCCGCTTACCCCCTCCTAACGCCGGCCCTGAGGTGGAATACATGTATCGGTACTGTTGTTGCTAAGATTTTAGGGTAGGCAATCCTGTTCCGTGGCCAGCACGTTCACCTGATCTCACCCCTCTTGATTTCTTCTTGAGGGGCTTCGTGAGAAGTCTTGTGTACCTGTTGAGTCCGAAGAGGAATTCTCGCTGCCTGTGTCTCTGTTCAAACGACACTGGGGATATCAGAACGGGTACGACAGATCTTTGTACGACGATGCCATGCCTGCATTGACGTTGAGGGACGCCATTTTGAACAACTGTTGTGAATATAGCATCTTTTCAAACTTGTACAGGTACACACTTTGACAATAAATTTGGCCGCCGCTGAAAAATTCTATCACTCTTATTTTGCAAAATCTGACATCAATGTCATCCTAAAAAACAGGAATGCAATACTGGCTTGCCAGTATTGCATTACTGTTTCCTGGGATGACATTGATGTCAGATTTTGCAAAATAAGAGTGATAGATTTTTCAGCGGTGGCCAAATTTATTGTCAAAGTGTGTATATGGAATTCGTTATTATTGTACCGTAGGTTTACGATTTTCGGTATCTCTGACATCAAGTAAGGTTCACCGTTACTAGTCCATCAACAGGGGAAATCATCTGAGGGTATTGGGAAGTATAGTGCTCGCCACGAACGATGGCGGCCCAGTTTAGCGAGGTTATGCGCATGTACGCCATCACTCTGCCAGTAGCCAATCACATTCAGAAACAATCCAGAGCCTGTCGTGTTAACAAGAGTGTTTGTGAAGTGTAGGCCTACAGTTGTAAATCAGTAAGCATTGTAATAATTCCTATTCTAAATAATGGAAGATGAACAACATAAGCGTAAGGTTCTGCATAGTCAAAGCAGAAAGCAAGTTTTTAAAGCATTTTAAGCGCGAAGTAGACGCGAGTGGGCCGATCTGCGACGTTGCCAAAGTTCAAGAGAGAACTGCTAAAGCGTGTGATACTAGCCTTAGAGCTGTACTGCGAATAGTCAAACGCGGCAACGCCGGATATTCTATGTCAACCCTCTTTCTCTCTCTCTCTCTCTCTGCGCGACCCGCCTTCGTTCGTAACGTGCACTATATTTACCTGTAATTCTGTATGTCATGACTGGGGGTCGGATGTTGGGACCCTTAGTTTGAGCGCTGCGCGAGGCTAAGGAAGAACTTGAGAAGATTTTCGCTTCCAACTTTCGACTTGATCGTTTCCGGACCAGGGGACCTAACCTCAAATTTAATACATTTACCCTTCTCCGTCATCCCTGAAAGTTTGAAACACCATCACGGAATCACCCTGTATATGGTTGTCTCAATAACCAACGAAACATCATAAACTAATAAGTTATACAACATTCTTCTGACTTGTTATTTACGACTAATCTTAATCGTTAAGTAAGTGGTTCGAATAATTTATTTGAACCATTTGACACCGATCCGCAAATCACAATCGGATGATTTAAATTGCAAGAACATCTAAGTAACCAATTAGATAAATAATAAAAAATTATGTAAAGAAATAATGAGTGAATTAAATGATTTTCTTTAATAATGCTTTTGTGTAAGAACAGTGAAGACATCGTCTTTAACACGAAGGCAACTGGTAGGCCAATTAACTTAAAAACGTATAATGGTAGTTCTTCCCAGGACAAGCTAGGTCAGTTGGGGTGAATGATCTACCATTCTAGACAAAGTTGAAACCAAACTCCGTTAACCATTTGGGATCCTGTGAGATAAACCATTTTTATTTCCTGCCAGAGCAACGAAGCTTGATCATAAAGCACTGCGACATATGTTAGGTTCAGATGACAGTATAGTAATCATCAGGCAAGAACTCACTTGCAGATTAATAAATATCGAGAAAATTTAAGTTCTGCATACTTGAACTGTTACTTAGTCGGGGCTACTTATTTTTTTTTCCGTCGGCAGTGGTGCCAACCTTTCGAGCGTGAGGACCTGTTCAGGAAGCTGACGCGTTACCCAGTGACCGAGCGAGCTTGCGCAAGTGTTACGCCAGCACGCGTGTACAGCACACTTTCCCCGTCGCGCTTCCGCCGCGGTGCTGCACCCTGGCAGGTGTTTTGGATAACTTACCTTCTGCAAGGCGCCCCGTAATTTCCTCCGAACACTCTGCTCTGTCGGGGAGATCGATCTGACCCGCCAGTTTGGCCACGTGCGATAAAACGCGGCCGTAGTGTACACGTGGTGGAACATTTGAACGCAGTCATGTGTTTCACAGTATTCTCTGTGGGGGTTCATTACATGAGGAGTACCTCAAGGGTCAATATTGGCTCCGTTATTGTTTTTGATATATATAAATGACCTTCCCTGTGTTGCATCTGAAAACTTAAAAGTTGTCGCTAATGACCTCGTTGTCGACGTGTCTTAAAGCCCTCCCTCCTTTCAAAATTTGTCCTATTTGCAGATGATACAAGCATAGGAATTGAAAGTACTCCAAATTTCTCTACTGAGCATATCAAATTATTCATTTCTCTGTATCAATAATTGATTCATAGTTAATGGCTTCTCTTTAATTTTTATAAAATTCTTTACGCGGCATTCACTACGTCACACAGATTAACACCAGATAAACATATAAAATGTGCATGTCATTCCATGCAAGAGGTAGAGTGTGAAATTCTAGATCTGCATATTTACCAAAATTTAAATTGGAAGGTGCTAGTCTCTGATTTACTAAAGCGATTATGTTCAGTCACATTTTCAATTCGTACGATTTAAGCCACTGGGGATCTCGGTTTGGATAAATTAAGTTGTTTTGTTTATTTTGACTCCTTAATGTCATATGCAATAATCTGGGGCAATTAAACTCTAGAGACAAATTGTTCAGAGCCCAGAAGCGAGTAATAAGAATTAGGTATGATTTTAGCATCAGAACTTCCTGCAGAGAGCTGTTCAGGAAGTTAGGTATTTTAACATTGCTAGTAGAGCATTATTGTTGTTACCAATTATAAACTGTTTGAAACAAATAGTAAAATAAAATGACACTAAAAATAAAAATTACAAGCTATTGTCATTTGTTGGAATTGGGTCACATATTCAGGGATACTTATCTTCAGTTGTCTGTTAACTTATCCTAAATGTATTGCAGGTAGTAAGATTAAATTCAGGAAAATGTTTCCTTGTTGCTTTATAACATTTCGAGGTCATTAGAGGTGGGATAGGAATGGGACAAGAAATGGCAAAGAAATTCGGCCATGGCAATTTGAAGCCATTATCCCGGCATTCGCCTGAATTGATTTTGGACAACCATGGAAAACCGAAATCTGGATGACAGTACGGGGATTCGAACCTGCGTCCTCACAAATGCGAAGCCAGAACGTTACCACTCACCCACCAGCATACCACTATGTCGTCGAGGAATAAAGCCGAAAAGAAGTGTGTCTCGTGAATTCAACAATTCTCCTTCTACCCAATCGCAAAGGACTTAATTCGCCAACACTAACAAACATTGCAACATTATTTTTGATCAGTTACACGGAGCATCTGGTGTGTTGATGATAAGTTTCTCGAATTTCACTCGCAAGACAGTCCAGACAACACGGAATGTACTTTAACACTTAAGTAAAAACTTCCACACCCGAACCAGACTTGAACTGGTGACCCCACAACTCGAGGGAACAAGCTGCTCTCTGCGATGCCAGGCACCAAGACTGTGGGCTTTACCTCTCGCAAAGTTGCCTTCGTTAATACGAAGTATAACATGAACAATACCTGATTCGATATCCTTTTCTTAGGCGTGGGTTGTAGTAGTTAATTAAGTCACCATGACGGAGGCAGACTCTGCGATCAATTGAAGGTCTGTAACTGGCGTGGTTCAAAAGTTTTTAGGTATTGTGAGACTTTCCTCCCCTTAAAATATTAATTTTTAATCTAGTATTATACTAAATGTTTAGAATTTTGGAGGTTGGCAAGACAGATGAGTTTTTTTTTTACTTATGGCTTTACACCTCGTCGACGTCGCGGTCATTAGAGGCGGGATGGGACTGGGGCAAGGAACGGGAAGGAATTCGGCCATGGCCTTTTTTTTTTTTTTTTAAGGAAGCATCCCGGCATTCGCTGGAAGTGATTTGAGGAAACCATGGAAAACCCAAAGCTGGATGCCCGGACAGGGATTGGAACCGGCCTCCTCCCGAATGCGAGGCCAGAGTGTTAACCACTCATCCACCACGCTTGGTGGATGAAAATTGAAGAGGAGTAGTTTCTTTGGAACAATGGAGATCAACGGAGAGATTATTATGAGAAGGCTAGGCTCAGAGAGGAATGAATTATTGATTTTCAGTTAATGTATTAGAAATGTTAGTGATTACTGAGTCAACTTGTAATTCAGAGATTTCTATCAATTCTAGTAAGAGGTCGCATTTGTAGAAGGCCAAATAACAGAATTTTTTACAGAGTCACTCAGAAGATAAAACCTTACGCTTATGTATCTTTTATCAGCTGTTCAATCGTAGTTTGGAGAAAATAAACTTTTTGTTTTTTGAGGGGGGAAAACATTTGCTTTGCCTCGTGTCTCTTCCTGTTGCTTCTTCGGTCCCATGTTATTCCGCTGTTTGGCCAGGCTCCAGGAGCTGTTAAGAAATAGTGCGTGACCATTCCAGAGTCGGAATTTAACACGTGTTTCTGGTTTCGATTTAGATGAAGCTTGGAGCATGTAGTCTCGTACATCTTCAGTGATGTAGTGCTTCCAAAGCACAAAATGGAGCGTGCTGTAGAGAAAACAACAAAAAATTTAAAAGAATGGCAGATTTGGTACCGCTTCGGCCTTCTCTCTAGGTGTCAGGTCGAGCGTTTTCTATATTAAACATTCTATTTTCTGCCATTCGCAAAATTCTGAGGCTACCAGTATAAATGGTCTGAATTGTATTTCTCTCTCCTGATCCAAGTTTCGAATTCATTCATTTCATTATTCTTATATTTCTTTTCCTGTTGATATTTTGATTTCAATTTGTTGCTGTCCTTTGCCCGATACCTCATCATTTAAACGAGGCGTATTTAAACGGTTATTAAGTATTTATTCAAAATATTATAGGATAAAACAAAAATTTGCGATTATTTTCCTTTTAAATGCCTTGGCGCCATCTTTTTGGCATTTCAACTATCACACGAGAAAAAAGTTCTTCCTTTTTGACGTTGAAAGTACAGATTTTCATCTGTATTTGCAAACTTTATTTTATTTACGTTAATTTTAGACAATATTTCCTCAGCATGCTGTCTTTTAAGGGGGCATCCACAAATTACGTGAGGTGTTTTTCCGGATTTCTGGACCCCCCCGGTGAGATTTCGTGAGATCTGGCCGACCCCCCCCCTCTGGTGAGATCTGGTCCGTGAGAACCCCCCCTACAAATCACCCTAAAAACTTTTGTAGAACTTTTTTTTTTTTGTAGGCCACACCCTACCTTTTTGACGAAATACCCTCCTAAAATCGACTTTGGCGCAAATTGTAAACCTTTTTTTTTTGGTTCTACTGTTCCCAAATTTTTCGCAAAATCTCACGTGAGATTTCCATAGTCACCCCCCTCTCCCCCCTGGTGAGATCTGGTGAGATTTCGCCGGACCCCCCCCCCTATTTCACCTCACGTAATTAATGGATGTCCCCTAACTGTATCAAGATTTTCTGATGGTTAGAGTCTTTTTATAACAATGTGTCTACTTCATTCTTAACGGTCGAACAAATAATGATGCACACTGATAGCGTACAGGACATCACTTCGTGTACATTCCGCAATCATACCAACTTCGACAGTTGTTTGTTTCATTAGCCGCTAAATTCAGTTTGTAATTTTGCACGAGTATTTGACTGAGGGTATTACTTTATTTTCAAATTTATTTAAGGTCCTACCGAACGTGGTAGGTGAGCGGTAACACCCTGGCCTCGCATTCAGGAGGACGCGGGTTTGAATCCCCGTGCGGCCATCCAGATTTCGGTTTTCCATTGTTTCTGGAAATCACTCCATCGAATATCGCATTGTTCTTTCAAAAGGCCATGGTCGAATTCCTTCCAGGTCCTTGTTTTAGTCCTTTTCCACCTCCAATGACCTTAAATAATTACGGTGAAATGTTATTACTTGTTATCTGTGACTGCTTCTCTTAATGTGCAGCCGCTACATTATTTCGTGCTGGGCATACAGCTGTCGTATGCTCGTTGTTAGTGTTTCAGTTTTTCTGCACTTCTCCCACTTTCTTGATTTTCATTTTCTCTTTCTATTTGCGTTGGGTTTTTGAGTATTTGTCTCTTAATAAACAAATACTGGAAATTGAAAACAGTGCAGAAAAATGGTAGTCTTTTGAATTACGAGGAAGTTGTGTTGCTCACCCGTTTTCATCTATAACGTTTTATTTCAGCCACTCTGCTATTTCAAACACGAGAGTTGCAAGTGAAAAACTGTCAGCCCGGTCTGAACAGTTTTGTTGCAGATCTTTTGAGCGTAAGAACAAGAGACTTCGTTCAAGTGTGACCGCGGAATGTCGGTAGGGCATTGCACGTAGACAGTTACTCTATCACAAAATCCAGTGATTCATCATCACAGAAGATAATATGTGCTACGAGATCAAGGTTGCCTTCACAAAGTATTTTTGTCAACCTATAGTGATTATGTGAAATGAAATGCTCATCAAAAGAGACACCAATTGCTTCTTCAGTATGGCATGGATGTGATAGTACAGTACGAAGCGAAGCTCGCTTTCGGCGCACTAGAGATAGATTATTAGCATTATAACGGAAATGGGTGACAGAATTGCGTCACTAGACGATCTAAGATGTTGACACACAGCAAAGAGAGAGAATTTCCGTCGTACTGATGAAAATATTGAATTTGGATGTAAAAATAAAGGGGAACAGTTATTAAAATAGGACGTTCCCAGTCACATAACAATCTATAACCGTGTCTTCATATGATGTTACCGGATAGTATCATCTGTTTAAGTTACGCGATTCAAAGAAGTTATAAGGAGACAGGAGCTACATTCGATGCTGCACTCGCTAGATTTATCGAAAAATTTATTATTTCAGTTATCATAAACCGATTATTAGAATATGAATGAATGGGAACAGAGTAGCAGTTTAACTATGGTACAAAAATGTCTTAATCAATATGTCAGAGCTATCTAATCATCTAATCTTATCGTATATTCACCACAAAGTAAACAAGGTTCATTTCTAAAGTATTACTTTGCACCAATAATCTTTTTTTTTTTATATTGTTGACATTAAGTTTTAGGCTCGTGGCTGTTAACCCTGCTTTTAGAGAAGTTCTAGCTAGGTGGTCCCGCCTTGTCATGCAATTCTTCATCCCATGTTATATTTTTATACAATATCTTTGGAATTATACTGTCATTCACCACATTGAGGCGTTCTTTTAATTTTGCCTGTATTATTTTATTTTTTCGTTTTAAACTATAATTCCTAATTTCTGCCTTATCTTTATTTTTACTTTTAATATCTTGTTTTATACAGCCTGTCACGTGTCTTATAAATCTCATCTCTGCACATTGAATTTAGCTGTGTATTTCTTTCATATTAACTTTATTATCCTCGTTTCATTTCCACAAAGCATTGCTGGTATCGACATTGCGTGAGTAGCATGTTCATCTTAGACCGGGCGGTGTCACTGTACCTTAAATCGAAGATTTACAGAACCATCATTCGACCAGTGGCACTGTATGGAACTGAATGTCAGCCAGTCACGAAAAGACATCAACATCAGCTGCATGTCATCAGAATGAAGACGATTCGCTGGCCGCATGGTCTTTATAGATTGGACCGCATTAGGAATGACAAAGTTCAAGCTCCAATGCCTGAGAAAAAGCGAGAGGGTCGTCTGCGATGGTACGGCCAGGTACTACGCGGCAACAACTCTTCAGTTGCGAGAACAGCACTCGGAAGGCCGAAGACCACGAGGCAGACCAGAAAACGTTGGCTGGACAACTTGCGGGAGGACGTGCTCCTAGAGAATGCCCTTCCTGACCATGCACAAGATGGGGGTTTATGGAAGAAGAAGTGCAAGAAAGCAGAACCTGTAATGCAGGATAAATGCTAGAAAGAAGAAGATTGTTTGTATCAACATTATATATCCTTACCTTTTTTCGTAGAGCTTGTTTTAACAGTGGCGTTCTTCTGAATAAGAAATATTGCAACAAATCTTCCAGGGTTTGCAGCCGGATTTTATTATAAAGCGACAAGCTTTCGGCTACTAGCTCAGTAGCCATCTTCAGGTCGATTATGTATCGGCGATCTTGCCTTGATCGACCTGAAGATGGCTACTGAGCTAGTAGCCGAAAGCTTGTCGCTTTATAATAAAATCCGGCTGCAAACCCTAGAAGATTTGTTGTCATTTATTCGCCGGGAAAGCCTGCATTCGCATGCAAGAAATATTGCATCAATTGTAATAACACTATCTGCTAATAATTTAACGCCCTGCGGAAAATGCCGTTTTTAAGAGCGCGTTAGCCAACCAGAATTTCTAGGTGGAGCGGTAGATTCTCCATACAACGTAAGACAAGGTGAGAAGCTATTGTGCGAAAAAATTTCAATTTTTTTTATGGAGAATAGTGCTAGGGGACCGTGTACAAACTACGTGGCTCGGTCCGGGGGGGGGGGGGTTAGCTGGAAGGCTACACTGGTCTACGGGGGGAAAGGGGGGGGGGAGGTTCGGAGCCAGGACACGTAGCTTTCCTTTCATAACATTTTTCACAGTTAAAATGAGGAACTGAACTCACAACAGCATGTGAATATTTATTTCCCTCAGTTAATTATCTCCGTATGTAATTTACAATAGTGTGACAAGAGAAAACAGTACAAAATGTCCTCTGGAATCAAAAGGGAAAAAAAGCTACGTGCCACATGAGTGGGGAGGGGGGGAGTAGAGGCAAAAGCTACGTGGGGAGAGGGAGGGGAGGTGGGTTCACTGGAGGCCGCCAAAATGGAGCTACGTGGTTTATGCACCCTCCCTAGCGACTGAACAATTTCGTTGATAAAACTGCTCACCGATCGAGCAGTGTTGTTGAGAAGATTCTACTTAAGTCCGGCAATCCATCTGTCTCGTTTGCAGTAACCATGACTTTATAGCGTAAGACAGAAGTGTATTGAACAGGCGCGGATGTGATGATGATACGCTTCTGCTTTGGCAAATTGCTTATTTCCTCGGATATATCACCTCGCGCGGATTTTACTGTGAGGGTGGGAATTGTTTACAAAAATACGGCTGCAACCTGTTGAGTACTCTGTTGACCCACGACAGTGCTGCCGCGGCGTGACGCAACGGCCGCGGCGAAAGTGGGTAAGTGGATCCGAGCAACAGGTTGGAGCAGCCACCGCAGTCACCGAACCCACACGTTGGCTAACCCTCGAGAAAACGCACTGTGTCTCCTGGAACAGATATCACGCGTAAAAAACTCTGCACAAATAAAATGTAGCAAATGATGTCTCGCAGTCAACACGCAGTCACGAAATTTCCATCTACCACTCTAAGCTGTGGCCAATTCTATTGGCGGGTGGCGTCAAATGCGCCGTTGCCAAACCGTGCGCGTTTTAGTTGTATTCACCTCTTTACTTGTAGTAATAGTTTGTAACGTGTTTTAAGTAATTTATAATCACTATTCTGTGACAAAATATTAATGCATGTCATTTCGTTAAGAAAGTTATGTCATTGCAGATACATTTAATATAATTGGAGGTTTCAAAAGACATGTTATATATTATTCTATTACCTACGGAAAAAAAAAGACTTTCTATACAGACTAAGGAAACTTGTTGAAATACTCGTCTTCTTTTATTTGTGTCTAAAAATCCACGTGTTAAATTTTATTTTCAGTTTGTATACTTATAACTAGAATCAAAATTTTATTTTATTACACTGAAAAACTTGCATAATTAACGACAAAATTATTTGTTTATATATTACCACTCATCACTGTCGTAAAATTCGTGTACTGTCCTCCTGACAATGTCCCTGTCAAAGTCACTAAGCTTTGTTAGAATGCTGTATTGTTTCATATTTTTCTTTCGAGAAACAAATGTAGGTTATTTTCCCTCACGACACACGCGCTCGACAGTTCTCAAACCGACATCACAAGCTGCAGAGCAAATAGCCAGTCCATTCCCTAAATTTTTTCGCAATATGGTTGTTTTTTGCAGTAACAAATCACTACAGTTTTTTATTTCATTACTATCAAGAATGTCCATATTTTCAAGTCTTTTCTCACCAGAGTACATGTAGATAACAAAACTTCATTGTCCACAAGAAGTTTAAAATATTTGTTCACATTGTGAATGATAGATTTATTCTGCCGGCGAAACTCTGTTGTCTTCTTCAGCCGCGGTGCGTCTTGTTGGAGTCGTTAGTCCCGAAACACCTGGAGTAGGAGAATAAGTATCTTCCCGAGTATCCATTTTTAGTAGCACCATTCTCTTGCTAAATTATCCCAATTATAAAATACTACACTTTTTTGTTCGGTAAAATTGTTACAGTAAATCACTATAATTAATAAATAACTAAAACGAATTAATATCGCACTAAAAATCGCACATCACTAAAAATTAAAATATCCTCTCTCGAGCACGCTCACCCTCACACTGACACACTTTCTAATTCCCATTTCACAGGTTCACACATTTTTTGTGTATTGAAAAGGAGGTGGAAGGTTTGGGGTTGGGTTGCGAGCTATTTACGCTCGTACTAGGCAACACAGGTCGCTCACCGTTGCAATTTTCTAGTGATAGAAAGAGAGCGCATCGCGAGATTGTTCCCAGGTACGGCAACACCGCGTTTTGCACAGACCCGCCTAAACATTTGGCCACAGCTATAACATAAGCCAACAACAGTGAATTACATGCACCTTTGATCAAGTAATACCAATTATTGCTAAAAATGAAAGAGTGGGAGAGCATACGGTTGGATTCTCTACTGAATTTCAAGTCTAATACAACGAAAATGCTATTCACAATGGAAGTGAGGTAAAAGCTCCTATTGTCGACAGTACATCTGTAGATGACATGAAAATGTACCAAATTCGAGATTAAGGAAATGGGATAATACAGAAAACTAGCAATACTATCACGTTTACTCATCGATATGAATGGGTCCATATGTATGAATTTATGTTCTCACTAAAACTTGAGCTACAATCATAAACTGAACGAACCTTCGTGCCTTTATCAATAATTAGTTAATTTATACGCTACTGTGCGGAGCTAGAAACCTAAAATCAGCTTATCGTGTTGGTTTTCGAAACATGCGATGTCACATTTAGGAGCCTGTAGTTACGTATGTAATATCGTAGGCAAATTGGGAAATTCATCACATGCTAAGTACTTCATGTAAAGGTGGCAGAAATTGCAATGAAAAATCTTTATTTTTATTTTTTTATGCTTGTGTAGCGATTTATTACTGTAAAATTTCTTCGGCGAGTCTACTGTATCCACTAGGGGATACTCGGGGTCTCAGTTGGCACCCATGGGACCCCATCTGAGTCTGGAATTGCTTCCGCTTGGTCCAGGCTCCTTCTGTCAACTTTCCTGTCGATCTCCATTCACCAGCTCTTATTCTTTTCTGATCTTGCTGGTAGTATAGGGCTATAGAAAGGGTGCCACCTGCAGGTGGAGAATGCGTCAATTTTTACAGCATGTCTAATTCATAGTTTCGACTATTGGAGCGTATGTAGAGATTTTTAAACTATTTATGCTAGCATTTACAAATTACTAGCAACTATTACGTACCTGTACAATAGAACTATTCAATATGCAGAAAATTACTTTTGAACGCAGTAGCTAATTATTAAGTAGAATGGTTAGAGGCTTCAAAAATAGAAAAATACATTCATAACATGTCAACACCTCAGTTGTGTTCTTCATTACTGACGTAATTTTCTGAACGCGCTTATTCGCACATTTCTGTTCTCGATTTGTTATAACATTAAAAACTTGAAAAATAAAACCTTAACGAACTGTAGAATATGTTATCGAATTATCCTGTGCATCTCGTTGTAGGTTGTTCGTAAGCGAATTCAAAGTTGATTACTGCATTACAATCTGCTCAAATAGCCGGGTGTCCCCAACTCAGACGTGATTAGTAGTCGATACGTTTGGCGAACATAAAGGACAGGAGAGGAAGAGAATCTGCCTGCCGCAAAAAGCGTTTGGCATTTCCGGTTTCGCGCGGTTGAACCAAGTTCTCTTCGAACATATCGTCAGATGTTGCTTATAGAAAGATTACCATTTTTCATATAGCTGTCACTGTTCACTTTATTCTCATTTCGTAGCATTCAGCATCTTATTCTGCGTCCAACTGCTCCCCACTGCATCACACGTTGTGTTCGGAAAGTACGGCAGGAACTTGACCATCGTGACACGTATTAATTTGTATGTGATAAACATCGTAGCGTTCAAGTTATTATCACTTCACCCAAACAGGATATCATCTGGCGGCAAACATGATTACTGTTATCTGTTATGCATGACCCTGTTAGGCGTCAAGTGAATATCATGTGCTGAAACAGACATCTTTTATAACAGGTAATAAAATAAGGCTAATATTTATTACTGTAACCTTTAAAAAGTTTCGCATCAAAAGGTGGAATATTAATTTGGAATAAATAGAACATGATCGAAGAAATTAGAAGTGGGAGAGGAGTGGGGACAAGGAACTGGAAGGAACCTTCCTAGCATTCGCCATGAAAAACTTGAATCTGGTTGGCCGAACGGGGATTTGAACCCACGTCAACCCGAATGCTAGGCCCGAACGATACCGCTCACCCACAAGGCTCCACGCAACGTCGTGCGGCAATGGAAATTATGTAGCACATTAGCGACTGAATTGTCTTATTTTAGTACCAGTTAAAGGTTGGATAATAATAATAATTCCATGTGGTCGTAATGACCTGGTGACAGGGTTTCTATTGGCTGCGCATTCCGCCCTTTCGTAGCCGCCTAACCGGTACAGGGGACCTTCAGTTTAAAGTGGAATCCGAACCACGGAAGCTTTCTGGCGTACTTCACATTACACAGCAAGCTGTGCCAGAGGTGAAGGTCGGGTTAAGCGCCTTCGAAAATTTGTTTCTGGAAATTATCGCACAATGCAATCAGTAACAGATATGAGAAAAGAGCTGGAATGGGATTCATTGCAAGACAGGAGGAGGGTGAAGAGAGTCATCGGAGTGTACAAGGCGTATACCGCTGATGAGGCGTGGAAAAATACTGGTGTTGGCATGAAAAGTAGTGCATGGAAGGGAAAAGATGACCATAACCACAAGCTGGCACTCGATTTCAGGCACAAGGGTGTGGGAAGATTCTCTTTTTTAGGCAAGGGTGTCAGGGATTGGAATAAGTTACCAAGGAAATGATGAATAATTTACCAAAAACGTTGAAAGAATTTTAATTTAATATTTGCAGTGGAAAAATGTATGTGGGTGCAGGAAAAGGAGAAGATGGGTGTTTAGGGAGATTGCCACCGGAGCGTGTGCACCATTGAAATTTAATTTAATATAATTAAAATCCCCGCCGAGACAGGGATTCGAACCGGGTACCTTTCAATCTCCAGTCAGACGCGTTAACCACTGAGCCACCAGACCGCTCAAAGGTTGGATGAGGATCGTTCCTTTTCTGGTCTACGAACCGACAGTCAGCTATCTAAATATGTGTTCTTATGAGTTCGTCGCTACCCACGTAACGACTTCCTTGCAATTATAGCCCCGGAAAGTCTGCCTATACCCTTACTATAAATACTGACGACAAAGGTAACAATGAATGGGATCAGACCTCTTAAGGATGTATGACTGGAGATTCCAAAAAACAGCCTTTAGGATGCCGCAGAAAAAGATGGTGGATGTGAAGTAGGAGCAGCCCAAAGGTGTAATTCTTGAAGTGTGACAATGGTGATCAAAAGCGTGTTGCCCAGAATATTGTAGACATTCTAGCGATAATATACTGTTACCAAAACTTAGGCAATTGTAGCAGTGAGTAGTAATTCTACAAACTGATTCCGGCAGTGCATGTATCTTCGCATGTTGATGGTATTGTACGCGAAACATAAGAATGTTATAACTTTTTTATTTTTTTATTTATTTATAACGGAGAATCAGTTATGAATTCCATGTAGAATTTCATCCTCATTGAGCAAAAGAGATTTATCAGTGCAGACTTTCCTGTTGTTTAGCTAATTTGGTTTTGGTGACGTATGGGTACACATAAGTAATAATAATTCTATTCCCATTCAAACTAATACTTTAACTGAAAATTGTCAGCTATGTTAGTATAGGAATTTCTAATCATTCCATATTAACAATAATTTCTTGGTTGTCAGTACGATTAAGGTAATAAGGTGTAATTTCTAAAAACATAATCTCCACGGCTTCGCTGTCAGATTGTGTTGACGAAAGAAGACCTTCCAGTGACAACCAGCAGCGTTAGGATCAGACCTTAAGATGGCGGCGGAGTACGCCACCGAAAGCTCGTCATCGACACAATCCGGCAGCGAACCGTCGAAAATTATATTTCATTGACACGCCGGGAAAGCCTTCGTTCACACATAAATTTATCTTTAATTTTCCGATGTTAATTAGGATAGTGCTGATGACAATACATTCGATTAATTAATGGCAGCTGTCACTACAATAAACAACCAGTGTGCTGGTTGTTTAAGCAATGCAGTTCGTCAATGCATTCTCTGAGGATATGCTCTGACTACCAGATTCTAGATTATTCAGTAAGGAGATAACAGTATGAACTTTGTAGGCTGTTTTCGTTATTTAAGTTAATATTTTGGTAGAATGTTTCGTCTTCTGATTTAACTTTTTACATTAGGTGGTGGTTTTGGTTTAAGAAGATTAAAGCTAACTTTAGGCCACAATAAAGTGTTTTCGTGCATTTTTGCTGTTATAAGAATGACATTAATTTTTTTTAACTGCTTTACGTTTCTTTTTAACATCGGCGTCTTTAGAGACGGGAAAGGATGGGGGGCAAGGAATGGGAAGGAATTCGGCCATGGCCTTCTTGAAGGAAGCATCCGGCATTTGCCTGGAGTGATTTGGGGAAACCATGGAAAACCCAAATCTGGATGCCCGGATGGGGATTCGAACCGCCGTCCTCCCGAATGACATTAAAGAATGGGACGTAATTCATTGCGGAGATATGCGCCGCAATTATTAATTAACCATCAAATTAAAATCGCGTACGCTGCATTAAAACAACGCCGACTATTAATTAGAAGAAAACCTGGTTCATGAAATTAATTAACTACAGCTTTTTGATGTCATTGGCTTCTAGAAGAATAGTTCTCAGATGCTGGCAAAGGAATGCAGCCTCTCTTTTTGTTTCAGATATGATACTCTCAGTCCAAGACACTGTCTATGCATTCATCATCACACATTATTTCACACCCTGACCAGGAAATGGCAGTTGTATCCTCATGCGGCAAAATGCAACCAACATTTCGATTTGATGGCGGCTGTAAGGCGAAGATAGATATATCGCCTGACACCAGTGTCATCTGGAAAGATACAACTCAGCGACATGTTATTATAACTTATTTTGTAAATTGTTGACAACTCTTTTAAAAAAATTATTTTAGTGAGTTATTCGTGCAATCACGGAAATAGAATATAGTCGAAAGCCTGAGATAAAACCTAATGTACGGAGGGAAAATGTGTTAAGCTTCCTTTAAAGATAACAGCATGGGGTTACATCGAGCAGTTTTAACCTGTTAGCGAATCACGATATTTCGCCTTAAACTTACCAACATAAAAAAAAAAAAACTGAAACACATGATCAGAAAGGACACTGAAAACAGCTATTCTAACATTATTTGTAATATCAAGTATAAGTTTCAAGCCATCAAAATAATGCGTCTATAATCAAAACACTTGATCAGACTTCTTGATTGTAAGCATTTTACAGCCAGGAAAATATTTAAGGGTTCAAGTTACTTTAAAAAAAGAGAGCAAAGTGTATCAGTATTTCTCTAAGGACAACAAGACTTTACTGTATTAGTTGACACAAGTTGTGATCTCCGGAAGCGATAAGGAACAGGTAATTTTAATCGTTGGACAAATTACGAGCAACCTTCCTCAAGGATGTCCGCTCACCGTTTCTCCTTCTTCCGAAATCGGCAAAGATTCGAGGCCGACCGCCATTCCTTAAACTCGAACAGATAATCAGGACCGGTGTAGATACACTTCCTGAAACAGACCTGGCGCCATGCTAAACATTCCAGACCTATCTTCCTCCGAAATGTTAACAAGAAGCGTGTGGTTTGAAAAGTCGATTCACCGTGGTGGTCCTCGAAGCTATCCTCAAATCTTCCCAAATCAGGTAAAACTGTCACAGACATAATACCTCTCTATTTGTCAACTTCATTTGCCTCTTTATCGCAGCCTGTGTTCTGTTAATCCGTAACAAATTCTTTAGTCTTATTTCTCGTTGAAACTATACAGTTATTCATATTTATGCCACAATCCACAACTTTATCGTCGATCTGGAATACATTCAGGAACTTTGTCTTTTATGGGTGTTTTTTTTTTCACAGTTTGCAGTATAGTTCGTTAAGTAGAGAAGTTTTTCCAATTCTTTTCACTGAAAAGTTGAGAAGCATAATAGTCGACATTCGACCATTTTTGTTATTTAGTCTATCTCAAAACGCCATTTACATATGAACTTTAAATTTCAACTCAGTATTGGATAAATGCTCTAATTATAAAAATTTTGATATAATACCGTTTTTAAGTTGCAAACACAATTCTAACGTTACTTTACCACGTATTCATTCTGAGGATCTTGAGAAGTATGAGGAAATTATAAAGGAAAATTTGGGACTAAATATAAACTAAAGCAACACAAAAGTGGTAGCAGGTATGGTGGAAATAATAGCAGATTAAGTATCAAAATAGGATCGGAAGCAACAGGAAGAGTAATTGAATTCTGTTACGAAGGAAGAAAAATTAAAACTGATGGCCGAAGCAGGAAAGATTTTTAAAGCAGAATAATATTATCAAAAAGAGCCTTCATGAAAAAGAGGAATCTTTTAGTTTCAAATATTGATCTACAACTAAGAAAGTACTTTCTAAAACTCTATCTGTAGAACACAGCACTATATGGTAGTGAAACATCGCATTTGGGAATACCAGAAAGAAGGAGAATTTAAGCATTTGAAATGTGGTGTTATAGAAAGGTGCTTAAAATTTGGTGGACAGATAAAGTACGAAATGAACGAGTTTTGGATGTGATGAGAAAAGAAGCTTGTGGAAGAGTCTTACAGAAATAAGAGGCAGGAGGCTGGGACACATTTTAAGACATGCGGGATTGGTTTAATTGTTACCGGAGGGACCAGCTGATGGTAAGAACTGTAGAGGAACACAGATATTAGAATATATGAAGCAGATAACTGAGGACGTAGCTAGCAAGGGATATGTTGAGACAAAAGGTTAGCTCAAGATAGGAAGAGATGGAGGAATGCATCAGTTAGACGAGAGACTGATGACAGAAAAAAATATATATTTTGTTGAAATTGCTCTCAAGTTAGATTGAATTGCACCCTGATGGATATGAAAGGTAAATTTGATTCTAACTGAACGAACCTACAAGTGTTGCGCACGGCAACTTGGCACCGTGTTGCAGAGCTGTGTAGTTCGCTGCCTAATCCGAAAATATGTTAAGCGGCCTCCTACAGACTTACCACATACGCGATATCTATCAAGGTTAAAGTACACAAGCCTAATTACGCGATGCTCGACTCGCAATTGTACTTTTTTTATTCTTTATTCTGAGACGTTTGTCGGCATTAACAGGTATGGCATGAATCACGGTATAAGAAAGGCTTCTCTTGACACCAGTGACACAAGAATGACAGCTTCGTAAATTTCGTGTTAACTCCATCCCGGAGAACCACTATGTACTAGTACCACTGGGCACAGCCAATCTACAGTTAAATTATTGCTGAAATTCATGCGAAGTTTACGGTGTAAAAGATATGACGGCACTGTCTGATACATTCTGGTTAGAAGGACCTACGTGTTTTATACATTTGAGAAATATGGTACGAAAGAATAAGAAATGAAAAACTTTAATATCCATCTTTGCAAGTGGCACAGACTAGGCTGGAGAGATGTTTATCAATCGACCAAATGAAACGAGTGAACTGAATTCTTCAGCTGCAGGAGGCCGCCACTGTGGCTGGAATTTCAACGAATTTTCAACAACACAAAATAATTTCAATGACTACCAAGACGATTTTGCTATTTCTGATATGATCAGATTCTCATCACAAGCATCGAGTATGGTGAAAGAAATGTTTAAATCAGTAAACACAGCAAGAAACCTCTGGACGCACCGAGCCTGCAATGTTTACAACCCGTGTTACAGTACAGTCAGATTGCTTGAGGACTCACAGGCGTGGATAAAATTATTTTTATTTTCTTTTTGCAGTTACCAGTCTCTCTACTGATTTTTGACGGACTCCTTTATCTCTTCCGATCTTCCACAAATGTCTTCATCTCAAAAGTCCAATTAGCACGAACAGGCCTAATTGTTCGCCTCATATAAGCTAATCTTCATCTTCCTCTACAGTTCTTACATTTGACTAACACCCTCGCTCTTTATTCTATGAGAATCTTTCACAAAACTCTTTCTTCGCTCATCATTTCAAAAACATAATCGTTTTGTGTGTTAGCTCTCCACCTGCTACTCAACTTTTTTTCTATGGGACAACGTCTGAATGGCAACAATTTTCCTTCTTTCTGACAGACTTAAAATCAAAGCTGCGTTCCATACATCCAGTTTAGATAGCTCTTCTGGGCCCCCGAAGCCTGCGCCCCATTGCAATTAAAATTCAATTAAATGTTTTAAAATTAAAAGATTTGCCCTTTTAAAAAACGCTTTTTCCATTTAAGTGAGCCTCCTTTTGAGATCTTTCTTGTTTGCGACATCATTTGCAATACTACTTCCTAATCGAAATAATTATTTTACTGCAATGCTGTTTCTGTCCTTATTTTTATAGCTATTCTTGAACCATGGTTAATGTTTCTCATGTGATTCATGACGTCTGCCTTGCTTTAGTTTTTATATTTATCCAAATTTCTCTCCTAGTGTTTCTTTCATGTCATTCAGTAATTCGTTGATATTCTCATCCCTGTACGTACTGACTGTACCCAGTGAAAGCTTTCTCGATTGTTTTCGCTATATACAGTTTGGATATTAGTGGGAAGAGATAACATACAGCCTTGTTCTATATCCGCTTTAGCTGATGCTTGTCTCTTATGATTATCTACTTTTGCTGTCTGTCTCATAAAGCTGTTAAATTATTCTCTTTTTTATCTATAATTTTCCCCTAAGTCCTATACAATCTAACTTTATCATGGTTTTTAAATCCATAAGCACCACAATAGGTATTTTTTAAACTTTATTTCAAATGTTTATCTGAACGTCAGGTTTTCTTCTGCTATACTCCGTTCTTCCCGATCCATTATTCTCCTATATATGATCATAGTTTGTAATTTTGAAGTATGTGGTGTCAAACTTACTATGCTATGGTTTTCACATTTGTCAGCTTGTGTATTGTTAGGGAATATCGAAATGTTAAGTTTATTCAAATCTGATGGAATCTCCCAGTTACATATTTTTTATAACAATTTAAATAATCTCTTAATTACCTCTACTGTTATCAAATTAATTAGTGCTGCCTTATTCGAGTTCAAATCATTCAAAGCTCTGTCCTATCGCCGACGTCATCAGTTTCGTTCACTGTTACTCGGTTCATCCCTATCATACAGTTTCTCTGTGCTTCAGTTAATTCTTTTTACTTGCCCTGTAAGAACTTCCTTATCAGCGACTTTAAAGTTTATACATCTTTTCTTGGTTTCCAAAAACTCTGTTTGATCTTCCTGTGAACTTTACTTCTTCTTTTTCACTCTTTTCTACTCGCTGTCTTCCTTTGGCCATTTTTTTTATTATTATTTTATGCTCAAGTTGTTTCTAAAATATCTGTACACAATTCTTCCGACTTTTACTGTGATGTGAGGTTTTCGGCAAGCTTTTCTTTGAGCGTTTTATCTCCCTGTTAAATTTGTTCCGTTAAATCTTAATGGACTGAAGGCCAATGGGATATCCCAGTTTAAGAATGATAACATTATACTCTCTCCCGAATCATTTTCCGTATTTTTACGTGAAAGTGCTGATCATATTGAAAGATGAAATTGTATGGATTTTTAAGACATATGAAGCAGCAGATTAATAAGGTAATAAAACAAAAAAAACCAATCCTAGTGGGTGAACGGTTGACGTTCAGGCTTGGAGTTTGAGAAGATCCTAGTTCAGTTCCGCATCCATCCCTCCAGATTTCGGTCATCCGTGGTCTTCCGGAGTCACTCCGGGTGAATACCGGATGGCTCGTTCATAAAATCCGTGGTCGATATACTTTTCATTTCTAATATACAATCTTCTCCCATGTGTGTCGAGCATTGATGCTTTAGTTTAATAATAAAATCAAAGGCAACCAAAATTTTTTAGGATGCTAATTTTATTTTAGGATTGAAACTTACGGAGCTGTTTATGATGTGTTCAGCAGAGAACTCTGTCAAAAGTTATACCATATATACCAGTTCCTGTTAAAATTGAGTAGGTTGCAATAATTAGGAAACGTTAGCAGAATCTCACTCCATACTGGGTAAAGTACAGTAGGACATGCTGGGGTGGTTACTGTATGTAGAAAGTATTCACTTATGAAACTGATTCTAAAAGGCTTAGAAATTTTATAAATGATAAAAAATCACTTAGACAATAAATACGAAAATATTATTCGGCGTAATATGATCGCAGCAAACGATTGTCTGGAAGATTTGAAAGGAAAGTTTATCTGCGTTGAAATCATTAACTGAAATACATTTGAAAACAGTTAAATTGCTAATCACTCCTGACGCAATAAGAGTTCTGTGCACCAATGACCTTCACAGGTATGGATGTGATGTGATACTTCATGTTGCTTGGACTAAAAATCAACGCGTGGCTGATTTGTTTGCACACACCCTCGCAATTCTAGTCAGCTTTACTATAGATAGTATAAACTTCATTCGACATAATATCTGTCGCATCCATAAATTGAAATGCACTTCGAATCAATAGTTGTTTCAATAAGATAGAATTGCATATGGCAAAATAGAAACTTTTTCTTGTTCTGCTCGTAAATTACAAAGTACATTAAATGTAAATACTTTAAGGATTTTTTTTTAAAAATTTTAAGCTCCTAGCTAATAGCGGTTTGAGAAAAATAGAATAAAATTAACAGTTTTTATGGTTATTTACGTCTTTAATTTACAGTGAAAAAAAATCGCAATCTAGCTAATAGTGTTTTGAGAAAAATAGAATAAAATTAACAGATTTTATGGTTATTTACGTCTTTAATTTACAGTGAAAAAAAAATCGCAATCTAGCTTATAGCGTTTTGAGAAAAATAGAATAAAATTAACAGATTTTATGGTTATTTACGTCTTTAATTTACAGTGAAAAAAAATCGCAATCCTTTCCTTGACTAGAATTAAACATCAGGCGCTCACACTCTGGGGTATAATATTTTTTTTCACATTTATTTGAATGGAAGGCACGTAGAACATAATTGTACAAAATTTTAAGTATAGTAGTTAATTTTGAGTATAACGAGTACAAATTTATAATTTGAAACTTATTCCGTTTGACAGCTAGAGTACTGTGATAGACAGGCAGACAGCAGTGGTGTTTCCCTTCTACTATGGAACCTTAAAAGCAACGCTACCTACAGAGACGGCTTTCCTATCGAGTTACAGTGTGGTGGCTCCGACTTTCCACAATCGCTCCTCGTCTCTAGGATTGCTTCCAATGTCATTCAATCACAGATTTCTTCTGTAATTTCTACAAATAAAACGGATTGCTTGAACTTTATACTGAGAGGGTATGCGACACATATCCACGGAACATTTTGACATATTTCTGAATTTCTCTCTAGGAGAATCAGCTTTTGGAAATATTGACCGCCTGTTGTTATCTCAGTGTGTTGAAGACATTTAGTGAAAGACAAAAGGAAGGAATCAGTTGATGTCCAATGCTACAAAACAACAGGGTATTTATTTATTAACTTCACAAGAAATATGTTTCTACTCAAAATGACTTGATTTCTGAGATCTGAAAACATAATTGTTGACTAGATAAGGTTTTACATATCCTTCCTGCCAAAAATTTACTCAAGACACTGTACCATATACTTATTTGAATATTAGTTTATATTAATTATTTTATATATTAATTTCGTAAAATATATCAGTTTTACTAGTTTGGCAGGAACAGAGTTAATAATAAAAGCATAGGTTTAAGGAATAGTGTGACAATTGGTCTAGAAACATTATGTGGAAAGCTAAAAATAATACATCATTCTCAGAGCATAGCTCATCCGAAAACAAAAAATTAATCGCTTGTGAGGTGCTTAGAAGGAATGGACGAAAGCAATTATGGGCTAAATGGACATACGTGGATACGGTGTAAATGAGAGAATAATTAACAAGGAAACTGATAAAGTATTATTAAATAATATTTTTGAGATTGAAGATCGCTAAAAAAAGAATACTTTTTGAAAAGGAAAAATGACAAAAACCTGAATTTTAAGCAGTGAAGAGGAAAGATTCTCCCAAAAGTAACCCTCATATTTAAAATTGTAGATCCTAATGAAGATGACGTCAGCCAAACTACTCGCCTTTAGAGTTAGTAGAAGATACGTACAGATAAATATTGCAGACCGAAAAAGGATAGAAAAGAACATGGGAAACAAATCCATATCCTTAAACTGAGAGAAAATAAAAGGCACACCAGCCCCCACATGGCTCTGGTTCAACGGCCATCAGCAGACATTGTCAGGTTGGTAGTTCTGCATGAGGAGGCTCTCCAGGTCACAGCATACCGAGCAAGGCTGCCAACAAAGATGACATAAAATCAGTTTAATGGCCACATTTACGAAACTACTATGAAACATAAGAATGCAAAATAATCATAAACCACTAAATAAAATTAGTTGAGGAGGATATAAAATTTATAACAATATGCGTAAAATAGATTAATGCTAGTTTAATTTTTTTGTACTAACGATAATTATAATACTGAAATATGTAGAACCGAAATGAAAGTGTTTTTAAAATGAATCGTTTTGTTAGAACATAATCAATTCAAATTCAGAACAATATAAATCTGTAGAAGTTAAATACCAACTTCAGAATATCAGTTCATTATTTACAGTTGATGAAATTTAAATTAAATACTACCTACATAATTTAAAATCAGTTTCATGAAATACTGAGACTGAACAAACATTTTCGTAATATTTCACAGCAAACCCAAAATCTAGACTTCAAAGAATCGTGTACAATGTCACGAATAAGTGAGATTAGATAAAGTAAAGGTCTTCATTTTCCCTTACCACACCAACATGACAACATGATCAAAGATTATCGAAGAAATTTAAAACTGCAATATTTTATATGTCTTCCCAATAATCACAGAAAACCAGATCTGAAGATGCAAGAAAAAATGGCAGCAAAACTAGAGACATTAATTTATTAATGTCTGCAGAAAAATAAATTACGTGTAGAACGAAATAAAATTAAAACATTTTGAAAAAATCGAAAAATGACCAATTAAAAACAATTTTTAATCACATGTAGAGAAAATGATTGCAAGTAAACAGGAAGACGAATACAAAAATAAAAATGCTTTGCTACTGAAATTGCATGAGAGGTAAGCAGAGTCCTTAAACACGATTCTGGGCAATTGAATTACTTATGAAGTTAGTACAAAACGTTTTGCTGGTTTGTAATTATTTTCCGCTTGAATGAAGTTATCGCAGATCATTACAGAACTTTTACATGTAGAATTATGTTTTGTATGAACAACTGTTTTTAATGAGATATGTAAATAAAGATAGTAACATGTTCTCCTAAATGTTTAATTCTGTGTAAATTAAGTAATTAACTATCCATTTGTGTTGCGCATTGTGGAGTTACATTAACAACTTCTGAAAAAGTAGTTAAATTCTTACCAAACAAAATAAGAAATATATCCACGAATAACTACTGACTGTGAAATATTCTATTAGATTTCGTTGTAGCAGAAATAAACAGTGCGGTAGGCTAATAAACTTCTCTGGTTGTTTGAAGATTCTGATACGAATTTCTTTCCGTATGTGAGATAAAATTTGGGTTCAGTCTATTTCAGAGGACAAAACTCTTGTATTAAATACCGTCGAATATTTTTCGATGCGACTAAAAAAAGAGGAAGCATTAATTGAGACCGCAATTTAACGACAAATCAATATGTCGTATGGAAATATAGACTTTAAGAAACGCAGTTTGTATTGATATCAGGCGGAACTTAAATTAGCTTTCCAACTGTCCATCTTGGAAATACGTCTATCTCGTATTCTACTTGCTGCTCATTCAGTTTGCAGTGACACAACTGTAAAGTGCCTTGATCTGATTTTCATTCTTTAGACGCTGCTGGTACAAAACCGCTGACTATCCAAACACTGGGAAGTAAAAACATGCTTCCATCTTGTTAAGTGACGTAGAAGTGTCTTGTATAGAAATTTTCTAACAATGGTTTCACATTTCGTAAAAGCAACATAATGAAAAGGCTTCTGATAGTCAGAAACCTGGAAAGAATTTATATCTATCTCGTAACATCACTCATGTTTACTCGTGTTTCTACGTTGCTTGTGTTTATCTTGCTGCATTCCAGGAATAATCTACCTCTATACGAATTCCGAGACATACTTCAAGAATTTCTAATAATTTTAGTTCATTCCTGCCAGATCTTAGACTCTAGAATGTGTGTAAAGGGCTAAATTCGTAAACGTTAAAGGAATCAGTAATTCCTGGAATAATGCTTCCATATTTTTCATCAATGAAATTGCGATGGCATGATGTAAAATTACTTCACTGTAATAAGCAAGCAAAACAGAAATCTTAGAGTAATGCAAATTTCTTTAAAGGGCTCCAGAATGTTATATTGTTTTCGACAACTCACCTTATTGTAGCTATCAGTATGGCAGCGCTGTTGTTTGCCTGCGCTCCCAGTCGAGTTTTCCTTGTCGCAGACCTGCCAACATACGAGGAGACGCCTTAATGTCAGGCAGCCAAGTACGCACTCCTGTTCTGCAGTGTTAACAATGCCAGCGGTGCAACAGGCGAAAACTCATGGTGGCCAAGGACTTTAAGGCGACGTGCCTATTGCGAAAATTTTTCGAGATACCAAACTATTAAATCTACTTTGTCTCCTTCTGCCAAGTAGACAGCCAGTTTGATCAGCCTAAATATAACTAGCAAATCGCAATAAACTCAACGATCGATCGAACGAGTTATGTTTTCCGATTACCTACAGTAGTCTGCTAGTGTCAATATAACGTGTCAGTCCCGCGTAGTATTTTAATTATATAATAATCATAAATAATGATTGAAATTACTGTTGAAATAGTAAGGGTGGAAATAGAATTCATAAATAGTCTGTAGCAGTAATATTAGCACAAAATAATAACGTCAAGGGCAGCTTATTAATAGGGAAACTTATTATTGCTCACGACTCGTAGCGTCAATAAGTTGCCGAGGTAGGAAAAGCTGCTGCTGGGTTACAAGACGATAATTAACTGTCGCAGTTAAATTAAAAGTTGTTAGTTAAAATTTAAGAATATACCTTCCTGGTTTTACCCCGAATAAACTTTTATTTAATTTTCAGAACGGTTTGTAACACTTGCTTCGATATCACTGAAAGAAATGTTCCCTGAAAAAGTTTTCAGTAATTTTCTTGTCCTTCATAATTATTGTCTCTAAGCACAGCAAACTTCGCGATATCAAACACCTTATTTACCTGCTTTTGGACATTTATCTTTGATACATTTTTGACATTGAGAAAGGAGTATTTTTATCAGAAAAATCACTATTTTCAAGACATCTTGCGATATATATCAAAGTTTCATCTTGGACTAGTTTTCCACTTGGATTTTATACCAATTGCGTAACGGGAAGGCTAATAAAATTTTACTATTCTCACTACAACTACATTTTTCTATTAAATTTGGCCCCTCTTGGTGAAAATATGTCTAATTTAACAGTGGATAGTCCCTTAGTTCATACCTCAGCGCATAGCTAGACTCGTCGCAAGGAGTGATCCTAGTCAAAGTAATTATTGTCCCTAAAATACGATAATTCGCTCCTGAATCAGCACTTAATCTTTTAAGGTACTGTTAAAATTGCGATTTCTACGGCAAAGCTTACGAAGATTGGGTGAGATTCCCGTAAGCAATTTCACTCTGTAGTTTAATAATATCAGAGAAAAGTATTTTTAAATACTTTTTCAGCAAGAAGGTTATGGCAAAACATTCTAGGTATTTGCTCTGTAATATTTTGCCGCAAGTTAGCTGAACTTGTGATTAATTACTGAAGCAGTATTTACTAGAACTAGGTAACTGGTGCCTCACGATTTACTTCTGTGTAATTTTACCTGTCCTAGTTTCTCTCTGCATCATCTACTTCATACAATGAATAAACTCTTTTAACAAAATATTTCTTTGGCTCTAAACGAGGGGGTTGGATTTAGATAATTTCCCGGCTTCTGAATTCACTTCGCGTTTTTTCGTTAACAACTTCAGTTCTCTGTTACGGCTCTGTGCAGTCGACGAACGCTAAAAAGTTTTAAGAATCTTTTCCTCTTACAGGTTTACACTTCCCTAGCAATATAGTTTTTCAGACATAGAAGTTATAGGAGAAACTACGACGTTTATGTCATTGAGACGGGAGAGAATGGAAAACAATGAACGAGAAGGAATTCGGCCATGGCATTTTACAGGAACCGTCCCGGCTTTCACCTGGTGTGACTTCGGGAAACCATGGAAAAACCAAAATCTGGATGGCCGGATTTGTGCATCACCCTCCTGGCTTGGGTACGAGATACTGTCGTAAGGAATTTAACTAGTATTTTTATTGATCTGTTATTAAATAAATTCATATGATCGTTTTTGTATGAAAAAGAAAATCTGAAATCGTGAGAGCAACTGTTTTTATTGACTCAATCCGAACGTAATCTAATTAACTTCAGAACCGGATATGGAATCATCATTATATTTTTTAAATTTCGTTATAAATACAGGTATCAGAAAATAATGCACTCAATCTGAAAGAAGTTTATCTACAGGTGAACAGTTCCTTCCAGGACAAACATATTTCTAATTGAAAATCTGACGCTTCCTCACTTTAAGGTTTCTTAAAACTGAAAGTAAAAAAAATAAAATAAAATAATATAGGAATGATAAATTATCACATTCCTGAAACACTGGTGTCACTGAAGCAGTAGATAAACAGTTTGATACATTAAGGAACAGTGCGAATATAAGTATTTTCTGCCAAAGAGTTATTTAGATCTGCAGAGATAAATTCTTCATCTCAATGACTGAACATTAAGTGATTTACGTTTTTAAAGTTATAATAACTTATCTGTTTGGTTTTAAAAAGAAGTATATAAACTTTATTTTTAAATTAAAAAAATGGTCAATAGGAAAAATAAATAGCCTACCTCAAGAAAAACCCATTGTAAGCCTCTATTCAGAAAATTAATCATCCTCACAGTTTCATTCCGTTACATTTTCAGTTCGTTGATGTATATAACAATAACTTAAAAGAACTTACTACAAAAAGATTCTACCAAGCACAATAAACAAGATCGAAAAATAGTCTCCACACAAAAAGAAAATTAAAAAGCAAAAAAGTTTGAATAGTTTCTTCGAGCAGGGAGTGAAGCTATACTGAAAACTCCCACATTAATTTAACTATTTAAGAAAATGATGAATCCGTATCTAATAGTAAATTTTTACTATTCTGAAGAGGGATACTTAAATTAAGTCAAATTAATAAAAATTTCTTCTTTGATAAATTAGCATTTATAGAAAAATAGGAGCATGTTTTCTATACATATCTATATACATTTGTAGATTAAATTAGAAATTACGCGTAACTGTATACCATATGTATTTTATAAATGTACAATGAAACCAATATACATGCACATGTATTATAAGATTATTTAAATAAATTGTATTAGGAACCCGCCAGTGTGGCGTCTAAGCGCCACTACAGTGCATCGAGGAGGCGCAGCAGGACCTGGTTAGAGCCCTGCTACCTGTATTCCAGCGTCCTGATTCCTGATTCCAGATTCCAGTTTTTATGCGTTTTTCCGCAATCATCTACGATAATAGTGAGACGATCTCCGCTCTCAACTTCATAAATCAGAAACAAAAACTTATTACATAGAACACAAGTTACACCTTTCACAGAAAGATTACAACACATCCACTTCGCCCCATCAAAACTTCGAGGGGCCTAGCAGGCCTATAGTATATGGAACCTCGCTTTGAAAATAAGCACACTCTCTTCCACGGGATGTGCTGAATTACCCGCGAATGAGGAAACATCCAAAGATAATGATGATTGTGTCAAGAGGCAGTAGGGGTTGAATAGTAACGTTAACAAGGGTAGGCCGCCAATCATAAAATCCAGATTCGATTCATACTGTTTGTTATAAACACTCTTGCCCAGAGGTGTATTGTGGTAAAGCAGTAACATGCGCTTCTTCGCCGTTGTCAAAAAAAAATAAAAAAATAAATCGGCATTAAAAAATTCCGTTCTGTTCGAATAGTTCAAGAAGCGCGCGGTGCAGTGAGCAAGCTCTCCGATTCATCAGCGTATCGTCGCCTGATGGAATCTCGCTGCGGATAACGTTTTAAAATTATTTATTTATTCGAACATGTATACATGTATGTATGCAATAAGTTTCAACAATTATTCGTATGACAATTTTTTAAATATCTTTTCCTGTGGAAAAATAATCCCTTACCCTGGTGCGGGAATCAACATCTGTCTTTCAGCTGTAACGGTAGAGTAACGATATTTTTATTTCATACCTGCCACAGCAAATATTTCAATTTTTGAAATATAGCTTTGTTTCGAAAGCGTCGGATTTTTTCACAACAAACGGCATTTAAAACACTTATTGTATGCATAATTGTTGAAACTAATTGCCAGGAATTATCTATATACACTTTTGAATAAATGAATGAAGTTGCCAGCAACGAAATTCGATCGAACGACGACGGGCTTATGATACAGAGATCTTGCTCGGCTGCCCCACGGGCTCCTTCAAATCTCCATGACGTACAAAGTATTTGAACGCAACGGAATATTTCAGTGCTGGTTTTCTCGACAACGGCGTAGAAGCGCATGTTACTGCTTTGCCACAGTACACCTTTGGCCATAAGCTTTTATAACATACAGTATGACTCGAATCTGAATTTTACAGTTGGTGGTCTCCCCTCGTAAAAGGGCAATTTAAAACTGTAGACTTGTAACATAGTAATTCATAATATCGATAAATTAAAAGTTTAAAGAATTTATATAAAAAGAATAGCAAGTCTAATAAATATTGTTTACTCCGAGATGTTTGAAAAGATAGGATCTCTGAAAAAAAAGAAGTTAGTTGTGAGAGAATTGTTGAGTAGAGCCAACGAGTAACACAAGATTGATGTAGCATCACATTGAGTTTGGAAATAATAAGAGTTGTATAATGAGAAATTTCGAACATCATACTAGCGTAAAAACAAATGGATTAAATCTTCAGTAGAAACGAACCTGCAAATCTTTGGATATCAAGATTGTCACAAACACGGTCGTTTTTGGTATGAGAGAACTTTTAGGCGAAACGAAAGAAATAAATTGACCAAGATTATAATCAAAATTCAGTCTGCAAAATATATTTATTTAATTACGTGGTCGTCATATTTAATGTGACAGACTCTGTTGGAGTCAGTAAGATCAGTTACTATAATATGAAATTAAACCATGACGACTTGCTGCGTGGTTAATGCAGGAGGACTGACCTTTGGCCCCAGCTGTTGCAGCAGCCTCTCCAGCTCTCGGATGTGCTCGATGGCTCTGTGTAGTGTCTTCACCTTGCTGACGCGCCGTCCGCTAAACATCCCAAAGATAATAAAGAGGAGTCGCCTTCGGCTAGTATACATACACAAAACAGCAGTCAGGCTTATGACGGGAGAGGATGAATAGCTTCTGATACCGTCAGCGGTAAGAATACCCACGCTGACTAACTAATATATAGTTGTGATGGCGTATAGAAGTCAAGAACACGATTCTTGTAGCGTATGAACAAAGATTAAGGTATATAAATAAATTCATAGCACATATCAGACACGTGGAGTACAGATAAATTACTTTTATATCAAAGGATTATAATAGGATTTCTGTATTCCTGTCTAGTTTATGCGCTACTTGTAGTAAACAAACAATGGCAAAAAACAGTACTAGAACCTGTTTATCCTCAACTGGTGGATCATGGTCGTGTTCCCCTTGAACCGCTCCTCAACTCACTACCATCTCCGAGAAGACTCCCTAGTCTATTACATTTTGGTGTCAGAACCCCATGATCCACTACAGCGAGATGTTTTAATGGGTTTCACTATCTCGCCTTCGGGGGTTAAGGTAAAGTTCACTATTAAGTTTAGAATGTTCTTTCATAAACTTGTTTATTATAGAAAGCTTTTCCCGTGATAAAATTAGGGCCACCACCTTCACATTAAAGGAATTGTCAAGTTTATTATAGGAGTCCTATTTTACGAAATAACCAAACGGATTGTTAAGAGCTCACTTTTCATTCACTTTTACCACTGTATGATATTTCCTAAAACTACCACTGGTATTTTAATAATTTAGTTTGACCGTTGAACACAGATAAGAGACTTCCTTTTAGAGAGATTTCAGATTCTGGCCACAGACTCCAGGTTCAATCAACAGTGCTCTCCAACAGAAACTCAAAAACCAGTTTTTTGTATTTTCCAATTCGACGAAATATAATCCAAAACGAATGAACAACTCATGAAAATTTTCCAAAATATCCACACTTTTAAAAATAGATTTAGGATACTTTTCAACTAAGTTTTACTTAAAACAACGTAACGTTGACCGACTTCTAAGATAAATTGAGCTATAGTACTGACACCAACAAACAAGAACCAAGGCCTTTTACAGGGCACAAAGATTCTCGAGCCTTCCAGAAACATTTTATATTTCCTAAACTATACAAATTCCTCTGAATATTTCTTTTTATTTTCCTAACAAATGCTTGTCTCTTTAACAATTTATATTGAAACTTGTCATACCGAACTTCTTTAATAAGCCATACCATGAACGTGATCTTTAATTAACTTGACGTTACTTTCTGGAACCTTCTTACGACTTGTTTTTACGAAATAAAATACGAAATTACGTGAAACCCTAAAAATGACTTAAACCTACCCATGATGACTTAAAAACATGTCAGACGTAATGATTTTGCCCTTCCTGAACGTCTTTTTCCTGAATAAGTCCCTATATCTACAAATCACCGTCTCGTTACACAGGATTAGCACCTGGATTGCAAATATTAGTTCCCATCCCAGCCATGAATCAATTATTTTTTAATAATTATTTATGGCTTTTTAGTCATTTTCAAATGGAGGGTTAAAGGGCATACAACTATATTGCATATAATAATTTTCATTCATTCATGTTCTATAAAATAGGTTACGTTGACACTACTATGAACTAGTACATGATTTATAGCTTTACGTGCTATGCCGCGTCGTTTATTGGATTATCTAAGCTTTCGGCTGTTATACTCCAGCCTTCTTCAGAGATACTGTTTAATTTATGTTCACATAGCAACAGTCATTCGCCATGCTATTAACACCGGGCATGAAATAAAATTTCAAGACACGAGGCTACTGTGGAGAGAAGACCAGTGGTGGCCTCGACGTGTAAGAGAGGCAGCAGAAATCTTAAGGAATTCCAACAACATCAACGAAGATAGCGGCCTTTTCCTCTGCGAAGCTTGGCGACTGTTGTTATGTGAACATAAATATAAACAGTATCTCTGAAGAAGGCTGAACAGCCGAAAGCTTAGATAATCTAATAAACAACGCGGCATAGCCCGTAAAGCTATAAATCATGTACAAAGACGGCCGCGGAAGTCTTAAGAATCATATGTACTAGTAGTTCTTGATTATGGATCAGAACGTGTAAGTCTAATTACGAGACGGAAAACCCATGACAGAAACAGTTATCACAACAACTATGGAAGTTGAAATGTCTGTGGTGGCAGCGAGGCCGTGCCCACCTGTTGGTGACGAGTCTGCGCAGGCGCGAGAAGGCGCTGTTGACCGCCTGCACGCGGCGCCGCTCGCGGGCGTTGCGACGCTCCACCAGCTGCGGGGGCGGCGTCTGGGGGCGGCGACGGCGGCCGTGGCTCTCCGACACCATGGCGACACCCTGCCCTTACATTCAATATTGGATTCAGGGCTACTACGGAACTTGGATTTGGAAATACCGTTTCGTGAAAATGACGTGCGGGGTGACAAAGTTTAGACCACTGGGGAGGGTGCTGCAGAGATCACAGAGGGCGTTCCTGGACCAAGGCAGAATTAGTGGACGTTGAGGATCAACCGTCGTCACTTGCATTAAAAATGTTTTTAATTGCAGTTCCATTTAGCCAAAAGAGAATTTAGCGTAGTCTACAATTTATTAGCTGAGAAAATAAACAGATTTTCACTAATGGAACTCGATGATTTAAAATTTTTGGTGACAAATAAACCACCAAATATCGAAAACTTTGGTGTAATTATACCGAGCTCAGCTTAACAATTAATATTTTTCATAATGCGTTATTTGTCAACCAAACTGTGAACAATACATCAATATTGTTACTACCTTTGAAAAATAATTTTAGAAGTATACCCTTGTTTTTCTGTATATGATACCATACTATACCACATGAAGCTATCGAATCTTTGTTTCGAAAAACGGGTGACGAGCCAAAAACATTTGAGGGTTACATTCTTTATTACAAGAAGAGGAGTCAGTGTATTGTTTTTCTGAAAAGGGAACGATAAGCAATATTTTTTTTTCGAAAAGAGGGCGGTAGGCCATAGAATGTTGGAAACCTGTGGTTTAGACTGTCAGTTGGTATCAGTTTTTAGTGAAAAGGACAATGTAGTAAAATTTATTTTATAAAAATTTATAATCCGGGGGTTGGTTGAAAGCCATTCAATTAACATAAATCTTGTTGTTTAAGCAATTCTTTGAATAAACTTCTTTTTTCTCTGTATTGACTCTGTTGATAAGAAGCTAAGAAGGGGTAGATGAAAATGACGGACTAATTTATGGTAACATGATGTTAAAGAAACTGAAGGACTGGAAAACTGACGCTATCCTCTCGCAATTGATCAAGAAGGTTTGGTGACGAAATGAAGAGTGTACTGGTAAGACTAAAACAGGCTGTGTACGTTTCTGGAAATATGCCAGGATACTTTCAAAAGCGTATAATGGCTATTTATCCTAAAAAGACAGCACCCCTCAAATGTGAACAGTACAGGACTAAGCATTATTTCACATACATCTAAAAATCATTACCAAAATCATTCAAAGGCGGATGAAATCCAAAGTTGAAAACCAATTTCGATTTAGGAGATGTGCGGCGACAAAGCGAGGCAAAACTACTGTCTGAAAAACAGCTGATGAAACATAAGCCAATGTTTTCAGCTGTTGTTAATGTTTATAGTGTAAAATGAAAGGTGATGTTTCAGCCTCTAAAGAAAGCAGATTTAAAGTAGAAAAATAATATTCAATTTATATTTATTTACTGGAGAAACAGTATTAAATTATCATCCTTTCTTGCATAATTAGTGCATATGTACAAGAAGCTGTGGATTATGGGAGGAATAGAATTAAAGTGAGCATCAGGATGAAAGGAGCTGAAGCAAAGGAATGTACTAAAACCACTACTCTTTATTGTAATCATGGATGATATAATGCAGAAGGTGGCAGTCAGGATGGGAGATGAAAACATGAAGGTGATGGCTTTTGAGGACGATCTGATGATCTGTGGAGGTAATGAAGAGGAAGTGCAGCGGCAGTTGGATGTATGGACAGACAGTGTGGAGGAATAAGGCCTGAAATTTAATGTAAAGAAATGTGAGTACATGGTAACAACCAGGAAAAAGAATAGGATAACCCAGGGAATTGTGATGGCAGGTGAACAACTAAAGAAGGTAAGGAGGTTCAAGTACTTGAGGAGTGTATTAGAGGAATGTGGAGGAAATGATGGCGAGATAAGTGAAAGAGGAAGACAAGCAGAAGCGTTTCTAAGGAGCGTTAGAAGCCTGGTATGGAATAAAGATGTGCCACAGAGAAACAAGAGAGTAATTTATCACACATACTATGTGCCTATCTCGACATACGCTGCTGAAACGTGGACAATGAAAAAGCGGAACATCAGCAGAGTATAATCAAGCGAAATGAAGTTTTTAAGCGGTAGAATGGGAGTTACTAAAATTGACAGAATAAGAAATGAAGTGATCAGATGCATCATAAAAGAGGATCCCCTACAGGAAAGGTTAGAGAGGACCAGACTGAGATGGTATGAATATGTAAAGCGAATGAAGGTTTAGAGAATCCCAAGAAAAATACACGAAATTAAGATGCATGGTAAACGACCCAGAGGAAGACCAAGAGATGGATGGCTGAAAGGAGTGGAGGAGGGTGTACGGAAGAGAGGAGAGGACTGGAACAAAGTGGTGACAGAGAGGTGGTGGGATGAAAGAAGGAAATGGAGAGGCTTGTGCATAAAGCAGACCCGGCCAGAGGCTGGAAACTGTTGAGGATGATAGTGATGATGATGATAATGATAAGGAAGAAAGGACAATACATCTAAATGTTACGGTTTGCAGACGACATTGTTCACATCGTACAGACAAAAGAAGATCTAAAATAATATTGAATGTTATTGACTATATTATCAGCAATTATTACGGATTTAAAATTATGCAGATGATGAAATCCAATAGACAGGTGGAAATGGGCCAAACGCATGTTTTCTGAAACTGATGCATAACGCTGGGAGAAGTGTCTCGCTATGTCTAAACGAGAACTAAAGCAACAAGAAATGGTAGAGATAAATGCGAGATAGCTGGCCGAATAAATTAAGCCAAAAATGCCTTTAACACCAAGAAGGATGTATTTACTTTTAAATGCGTCTGCTTAAACTCTGGGAAAAGACTGATGAAAATCTGAGATTGGAGTGTCGCTTTGTTGGGCTGTGAGATAGATAGTGCGTGCTGAGGCTTGACGCTGGTGCTGTCTTAGAATGCTGAAGATCAGTTGCTAGGAAAAAGTGTGGATGAAGAGGTTTTTAACAGAGCTAATGGATCAAGGCGTATGTGGTGGTGTCAAGTTCAGACAAAAACAAAACGTTTGATGACTATCTACTGCGCAACAACAAATTCCTAAAAGTGATAGTGCAAGTTGCCATAAAAGGTTGAAATCAACAAGGAAGGCCACGCCTGGCATACGTAAAACAAATTACGTGTTAAATGCAATGTAATTTTAACAGTGACCTAAGAAGTAAGGCAGAGAGGAGAGAAGAACGGAGAGATGTTACACGACGAGAGTTAGAATGTTGATTACAGAAACTTACCGTACGAGAGAGGTGTCTGTAGAGTTACCTGGCCTCTGGTGTCGGGCCGATGACTGAGGCTTCACCCGCATAGCGCGCCACATGCGGGGGACCGCCCCCCAGCTGCCACAATCAATTCCACTCTACGTCATCCAGCAACACATCAGACATTTATTTACATAAACAATAAGCTTTTAAAAAATCTATCTCAAAATCTCCACGCAAGAAACTACACACAAAACCATTAAAAAGTAAAATATATTTTATTATTATTAATTGCGATGGACCAAACGCTCCGGTGGCAATTCCTCTAATCATTTATTTCCACGAATTATTACTATCAGCAGATTCTATTAACCAGACTATCTATTTATTATATTATAATGAGCAATATAAAGAAAACTGCTATACAGATCACGCTGAAACTTGATAATCGTTATTGTGATACGTAGCAAGTTGTTTAAGCGGTAGTCGAGCTATAGCCGTTGTTATTTTCGTGATTACGATTGATCGATACTCATTTCCTTTTAAAAATCTCCATTTTATTATTCACATTTTTTATAAATTGACGCAAGATCACAAACTGTATATGTATTTTATTTCTTTAGTTATTTTAACATTCTTTAGTGGTTATTAGGTCCTTTACAGTGTTTTGTAGCATCACGTGAGGTGTATGGCTAATCGTCGTTAGTAGTCTACTAATGCTCTTCACTCGGTGGTAAATTATATAATGATGAAATTCCTTTCGCCAATTTCTATCTTAATATATAAGCAAAACAGCTCTCTTTGTGTGTTGGTCTTTTTTGAGTCTTATTTACTCATAATTTCTCTTCATAGACTTCGGCATTTTGACAAACAAGTCTCTTCTGCGTAAAGAATTCACTGTTTCGTGTAAACGGAAAAACCCATCTGGAACCTTAGGTGGATGAAGGATGTAGGAGATTCATCATCATCCTCAACAGTTTACAGCCACTGGCCGGGTCTGCTTCATGCACAAGCCTTTTTTCTTGGGATTCTCTGAACCTCGATTCTCTTTACATGTCCATACCATCTCAGTCTGGTCCTCTCTACCCTTTCCTGTAGGGGTTCCTCTTTTATGGTGCATCTAATCACTTCATTCCTTATTCTGCCCATTTTAGTAACTCCCATTCTACCTCTTAAAAACTTCATTTCGCTTGCTTGTACTCTGCTGATGTCCCACTTTTTCACTGTCCATGTTTCAGCAACATAAGCCAACATAGGCACATAGTTTGTATGATAGATTACTCTCTGCTTCTCTGTGGCACATCTTTATTCCATACCAGGCTTCTAATGCTCCTTAGAAATACCACCTTATAAACGTATTTGAGATCGTAGTACAGAAGACAGCATTTATTTTAACTGCGATCGAGTACATTGTCATGTGGCAATTCCCAACACACCCATTTTTCTAATTCTCGTTTGCTTTTTCCAACAAATTCCTTGAGTTCAATTTCACCACCCACCCATTTGTATGCTTTACGATTTTTTATTTTAAATTCTTTCGATGCTTTTCGTAAAGCTCTACAAAAGAACATTTTCGCACTCACCTGAAATCGAGTGCCAGCTTGTGCTCATGGTCATATTTGTTTCTTCCACGCACTACTATTAATTGTTGTACTAATATTCTTCCATATCTCACACTCTCAGATGCTTTGAAAACTACCAGTACTCTCTTCACATTCCTCTTTTCTCCCAATGACTCCCAATCCAGCTCCTTTATTATACCAGTTACTGACGGTGTTCTGCGGTAATTACCACAAACAAATCTAGCTGCCTGCCTTTGCATATTCTCGAACTCCAGTATTTGATATTGCTCATACTACGCCACCTTTAATTTAATTTAATTGCAATGGAGCACAGGCTCCGGTGGCTCAAGAACTATCTTAGACATGGCACCACAGGAATAACGATAGGTGGCGAGAGGGTTTAATGAAAATGTTTCGGGCACTTGTCATCTCTATGCTACGGTAACACAAACTCATTTCAGTTAAGTGATGTATTACCTTGCTTAGCGACGTTCATCGTATTCACGTCAAATATGCTTTGATGCTATTGACATCTGTCTACCAGGCTTAGAACTTTTCACCTTACACTCGCGTGTCTAAAATGTGATACCTGTTTCTACTCTTGGAGCATTACTTCGTGGATACTAAATACCATCTTCCTACGGGAATTTTCTGACTAATTTGGACGTTTCCCTATGTAGATGATAATTCCACGCTGTTGTTTTAAGCAGCGATGGGGGTCCGCTGTTAGGTGAATATGATGAAGACACAGAAGAGTTATGGACACATTTGGCAGATGGTAGAAAGTGTTACATAATCTTTCATTCACTAGAGAAAGTTATGAGAGAATGGATCAGAGAAGTGAAGGAGTTGAGTTACAAAACTTGGTCAGGCAATTGGTTGAATATGGTGGCGTAGTTTGCGACCCACATTTTTGGTATCAAATACAGGAGTTGGAGGGGGTGCAAAAGAGAGCAGCCAGATTTGTTATTGGAAATTACAGCAGGACCCAGTCAATAACTGATATGATAAGGAAGCTGAATTGGGAATTACTGGAAGACAGGAGCGATTTAAAGAGAGTGCTGGTGGTGAACAACGCATATGTAAGTGATGGGGTTTGGAAGGATATCGGTCGAAGAATTAGGAGAAGCGCTTGGAAACGAAAATATCACATGAATACGAGCTGGGACTCGATTTCATGCATAATGGAGTGGGGAAATTTTCTTTTGTGGGTAAGGGTGTCAGAGATTGAAATAAATTACCAGCTGTAGTAATGAATAATTTGCCCAAAAAAACTGAAGGAATTTAAAATTAAAATTCGTAAATGGAAAAAGTAGATGGGCGGAGGAATTTAACACTAAAAGTATATAAGTTAAAAATAAAAAAATAATAAGAAGGGGATAATTAGATGCGGTAACTATGGAAATTGCCAGCGTAGCATTCGCTCGATCGCAAATAAATACCTATGTTCAAATTACCTTCATGTTCAATATTGCAGTTGAGAACAACACAACAATTTTGGCTTCTAGGACTGTTCCTGCAGTATTGTCTAATCAGCTGTGTTATAAAAACGCGAAACTCGACGTAAACATTACAATTTAAGCAATATCTACAATAAAATAAGCGCTTAAATAGAACTCTGAATATAATCATTTAGAACTCTGAGAAGGAAGAGCTAAATAAGAAAATTAATTGACAATAGTAAGCTACATTCTTGATGATGTCCCTCTCTAACAGTTTCCAGTTTTTATACTACGAAATGCATGATCCTCTTGTCTTGCAAACCATTTCCTTATAGTACTGTTGTGGATTTCTGCTAGGATCTTCAATTTTCTGAGATACGAAAATCATGTGATTAAAATAACTAGGTACGAGTTGCTAACAATGATGAACAACAAACAAAAGTAACTTCGTTTTGTTAATTGTTTTAAATTACTCGTGGCGTCTGTGCCACATAACATTCAAGTCAGTTACTACTGGAAACATTACTAACGTAAGTTCTTTCGAAAATGTGTCTAAACTGAAATTTGAATCATAAAAACCAAGTAATAATTACTTCGAAAAGCTGCTAACAAACACACTCACACTTGGAAAGTAATTAGAAAATCCTTTAAAATGTATGTCTAACTAACCATTTATACTGCGAACTCTTTCATTTCCCTGGAGAGAGTGTGCCACAGCTCTCCATTTCACAAGATACTAATTTCTTGTGACAAGTTTTAATTCCAGTAGAGCCCCTGAAATCGTTTTCGTGTATAAGATTTGGAGACATTCAATGCGGAAATTAATATTTCCCATAAAAATTCTTTGCATTGATGTCTCCTAGCAAAATAAAATTTCCAGTTGTGGTTTGACAATAAGGTTACCGTACTCAACCCGCGCAGCTGCACACAACAGCTGCAGTATCGACTTAATGATTATTGATGGCACCGAGGAAAGCGTGCATCGCAGATATAGAACGGGAAACACATGAAATGACCTTGATGCGAAACTAAACTGACAACAGCTCATTTTATTTATTTCTCTTGTTCCATAGATCCCTACTGCGGAAGAATCTCTGGGATGTGAAATATGTCATGATTCATATGTATACATACAAGCTGAAAAATAATCATTGTGAAAAAACTTATTACATATATATTACAAAAAAAACTAATAAAAGAAAAAATAAACATTAATTTGTACAACTGAATTTTGAAAAAGTCATATTAGTTACAATTAATTATTTTGTACAAATTCTTGATTGGAGTAGGAGTTGCCAATAAGATAATCCTTCAGTTTTTCTTTAAATACTGTACATCTTTACTATTGGTATCTACAAACTGTTTTATATGTTTCAGAAGTTTATCAAACAGATTTCTCCCAAAATATTTAACTCATCTTTGTACTAATTACAGTGATGTTTGTGTTTTGTACAAGTTATTTTTTTTCTTGTATTGAAATTAATTATGATTATAGGGTGTGGTCATAATTGCTTGTTGAAGGCTTGATGTGTAAATATCTGGGAATAACTTTTGATAACAAACCTAACTCGGCAGAGCACATTGGGCAGGTGGTAGGAAAAGGTTACAGAATCCTTCATTTACTGGAGAGGGTGATGAGAGGATGTACCAGAGAAATTAGGGAACTGGGTTACAAAAGTTTGGTTATTTGAACAATAGTTATGAATTTAATCCAGGAATTGCAGTTGAGATTCCTTCAGATTCTTGTGAGTGAGTTGGGTGTTTGTTATGTACTACTGCATTTTGTTTCTTTCAAAAACAAAACTTGTTATCTTCCAAAGAGTTTGAATTTCATTGTGGTAATTTTATATTCCAATGATGGTGAATTTGGTGCTCTACTTAAGGAAATGGAATGATTAAACAAAGATCCTTGCTACATTTGTTGTTTAATTCATTGTAGCATTGACCTAGCACAATACTTCATAGGAAATTTTATAGTTATATTATATTCTCTACATATCTGAGTGGTGAACATATTCAGCATCTGAGTGGTGAACATATTCAGCTAATCCAAACCAGTAATCTTTTTAGAGAATCCATTTCTTTTGTTAAATCAGAGTGTAAATAAGATATGTTATATCCCCAATGATGGCACTTGTAACATCCCTAAGACCAGTTTCCTATTATTTTCAATATTATAAATTAATTACCTTGTGTCTGAGAGGGATATGCTTTAATTAACTGAAAATGTGTGTATTTTTGTCTAAGAATGTGTGGGGTGTTGGAGGTTGAAAGTGTTAGATGAATTGCTTAACTGGTGTGATTTGTATAAAAGCAGTTCAGTATATGAAATGTTAATAGGTGCCAACTAGGCACTTTGTGTAAGATACATGTTTTGAATGATATTTTGGCTGTTGAAAATATTTATTACTTTTGTTTAAGTGTTTTCTCATGATTTTAAGTAATTTTTTGTAAGTTTCAAACGTTTTTGTATGATTAGTATTCTTTGTGTAATTTTTGTCACTAAAGAAAGGTCTGTTGGCACTTTAATAGCTGTCTAGCCTCCTGCATGATTACAAACTGAAATATTCTGGAAGTGTGTTGTTTATTGTGTTTTCTTGTATTCGTCTGGCCCTCCTGCCTTCATCTGTGGTAATTGATGGGTTGTTTTTCCATATTACATTTTATTTTCGATGGTCAATGTCGGTTTCATTATCTCCATTATCCCAACCAGACATTAGGAACTCTTGGCGCTAAAGACAACAACGCCACTTAATTGACTGCAGTATGGCTCGCCAAGTGCTAAGAGAAATGCTGCATCTTTTGTTATTGTAATTTGCTTTAAATCTTTGGAAACAAGTCTGATGTTAAGTTTGTGTATGTTTTACTGAAGTATTTTAAAAGTTAAACTCAAATAACTAAAATGAAACTTCTAAAATGAACAGCGTCAAAACCAAGCGATTAGAGATAAAATTCATAATAACTTTAGATAGTCAGCTTAAAATGATCTACAATATGAGAAAGTTTTGAAAATGTCAAAGAAAAAAACAGAAGATCAGAAAATTCTTACCAATGGGTCTACCCTTTAAATACCCATGGTTTTCTTGTTCTTGCATGCATCAGTTGGTTTCATGATCTTACAGGCGACAATGAACTTGTAGAATTTGAACAATTAATCTTCGGAAGTGGACTTTAAAAAATTTAAGTGATGTGAACATATATCTGCTCACTAGTGAATACTTTAGCACATTTTGCTGAAATTTACCATGAGCTGCAGCTTTAACTTCACCTTTCATAGAATTTTGGGGGACTGTGTGACTGTGAATTGTGGAATCATGATGTGACCCGGTATCTTTGTCAAGGACTGTGAATTATGTGATGCTATTCTAGGGCTATCTGTTACCAGTTGTTTCTGAAGCTTATAGAATACAGTGAGCCATCATTTCAACAGTGACTTTTACTTCTATGTGAAAACTTTCACCTGTTATCTGTTTCGGTAGTAGTAAAACAGATTGGTGACCAAACAGCAGTTTACGAACTTGCATAAACTTTCATTTTATTTATCAGATTAAATAAGCATTTATGATTACAGCTTAAGCAAAGGATCTGTTCCTTAACCACCACTGTGTTGTTTAACACAGTAAAAAGCATTAGATTCTAAGTACCTTCCCATACTGATTCAACCACAATATTATTTTATTTAATTGTGATGGAGGGCTGGCGATGCGGCATGGAAAGATATTGCAATAGGTATGAAAAGTAGTACATAGAAGGGAAAATATGACCATGACAACAAGCTGGCACTCGATTTCAGGCACAAGGGTGTGGGAAGATTCTCTTTTTTAGGTAAGGGTGTCAGGGATTGGAATGAGTTACCAAGAGAAATGATGAATAATTTACCGAAAACTTTGAAAGAATTTAAAGATAAAATTTGTAGAGGGCAAATGTAGGTAGGTGCAGGATAGGGGGAAGATGGGTGTGTAGGGATATTGCCACCGGAGCCTGTGCTCCATTGCAATTAAATTAAATTAAATTACTCGAGCGGCAATTTCCCAACACACCCATTTTTTTCCCTTTCCTGCACCCACTTAATTTTGCCTTCAACAAATTTCAGCTTTAAGTTTTTTCTACATATTTTGTAAATTATTCATCATTTCTCTTGCTAACTTATTCCAATCTCTGACCCCCTTACCTACGAAGGAAAATTTTTCATACGTTTATGCCTAAAATCAAGCGCCAGCTTGTGGTCATGGTCATCTTTTCACTTCCATACGTTATTCTTAATTCTTACATCAATATCTTTCCATACCTCATCACTAGGGTTCGGATCTTTAGAACAAGTCATATTTTTTTCCTGCCTTGTTTTTGAGCTGAAATGCTGAATTAAATGCTGATTGAATGTTTCTGATTGTATTTGAATGTATTTTATAAAGCATATAAATGCATATTTAAACCATTTTCCTAGTTTTGATAATATGATAATATTTATGGTCATTTGGTTATATTTTGAGGGAAATTCTGGTAATTTTTAAAAGTACCAGGAATTCACTGGAGGAAGAACCAAACTAATGGTCACTGAGTTGGTCAAGAAATAAAGTTATGCATTATTGTTTCTCTCCAAACGTTAAGTTCCACCCCCTTTTAATCTTGGCAGCAGCATGCCTGTGTCAATCCATGTCTCAGTTAAATAGTTTTGAAAAAAGCCTCACTCAGTGTTAAATCTGCAGTGGATCAGTGAGTACCGCAATGCCGAAAACAAAATTTTATGAAAGTGCAAAGTTTAATTTAATTTAATTTAATTGCAATGGAGCACAGGCTCCGGTGGCAATATCCCTACACACCCATCTTCCCCCTATCCTGCACCCACCTACATTTGCCATCTACAAATTTTATCTTTAAATTCCTTCAAAGTTTTTGGTAAATTATTCATCATTTCTCTTGGTAACTCATTCCAATCCCTGACACCCTTACCTAAAAAAGAGAATCTTCCCACACCCTTGTGCCTGAAATCGAGTGCCAGCTTGTGGTCATGGTCATCTTTTCCCTTCCATGCACTACTTTTCATACCTATTGCAATATCTTTCCATGCCTCATCACCAGTATATGCCCTGTACACTCCCATGACCCTCCTCATGTCTTGCAATGAATCCCATTCCAGCTCCTTTATCATATCCGTCACTGATTGCATTCTGCGATAATTTCCAGAAACAAATCTAGCAGCCCTTCTTTGCACCCTCTCCAACTCCTGTATTTGATACGAAAAATGAGGGTCCCATACTACACTACCATATTCGAGCAATGGTCTGATCAAAGTTTTGTAACCCAATTCCTTGACTTCTCTCGTACATCCCCTCATCACTCTCTCCAACAAGTGCAGAACTTTGAAACCTTTTCCTACCACCTGTCCTATGTGTCCTGCCCAGTTAAGTTTGTTATCAAAAGTAATTCCAAGATATTTACATTTCAAGTCTTCAGCAAGCAATTCTTTCCCCACCTTATATTCATAATTAACATTTTGTTTTTTATTTGTGTATCTAATAAGCTGAATCTTCTTTGCATTTATCTTCATTCCATGTTTACCAACCCAATTAGATATCCTGTCCAGATCACCCTGCAACTGTTTACAATCCTCTATTGTTTTGATTTTTTTATACAGCATTATGTCATCTGCAATCTAATTTCAGATAGTAAACAATCAACACAATTATTCATTAGAATAATGAATAGCAATGGCCTCAATACGCTACCCTGTGGCACTCCCATTTTTACTTCCACTTCTTTTGATACTACATTTCCTACCCAAACTTTCTGTTTTCTACCTTTTAAAAATTCTTCTACCAGCAAATGACTTTCTTATCCACTCCAATGGTTTTTACCTTATTTACTACCATTTTATGGCTTACTCTGTCAAACACCTTAGACAGATCTAGTGCTACACTATCAATTTGGCCTCCCTTGTCCATTTCATCTGAAATATCTTGCATATATCCCACCAACTGAGATTCGCATGAATATCCTTGCCTGAAACCATGTTGCCTGCTTGAAAACCAATTACGTTCCTCACATATATTTCTGATGTGGTTGCATATCAATCTTTCCATTAATTTACCTACCACTGATGTCAAACTGATTGGCCTGTAATTCTCAACTCTATTTCTTACCCCTCTCTTATGTATCGGTACTACTATTGCACTTTTCCAGTCCTGTGGTAAGCAGCACGTGTCTAGACTCAATTTAAATAATATTTCAAGATAAGGTACAATGTCACATCCGGCTATCTTTAAGATATCTGTAGTAATATTATCTTCACCAGCCCCTTTATGTTTTTTCAGCTTTCTTATTTCCTTCATGATTTCCTCAGGATGGATATCAAATTTTTACTATCGTCATTTCTAATTGTGTTGTTAAGCTCGTTCTCCGAATTAGACCCTCCTGTTTCTGATTCATTGTCCCTAATGCTTTCACTGAACCAGTTACTTAAAATCTCTGCCTTTTTACAGAGTTACTTAAGAGAATTTGGTGAGGAATATTTTAGAACAGATGAAAGATTTGTTTTATGTAAGTATTGTGAAATTAAAATGACTTAAACAAAGCGATTTAAAATTTAATTTTCAATGGTGCCATGAGTGCACAGAAGCAAATTATGCTGTCTACATGAAAGTGACAGTACTAGATAAAATAAATGACCTGTAATTGAGCATGTTTTGATGTATTGTAAATTTAAATGTTTGGTCATATTTTGTCACATTTAGTCATATTTACCCTTTTTAAGGTCATATTTGCAAGCATATTTCTCTAATTTTTTGGTCATAAAGATCCTACCCCTACTCATCACCAATATATGCTTTGTACACTCCCATGACTCTCTTCTCCCTCCTCCTGTCATCCAATGAACCCCATTCCAGCTCTTTTATCATATCAGTTATTGATTTTTTCTGCAGAAATTTCCAGAGACAAATCTAGCACTTTTTCTTTGCACCCTCTCCAACTCCAGTATTTGATATCCAAAATGTGGGTCCCATACTATTCCATCATATTCAAGCAATGGTCTGACCAAAATGTTGTAACACAATTCCTTTCCTTCTCTTGTACATCCCCTCATCACTCTCTCCAACAAGTGAAGGATTTTGAAACCTTTACCTGCTCCCTGTCCAGTGTGCAATTTGCAACACCTTGACATTAAATAATTGTAATCTCTCAGCTAACTGTACTGTACTGTATGACTCTTCAATACAATAAATACTACTGGTACGTACAAAATATGTTTATTAATACTGTATACAAAATTTAACTTTATTTATCCCCCAAAAAAAATGTAGGATCAAATTTTTTTTGTTGTGTCCTTACCTATTTCAAATACAAATTGGTAGTGAAATGACATAAAATATGAAGGTGATGGAAGAAGATAATAAGGAGAATAAAGAACTAAACATTAGATTCATTTAACAACAGCAAAGTGATTACTGTTATATGGCAAAGCCTTTATTGTTATAAATAGTAACTGATGGTGTCATCATCATAACAACTTTTCATTCAAAATTTTTATTAAAAATGTAAAAAATTCAACAATGAAATATAAGTAACAAGCCATCAAACATTCTCAAAAGGAACTCTTTTACAATTAAAAAAATCCTTCACCTAGTTGATTAGGCAATGAACAATAGAACATAATAAAAATTAGAAGGTGCTTATCATAGATACTTGCATTTGTTAGCTTATTACCTACAATTATAGAATTAATTCCATAAAATTGAGGCAGTATATATAGTCATTAAAGGGATAAAAAAAAAAAGATTTACTAGCTGAATGATGCATCATTTGATGACTGGTATATATCACAATATCAAAATCCCATTTCAGGACACATCTGTAAATCTTATCTTATAAATACTTTATCTAAAATTACTTTTTTAACAACTAGTAGAAGATGAACTAGTGTTATATCACTTATTATTTCTTAGAATTTATTTGCATGTTTTATAAAAATACTTTTGATTTGTCAATATTATAGTATTTTCATTGAGTACCTTGAACACTATTATATTTGTGCAAAAATATGTAAAAAGATTTTTAAAGTGTGTTATTTCCTAATATGTCAGACTTTTAATATTATATTGCTTTTTGTGGATTTTCAGATTGTGCAAATTTTTTCACTCATAGCAATGCTCTAAATTAGCTGTATATGCTATTACTCAGTCAAGAATTTAACCAATACTCCACCATTAGTTGGTAAAATTACTACGTACTCTATAAAATGACAAATGAAATTATCATATTTTCAACACAAATCTTGTAATTTTCAGTGACAAATATATATATATATATATATATATATATATATATATACATACATTGATTATCACATAGCTGATAGTTTGCACTGCATAAGACATTTAGAGCAGCAGAATGAAATGCTAATGAAATCACAGCTTACAATGCTGAATATTTTATCTTTAAATCAAAATAGTTTATAATGCACATCTGACAATTGTTTTGTTTTAAGTTACAGCTGATTGTTCCTATCATTTAATGAATGTTTGATAAATGTATTTTAATCACAATAGCAGCTTCTTAAATGATAATAAAAAATGTACTAAATACTCTGCAGGGACACAGGAAAGCTGTTGGTGACTGGAGCACATTATACAAGCTGGCCTCGCAGATATCCAAGGTACGGAGAGTGTTTGATTCCAAAGCTGTAGTTAGGAAGAACATCCAGCTTCACCTGAAAACCAGATGCAAATAACTACACTATTTCAAAAGTTTAAAGACCAGTAGAAGGTTACTATCATTTCATAAGAAGGTAGTGTTTATAGAAGTGGCAACATAAAGAAAATATGAGCTGGAACAAGGTTAGAACAACTGAACCCATTACTTACCAAAGATGAAGACAGTAGCACTACTACTACTACTTCTTTTTTTAAAAACTAAAAAATAATAATAATAATAAAAAACATGCACACAGAGAGTCAGAAAATTATTTGATATTTGAGAGGCCCCAACAATCACATGAGAAAATGACACAACTATAGAAAGTGACCAATCACCTGAGGCCAGGATCCTTATGTTACTTTGAAATCAAAACTGTGTCAGTCTCAAAATTATTTGCTCAAGTCAGCTCATATACACTAACTGATCAAAAGTAACTTTCTGAAACTGAAGTTAGACTTTACCTGTGTCACATTCCAATTATTGAACATTAATTAGGTAGATCCACCCTTTGCCCTTCTGATGGATTTAACTCTATTGGGAAGAATTTTATAAATAATTCTGTCAAAAACAACTGTTTTGGTGAAATTTATTTTTATTTGATTCCCCAGACGCGTTTTGCCCTTGTGGTGTAGGGCATCTTCAGTGGAGCTATATTGGTAATTCTCACATGCTGGTCTGGAACAGCACTTCACACACTTTCACATCACTATTCATTGTAGTTTCATTTGAGCATTATATCTGAACTTGATTTTATGCTGCACTTGTTGTTGTAGTGAATATTTGCTGTTGGCTTGCACATGACTTTCAATTAGGTGTCTTAATGTCTGTGGAGGAATAGCAGCCCAAGATTGGAAACCAGAGAAAATAGTGATGTTGGATGCTGGGATCTGGGGTGAAATTGACATTTTAACTCCATCCCAAAGGTTTTCCATTGGGATCAGATTGGAACGTTGGGCAGACCAGTCCATTTCAGGGATGTTATTGTACACAAACCATTGCCTCACAGATGCAACTTTATGACAGGATGCATTGACATACCGATAAAAACAATCATCATCTCTGAACATGTCCTCTACCACACATAGTACAGAATGGTTTAAAATGTCTTCATATCCCTCTGCATTCATAGTTTTCCTAAGTGAAATAAGGGAACCACACCTTAACTACAAAAACACTCCCCTACCATATCACAACATCCTCAATATTTCATTGTTGGAACTACATATGATGGTAGGTAAAGTTCTCCAGGCATTCTCCAAACACAAATCCTTCCATTGGATTACCACTGTGTATTGTGTGATTAATCACTACAAATCACTCATTTCCAGTCGTCCATGTCCACTGGCATCAATTTTTACACCACTTCAAGTGTCACCTAACATTGTGTTACATGTTTTACTTATGAGTAACAGCTTGACCTTTGTATCCCATTGTTTTTAATTCCCAATGCACAATCATTGTGCTTGCTTGACTGCTGGTAGCACTTCGTAACTCACGAGTGATTCCTTCTGTTGATTTCTTGTGATTTTTTACAACTACATTCTACAAAGCTCAACAGTCCCAAACCACCATTAAACAAGGTCTTCTTGGTCTTGGTTTAGTTGTGGTTGTTCCTTCATGTTTCCATTTTATTTGGGCATCTTTAGAAGTATTGAAATGTCTATGACGTATTTATTACTCAGGTGATATCCAATGACCAGATAACATCCAAAGTCATTGAGAGCACCTGGCTGACCCATTCTGATATTACTGCTTCTCTGCTGACAACACAAAACTCCTTGTATCCTTTTATGCTGGAGCGTTCATTTGTCATGATGTCTAACATTTAATTCCACACTACATAGCAGTATCAGGATACTTTTAATCAGATAGTGTATACTTTACAAGTGAAGATATAAACCCAGAGCAGACTGACAAATCCTAAGCAAATATTAGCAAAAGTGGAACACACCAAGTATGACTGTGAAATAAACCAATAAATAAGCAATAACATAAAACAATTATCTAAATGATACTGAAAAATTACCAGATTCTTCAGAGAAGGAGATCATATATCTTTTTTTAACACCGACATAACTCTCACTACAACCATCTGACCACATGCATGTAACTATTGATTTTTTTAATTAAATAGCAATGCTAAAGCAATATAGATTTATCATAGAAAATAAAAATCAGCTGCTAATATTGATGTGACTTTAAATTTTATGCCTAAAACAGCAGAAAATAAAAAAATGTATAAGATTTTTGTACCAGCAAATGATTTTCTTTTAATATTTCTGAATGCAAAAATAAAATTAGTATATTTTGACTTTTAAACCCACCGAATGTTTTCATAATTAACATCAGGATGTACTAGATCAACTTGTAATAATTTTAAACTGCAGCATAAAAGTTTTGACAACAATTTTTTTTCTATTAAAGAGATAAACCTGTCTTTAGTTGCATAAATATTCAGTAATGGTTTATTCCCATGTCCAAATTTTTATTTTTATTTTGCTATCAAACATTCTTTGTATCCTTTCTGCCCAAATCTAATAAATTGTTCAAGAAAAGATTAAAGTCACCGTTCAGTGTGTTTCAAATAATAGGCAGTGCCCATTTTAAATTTCATAGAACTCTTTCCTCATTTTGAAATAAGCTTTCATTACCCATTAACTTTTAATTTCTATTAACAACAGTGTCACAAGTGAATGTATCACATAATGGACCAGTACTTACAGAAGAAGTGATGGAAAATGTTTAGCTACAAATCTTATTGCAGCTCATCATGCTAAAGCTAAAGCATTTGCGATTACCAAACCATTTGTGTTAGTATGAAAAGCTTACAGCAGGAGTAAGTCAGAAAGCCATTTCATAAGAGATATTTTTCTATTGTTTGTTTATAGGGGTTTCTATGAACCTGTAACTAAAAACTGTAGCTTTGAGCCTGAATTAAAGAATGAGCAAAGTACCATGCCATTAAGCTGAAAAAGTGAGCTTTGCTGTACTGAGAACAGTGATGGCCAATAAAACATAAATCAACCACTTCTGGCATTCTATCACAAAATAATGTAAATTACAGTATGTGACAACCTGTTCCTTACATGAGCCAGGCAAGATAATGGCAACCAATTGTAATAGTGATAGATTTTTCCACAGATAAATATAACTGACTTGAGTGATTTTCACAGCAAGTCAGTTTAAGTAGTGTATATACATTTTTGAACTACAATTAAAACAGCTTTCTAAATTCACAATTATTATATGCCATTTGTGGGAATATAAAGCTATTATGTCATTATTTAAACTTTTAAATTGAACTAAGACTGCATAAAATGCACAATATTTCAAACCATTTTAATAAAATTAATAAAACATTTAAAATTAGGCCATCATTCTCACAGAAATTGAAGCTTAAGATTGAAACCAAACCCATGACAGATCCATACATATGTTACCTAGCAGGAGCCTCGTCTATGCCCACAGCTCTGGAACATCTGTTCAGCTAACAGGTCAGTTCGCGAGGTTCCGACGTACGGAGAGTGCTTGATCCCAAAAGAATGCGCCGGAGCCCACGGTTTGTTGAGGGTAACCTGGGGCATTACCCCAATATTGTGTTCACTGGCTCATTTCTGACCTTGGCATACAACTGGGAAGAATTGGGAAATGGGAAGGGTCAGTTTGGAACATTCCCTGATAGGAATGAATATGCACCTCAGCACAACATCTGGATTTCAGGTTTGGTAAGGAACATTTTTGCTTTCAATTTTTTACATTACAGCTTCTGAACTATTTCAGTGATTGTTAAAATAAAGAAAGGTATGTACCAATAGAATGTAGCTATTTAATTTTTGTTTTTGTTGTATCAGTATCACAACTGGTTTGATTCAATCCACCGTCTCTTCCTATCTTGAAATAACCTCTTCATCTCAACATACCCCTTGGAATCCATGTCCTCAATTATATGATTCATATAATCTAATTATTATCTACCTATATGGTTCATTCTTTCAACTGTCGCCTCCACTAACAATGAGACTCAATAACTTCTTTCCTTAAGACATTTCCATGAGCTTCTTTCCTCACTGATTATTTGCAAAAATATGATCATTTCATAATTTATATGTCCACTTCTATAGCATCAGATTTCAAATGCTTCAGTTCTCCTTCTTTCTGGTATTTCCAAAGACTACTATAAAATTCTGTACTCCACATATACAGTTTTGGAAAGTTATTTCTCAGTGCTTGGTTCTTTGCTGCTAACATCATTCTTGCTTCGCCCATCAGTTGTAATTTTACTACCTAATTAATGGAATTAATTTACTTCTCATATAACATCTGAACCTATTATTATATATAATAAGGTGTTGTTGATATCATTTCTGCTACATATCATTACTTTTGTCCTGCTTTATTTTATATTTAGTCCAAATTCTTATTTGGTTCATGCCTGTCAGTAATTTTTCAATATTCTTACTCTGTACTGCTAACAGGATAATGTTATCAGAAATCCAGCATACTGATTGCATCTCCTTGAACCCTTATGCCACAGTAATTTTTTTCTGTTTTTATAATATTAGAAAATAGATAACAGACAAAGAAATTAAATAAATCCCTACAAAATTTAAATGAAGAGAACTGATATATTTTTAAAAAAATAAAAAATCTGGGAATGACAGTCAGGATTTAATCCTACAGAATCATTAAGTCCCAAAAACTTCAAGTGTTTTTCTCTTACTTTTCACGCCATATATTTCTTCACAATTCTCTTATCAGTTTTTGGAATTAATACTTTCTTTATTTATCTTTAGTTACCCACTCGGCTAGAAAAACTGGTTGAGGGGAGGTTTCAGAATACAGCATCTACTGAATAGGGTGATGACAGTATGACCAGGGAAGGAAGGGAATCGGAATTTGTTAAGCTATATCACAATTAAATTAATAATAACAATGTTTCTTTTTGTTGCTCTTATTAATAAACTGAACTAAGTGGTCAGGGTGAATGTCTCCTTTTTTTTTTTTTTTTTGCTGTTCTAATTTTTCAATTAATTTCTCTAGTTCTAGTTTTGTTTAGGCAACAAATCACTGTAAACCTTCTCTTATAAATTTGAAGCTTAAGAGTTTTCTGAATTATTTTGAATTCTTTTTTTCTCACTATCTAATGGTACATACCTTTTCTTCAACATAAAGCAAATATATTTATGTACTGTTACAGAAAATGCTTTGATGAGCTTACTTGTTAATTTTAAATAGCAGTCAAATTTGGCAAACACTAATTTTAGAATAGCATTACCTTACATGAACATGAAAATTAGTGCATTACATTATTATTAATGCAAGCAAAAATAAATAATATTAATGTTGCTTTCATTGAATAAGAAAAAATGATATATTTGTTATTGCATTGTGTTTCATTAAATTGTTTAACAAATTGTTTGTTAAGCTTTAGAATTTCTGCAATATTAACAGGGAAATAATCACAAGTTCTGCACCAAATGAATTAGTCAAATTTTGTAGCCCTGGAGTTTCAATAGTATGCAGCCTTTCATTAGTAAAATATTTTACAACATACCTCAACAGAGGAACCAACAATTCAACCAAGTTGATCACTGTCAAAATAAAAAGAACAAGTTGAGGATGAACACAAATATTGTCAAGATGCCATAAATTGTGTAAATGGGAATCTTCATCTGCCTGCGGCATAGAAAAAGGGGTAATGGTAAATGCTTCACAGTAGTTGTTGTATAGTTTCATAGTTCTGGTTTTTAATAAAAACACATTGAAGTATAAACACCTGCTTGGTAACAAAACTAAAGTCAAATAAGTAACACAGTAAAAAAAAAAGAGAAAGACCAATATTTTTTGTGAATCAATTTTGAGCTTCATTACAAAACTGTATCTACCTGTAGCACCTACATTCACTAAGAACAAAATAGTCACAGAACGAACATAGTAACTCAGAGGGACTGACCTTCTCTGGTGAGTAGACACCAGGTCCAGGTTTCTGTGTGTCATCTGAGGGCAACTGGTAGCGTGAGCTGATGGAGTAGGCGGGAGAGCGGGCCTTGTAATTGTCTGCGTTGGCATCGTTGTATGTTCCAGGTCCTGGAACCAGTACACGGTCATCAGTTGGTTCCTTCGTACGTCCGGAGATTGTGAAGGCAGGTGCTTGCTTCTTGTTACCCTCCTTGGTGGCACCCAGCACCGTTGGGATGTTGTACACATTTGGTGCTGTGCAAAATGACATATTACACTGCAGTGACATTCATTGTTATTATTAAAATTGACTGGCAGCAACTATTTATTGTTTTACCTGGAATTCTAACATCACATTGACCCCACTCCACTCTCCCCAAGCCAAGACAAGGATGCAATCACACTAGTACAATTAATCAATACACAAAAGAAGATAATTCTCTATAAAATTTAATCAGTACATAAAAGATCCACCACCTAATATTTATTAATATTGATTACAAATTTAATTTTTGTAATAAAATATTTTATTAAAAATTTGAAAATGAGATTATATTTGAATAGATGTTTTCTTAGGCACATGCTACCAGATTCCAAGTTATTTCAGACCTAGTGCAACATCAGGGCAGGTAATAGAGGATATAGGTTCACTTCAGAAGGGTATCATTAAGGATGATAGAGTACTGCACGGTGGTTTGGGGAGTAGTATTGATAGAAACATCAGTTATAGTACAGAGAATGACCTGAAATTAAACTAAGGAAAAAGGAAACTGCTTTAGGCAAAATAAATTACAAGGAAAGGGAAAATAACTCACCACAGTTGAAGGCAGCGACGGGAGAAGAACATATATCACGAACACATAAATATACACAATATTTTGGTTATTAAACCTTATATTTGTGTGTTCGTGATATATGTTCTTCTCCCACCGCTGCCTTCAACTTTGGTGAGTGATGAGTCATTTTCCCTTTCCATGCAATTTAGAGAATGACCTGAGGCAGGGACGGAGTGTGCTACAGACCAGGATGGATAGTATGTATGCCATTGGGTGGAGCTCACTCATGTCTTGAACCGCAATGTTTGACTGCAATTGAATTATGGTGTGAGGCAGATAAACATGGAGATAGAAGTGCTGCTTATGAAAGGCATTGGTTCCGTCTTGGGAGTGGTGCCTGTGGACAACATTGGCAGGTGGGTTTCATGAGGTGTGGCGTATACCTCAATAGAAGTGGGAGGGAGGTACTTTCAGAGTGTCAGCTAAAGCTTAAGGGAGCCCACTTTCAGTTACGAAAGGATTGGAACTGTGTCTTTTTTTATTAGAGGCTGCTGGTGAGAGAATAAAAATAATATGACTAAAGAAGTGGCAGGAGGAGGTTTGAAAATCCTTCGTTTACAGGAGAGAGTGTTGAGAGAATGTGCTAGAGAAGTGAGGGAATTATGTTGCAAAGCTTTAGTCAGACTATTGCTTGAATATGGTGGTGTAGTACCAACATTTTAGGTATCAGATACAGGAGTTGGAGGGGGGACGGGGGGGGGGGGGGGTGTGAAAAGAAGAGCTGTTATTTTGTCTCAGGAAATTACTGTAAATCATATGATAAAGGAGCTACACTGGTGTTCACTGGAGGACATGAGGAGCCTGAAGAGAGTGCTTGGAATTCTAGGCATATATTGGAAATGAGATATGGAGGTTAATATATTTTTTTTAGCTCTGCTACCCCTAGCAATAACCTTTGGAGAGGCAGCAAATCAAAGAATAGCTCTCCTGGGTGAAGGGGTGGCAATCTGAAGTTTTTGCTCTGGCTTGGAAAATTTGTAGATCTGCCACTGAGTAGAGCTTTGAAAAGAAGATATGACCAGTACCACAAGCTGCCACTTAATTTCAGGCATAAGGGGGTGGGAAAATGTTCTTTTGTAGGTAAGGCAATCAGGGATAGGAATAAATTATCAAGTTATGAATAGTTTACCAAAAAATAATGAATGAATTTAAAATTTGTTAAGAAAAAAAATAAAAGGGTGTAGAAATGGCACTCAAAGAATATAAGACAAAAAATTAACAAGAAAAGTGAAAATTGGTATGAGTGGAAATTGCCAGCAGAGCATACATTTCATCACAATTAAAACAAGAGAACGATTTTAAATTATGTGTGCATCTCAACATATTACCTTCCCCTATTTTAAATATATAAGTAAGAGCAGCAGTTTAGCCACTACCTACATAATATATAATCACATGGGAGGAAAAGAAGTTTGAAAGAATCCTTAAAAATACAGGTGTCTCATTTGGCATCTATAATTTATTTCTTCCATATTAATTTGCAATCAGACAAACACAATTGCACCAAATTTTTAGATATCACAAGCCAGCAGCATTTTATTCATTTTAGAATTACAGAGCAGGTATGAGTTGCAACATTGTATGATAGTAACATTATGTTATTAATATTAGCACTGTTACTTAGTCCTTATTAATTGTTCATTCCAATAAGTTAAGACAACTGATGATTGTAGAAGTTTCTAAGCATTTTTTAATTAATAATGAACATATGAACTGCAAATATTGTGTTAATTTATTTCCACTTGAGGCAAGAGCAACACACACTCTCTCAATAATAACAAAGTGAAAAAAATTTCTTTCAAGAATTTTTTGACATGCGGTTAGCTATAATCAGCAATTTTGCTGGGTTTGGTTAGAAAAGAATATTTAGCACAATTGGCTTTTCCATGAAAGTGACTTCCCAAAAGAGATTAGAACAAATTGTTTTCTACAGTTGTGAAGTAAGTGGAATATGAATTATCAAGATACATGATAATGATCCTGGTGTGTTTAAGAAACTTACAGTGTGAATAAGTTAATTTCTGACACCTTAATTAAATAATCATGGAATTTATTAAGTTTTCTACAAATTAGAGAGAATTCTTATTTTTTTTAATTGTAATAATTTCCAAGGATGTATGGTCAGATGTCACACTGATATTGACAGTTGAAATGTTAGAGAGGATTGGGAACCATTAATTGTTAAATGTTTTTAGTAATTTTGCTGATTTGAGCTTCACTTACAATCTTCAAGTCTTCTTCTAGCTGGTCAGCATCAGAGGCAATAAGTTTCTTTGATCTAGTGATATGCAGTTTATGTTACAAATATAATTTCCTATAATAATCACAAAACATTTAGTGTCTTTTATTGTTTTAGGGCTTAACATGTCTGCGATATATTCTAGAAAAGGTTATATTTCAAGTAATTTTGATCTTGTGAGTAGTATTCTCAGTTTTTATTAAGTAAATGGAATGCAAAGTTTATTTGTTATCATTATTAACTAAATAACAGAGGATAGGGAAAATGACAGCAACGAGTGAAATACAGAAACATATACAATATTTCTGTTTTACACCTTATTCGTGTGCTAGGGACTGAGTCACATGAATAGGGTCTAAAACTGAAATACTGTATATGTTTTGTTTATCTTGTATGTGTTTCACAAGTTGCCACCTTCAACTTTTGTGAGAGATGAGTCATTTTCCCCACCCTTTGTTATTTATATTGCCTCAGAGCTGTTTCCTTTTGCCTTAATATCATTATTAACTGTGATACATAATTTTGGCTTCATAATAGTTGTATGATGGTTGTAGCAATAACAGATTGCCAGAAGCTCTGTTCTTCTATTGACTGTGAGCAAATCAGCATTAAACGTGAAAAGTACATGTAGTGTGTTTTCTTTGAACCCAGGATAGTCACTTGGGTCTAGTTAATCAGAAGCAAATCTGGTAAATTAGGTAATCAGATTCCAGTCAATCCATTTCGTAACATTAACGTCTAAGAATTTCAAAAATGACAAGTTGAATGCAGTGGTATGGCAACACATTTCTCTGCAGTTGCTTAACTAAATAGAATTGTTTTTAAATAACACTCATAACCTTCATTTTGTAGTAATGCTGTACATATTTATTAGCTTACTGTAGCAGCAACATCTAAGGACAGAGAATAGAATAAAAACATCAACTCTGAATATAAACAGCTTATAAGCCCATCAAAAATGAAGGATTAAATACAATGTTTCTTCACAGTATGGTTCACCAAATATAATTGTTATTAAATAACAGTCAAATCTTGATTTTTTTGAAGTAACACTGTACATATTTCTTTCTACATCAAGGAAATAAAAATAAACAAAATGCAACTTATAATTAATAGATATCTAGATTTAAACAAAAAAAAAGAAAAAAACACGTGAAAACAGTTCCAGCTATGGCTTAATGCTGTTAGGATTTTATAACGCACTTCTTACTCTTATTGGGGACACCAAACATGTATAGGCTGCTGAACATTTAATTTGTCAGCCTACATTCATGATAAATGGGATTAGATTGTTATATTTATTTCTAGTTTTATGGTCAATGTATTTAAGACTATCTACTTACCAGGTGTATTGTTGGGTTTCTCGACCTGTGTCTTCAGTCCAAAAGTATATTTGGGTGAGTTGTCAAGGATGACCTTTTCAGACTTCTCTGGATTATAGTCTCCAGGAGCTGGTGTGTTGTCGTGCCGGGACTCCTTAGGCCTTCCATGAAGTGTCGCTGCAGGAGGGCTGTCCTTACCTGTTTCAAATTACAGTTAATAATTAAATGTACCATGTTTCATTTTATTATTGCAATGACTTTGATTATTCTCTCCATTGTGAAAAATGTCAAAGATTGTACTCCTTGAATTTGATGCCCCCCTCCTTTTCCTCTACACACACACACACACACACACACACACACCTATCAGTAAAGTTTGACCGGGTTTAACATAATTCAAACCTTATTGAATAAATAAATTTACATCGAATTCTATCTACAACACACCATCAAAAATTATTACACTTATCTATATAGTTATTATGTTACAAATATTTTGTTTTTTACTGTGTGAACAGAATTGGATAACTCTCTGTGCTTGGTCTCTACATTCTTTTGCATTTTTCTCACTAGTACAAATATTTTTCTGATATTAATTCAGTGCAGATCCCACCTGGGGACTTAAACAGAAAACTGAGTTGCATTCCATTTCTAAAACTATCTAAAGCTATGTTTTTATTTTTATTTTCATAGTTCAAATTCCAGGTGCTAACTTCCTTGAGACCTATCATAGAGGCTATAAATCACAAAATATTATTGGCTTTGTCTTGATTTACCTTTTGCACTTAGACCCGTGACATTGTACTGCCCTGGACCAGGCCCTGGGCTGTCATTTTTTGCACCGTGCCTGCAAAACAAAATAGAACAATTATTAAGCGTTTGATAAGGAAACAAATGGTGGGTTTAACCTATTTGAAAAACTGTTCCATTTTATGAATCATGAACGTATATAATTATATTAATTTATTCTTACTTTTACACAAATGTTTATCTTTCATTCAAGTAGACAAATGAGACTGCTGCCATATTTGCAATGCCTGTTTCCAATATTTTAATCAAGTTATTTCTACTTATATGAAGAAGCTTCTAATTTAATTTACACATTTATTTAAAGTGTGTTTATGTTTTTGTGTTTGCCATGACTCTTCTGCATTCATCTGTGGTGAGTGACTGGTTTATTTTCGCTATCCTTTTATTTTTTACAGTCGCAAGGAAACAATAGGTGCTAAAAACCTAAATAGAATTACAAACTGGAATAGTGAAAAGAACAATTGCTTAACATATATGATGGCAGTGATCACTTTTTGAGCCAGTTGCTTACAGAACTCACCCTCCACCTTTTTCATTGATGTTGAAAGGCGAAGACTTGAAAATTGCAAATGTTTCTTGAGTCATGACCATTACATGTTTCTACAATATCCTGCCATGATGAATGGTGATTCATTCTTTATTTGTAACTCTATCTATAGATACAGTGATAATACCTGCTGATAGGCAGTGAAAATATCGATTCTTCCTTATTTATACATGTATATGGGGAAATGTTACTGACATGATGTAATGCATATTTTAATAAACCAAATAATAAAATTCAAGAATAAAGACTGATTTACAAATTCAAATATATAACTTGTAATACGAGTGTTACGAGAGCAGAGTCGGTGAACTATTTTGATACAGGGACCAAGCCTGCAAAGCGTATGTTAGCTGATGTGATAGAACAGTAAACTTTAGAGTCAAACAGAGAGAAAAAGAGTAGTCTCTGTATACAATGCAGCAAAGATTATTTAGTTAAACCATGTGATGACTAAAAAGAATTATGATTGGCTGCAAGACTAAGGAAGAAGCAGAGCAGCCATGTTGTAGTTAATAGTCTTTTACAAGTGGCGATAGTGGTTTGACATTATGGTGGGCTCACGTGTGGACCATGAGCTGCGTTCCACCGCGTGGTTGGCATTGCCTATCACTACCAGCAGAAATATGAATCACGATGACTGTCAAATTCGTGCGTTAGCCAGTTAATGACAATGTGTGTTATTTATGGTGCTCATCTTCTAATTGCTAACCTGCTTTCTTCAAGTCGAAGTACTATGCCTGAACTATCAGTGTAATGCAGGACTGGTGCCAGCCTGGGCATTTGTGTTTTGGAATAAACAGTTTAAAATTGACCTTCTGAATCATAACGAAAATTCTTTAGTAGTAACATGCTAGTGACAAGCATTTGCACTAGCACTCCTGTTGACTTATGAATCTGTGAGAAATACTACCCAGTACCACACAGTATACCAGTACTTTCCTATCACGGTTCAGATTATTCCTATCAAGTTTCCAACCCATAACAAGTTAAGGAAGAGTGCTTTAGTCTATGTGTGGCTGTGTCAAACACAAGTCTTGCACAAACCCAGCCACTTACACTTGAAGAAGGGTTTTAGCCCGAAATATTGTATTTTATTTGTTTGTGTGTTGTTTTGTGTTGCTGCTGCCCTCCTCCCTTCAACTTCCCTTTCATCTGTCCTTTCCATATATAAATTACTATATCACATAACTTCTCTTAGTTGCAAATTAAATCAATCCTTCAGCTTCCCACCAGTTCCATACTTGTTTATGTAAGAATTAGGAGATAACTTGCCAATAGATTATCTGTTTTTTTTTTGTTTTTTTTTTTTGACAGTTAAAAGAAAAGTTGGTACTCTATTGTCCTTCCACATCTTAACGTTTCAATAAGTTCTTGTTTTAAAATAATTGGTAGGCAGCTAAGAATAATTAAAATGCTGAAACAATTTAATATTAAAAATAGGAGAGGGCTAAAGTAGACCAGTACAAGAAATGGGAAACATGGGTGTGTAATAAAGAAATTGCCATTAGAACATATACTCCACTGCAATTAAATTAAATTAAATTAAAATGTACTTGCTCCTTAAGTTAGGAGTGTCTTGATCATTTTGTTCTTCTCGGACATAGACATTACCGGTCATCACTGCAGTCCTACAACCAGTGGCTGGTTGGGTGGGGTTAGGCTCTAGAAAGAAATTATTTCAGATGATTCTGTTGACTTGAAAATTAAAGCTAGTCTCAAACTGTAAAATGTTTCATCATAAAAAAACACATAGGCTACATAAAAAATGTGATTTTTTCCAGAAAAATTACAGATTTTTTTTAGGTGGTCTCAAAGACCTAGTGGCAGATTTTCTTACCAGCTATGCAACATGCTTCTTTCATAGCCACTTTAACCTGACAATCCTATCAGGTAAAGAGGACCTACAAATTTTTTAATTTTTTTTTTAATTTAATTTAATTGCAATGGAGCACAGGCTCCGGTGGCAATTTCCCTACACACCCATCTTCCCCCTATCCTGCACCCACCTACATTTGCCCTCTACAAATTTTATCTTTAAATTCCTTCAAAGTTTTCGGTAAATTATTCATCATTTCTCTTGGTAACTCATGGAATCTGAGCCATGGAGTGTTCTAGTGGTTGTGAAACTTAGTTTTAAAGCCTGTAAAAATCCCAACTGAAAGCAGACCCATGCTTCTTAACCAACTAGGCCTATAAACAGCTCTGATAGTTCTAATAATACATACCTGCTGCCAAAGCTGAATGCTGGTGCACGCCCACGTTTGGAATCAGGGCCCGCAGAACCACCTGCCAAATTGAAAGTATTTATTAGTGAAAATTCTCAGGTAAAAAGTATTCCATTCTGAAACTAAATCTGTAAATAGTTGATTCCTTTTGTTATGATTTAATGAAACAATTGAAATGAAAATGTCAGTATTCTGAACATAAAATCTAAACTAAACTAACTTAATCTACAATCTTCCCAAAGGAAGCATACTAAACCACTGTGTCAGAGATGAAAATAAAGGGAATAAAACTTATTTTGCATCTTAGTATTTTTCAACATGTATGACAGAATTTTAATTACAGGGCATAATAGGTATCTTAGTAGAGTTGTTCGGTTGTGCCTATATTGAATACCTTTAAAAACATTAAGGGACAGAGTCACCATCAGTTTTATTGCAGAATTTAAAATAAATTACTGGTCTATTACTTTATTCAATTTAGATTATTCTTGATGAACACTAAAATGATTTTAAACTTTAAATACCATTTCAGATAGAAATTATGAAACAGCAGTTTAGCGATAAAAATTAAGATTAGGTTATTGTTAATTATATAATATGGCAAAAGGGAGAATTTGTATGTACCGGTACTGACTTAATAAATTTATCAACACATATGCTTTATTGGTTGCATAAACTAAATATAGAAATGATGAAAACATATCTAAATGGATGGAGTATTCATGATACAATGACAATGAAAATGCTGTTAGAAAATGAAAATAAGGAATTATAGGGAATGTAAACATTTCACTTGCCACTGCTGAAAGCAGGAGGAACAAACAAACAAGAAACACGGACACACTTTCAGCATTTCGGTCTAAAACTTAATCATGTTAGAGGTGAGAAATACAGTAAGGGGATCAGATGTGTATTAATAGATGTTATATTTGGAAACTGTGTTATGGAATATTTTATATTAATATTTCAAAATTTAATTTGCATTTTGTCATTAATGTTTCTGTGAGTCAACATTTTAATTGTTCAGAGTGGCAAAATTTTACTAATTTTTCTTCGAAAACATTTCAAAGTGAATAATTTCATATTAATTAGCAGAACATTTTTTTTGATTCATAGAAAAATATTTAATAAAACTAGATCTCATTTTTTAACAATTAAACATGACTTTTTTTCTTGTTGTATTGTTGTCCACAAATTTTATCATGAAGCCTCAGTCCCACAGTAGCAATTAACACGATTTTTAATGCTGCATTTTGTCTGTTACCCATGACCATTATTTCTTTCCTTTATTCCTAACTATGTTAAATTAAATATCAGTTATGGTAGGTATGATACTTTCGATTAAACAGAATGTTTGTTTATGAGTGAGGTGATTGCAACTTGAAACAATTATTGTCAGATGTGGTTGTGTTACACAGCCAACTGTTCATAATAAGGACAATCTCAGATCTCTCTCAATTAAAATTCTGTCAGTGTGTTGAATGGGTGGAACTGATTGATGCAGTTGCTGTCTGAGAGTGTTTTATGGCTCCAGTACCCAAACAGAGGAGACCCTGTTATTGCAATCTGGTCTTGCCATCAGAGCACATTCCACAGACATTAACAGAGTTTGCAGTTGCTACAGTCTACAGATCAACAGAAAATACACTATCTCCAAATGACATTAGACATTAATGCCAGACATTAATGGGGAGACATTAGGTGCGACACAATAGCCAAGACAAAGGCTACGTAGTATTGTGAAGACTTCACTTATCATACAGAAAATTTTGTGGAAGGAACAAAGTAATTGTTTTTCTGAAGGACATTCAGAGGGCTTTGAATGTGCATTTTTGATGTTCATATGTATGGAATTGGAAGTGAAATCGTGAAATATAATTGTAGGTTGTACTTTGTCAGTGACAGATTAACAAGTTATGATTAAGAAAGTTCTTGTTAGGGTATTAAGTATAACAAAAAATGCAAAGACTTTGAAGTGAGAAAACTGTAAAACTTCACATAGAACACAAATGAAGGAAATTCAATTGAAGAAATACATTTAAAGAGAGTGATAAAGCAGTTTGAGAAACCTTGGACATAAGAAAGAGACCAATGGAAAACATTAAATATTGAGTTAGAAGATCAAAGATGAAGGCATAAAATATCAAGATGAAGCTGGAAACAGCAGAACAGATGTTTTTAAAATAGCAAACAGAAAATGAAAGAAAAAAGAACAAGGAAAAATGGCTGTAAAAGATATGTGAAGACATAGTGCAAGAAATGATTGTAGGCAGAGTAGATATGACACATAGAAAGAATTCTGAAGAAAGGAATAAAGAAATATTATCATGAAACATGCTGATGGAGTTTGATATATCCAAGGGGAAAGAATGAACAAAATCCAATATTAAATATATATGCTGAGAAATAAAATAATATCTGAGTGAGACTTTCATCATTCAGAGGAGGAATCATCAATGTTTTAATTTGTTGATGATATTTTCATCACAGAAAATAAGAGAGAGCATTCCTAAAAATGACTGAATGACGTGAAAAAATATCGGGAAAGAATTTGGACTGAATATAAATAAAAACAAGACAGTGCTTCTGAAATTATAACAACGACATAGCTGAGTATAATGTTAAGAGCAATTTAAGTGTAACAACTAACATTGTTGTCTAACATCTGTAAATATGCTTTGTGGAAACATTTCCTCCTTTCCTGGAATGATGTTTAGTTTTTAAGTAGGAGAGTTGATATCAAACCGCTATTTTCCCAGATATCCGACTTACAGAAAAAACAGCTACAAGCTGTAATCTTACGGTGACATGTACAGTACTTATGTATGTCCTATTCAGTGACATTTTAACATGAGCAAGTAAACTTTTGGGTCAGATAACTGAAAAAAGTGTATTAAAATCATTACTTGAATATAAGAAATGGAGGAGAGCTTAAAAATGAATCCTAACTTGGGAAGTGAGTTTTATTCTGACTGCAAAGTTTGTGTTTCCTTGAAATGAGAAAAAATTCCAAAGAAAACTTTATGTTGACTGGTAAGGAGTGGCGTGATTTGAAATTCCACAAGTCCAGTATAATATCACTTCAGCCATAATATTGTAAAGCTGCTCAATTTTTTTTTTTTAACTGAACTTGAAATAGTTAAGTGCCGCATATCTATTACAATTTAGGAAAACACAACATCGCATTCCTAATTATTGTTTGGTTGTATATTTTATGGAGACCCGCCACTGTTTAACCATAGCTACCTGTGACTAACTTTAGGGGAGCGGCAAAATCGTGTTTGTAGGCGGCAAATTTATTTCCCGGCGATCTTTTTTTTATTAGCTCCACGACAAACACCCGAAAAATTGAGGGTTTTGTGTGTGTGTGTGTAAATACCATCACGGCATTAATCATTTTTTTTAATATTAATTCACTATCCAGCGTATATAAAAACGGCCGGCAGAGAAAAAGGAACATGAATATCAAATACAGAATTGCTATCTGATTCCCATGCTGCTCACTTAGTGTTGAGAAAGGAATTAACGGCAAGTATTTCTTTAGGTACAGAGTTAACGTATTTAGTTTCCACGATGTTCGTGATTTCGTGTTCGTCTGACCCTCCTGCCTTCATCTGCAATAAATGACACACACACAGTAGTAGGCCTAAGTATAAATTATAAACACAACTTTGGGCATTTCTTATGGAGTAGGTGGGTGACTTTAAACATTACCCCCCCCCCCCTTGGATGTGCACGCTTTGCACGCCCCCTTACGGTGGGCCTGATTTTATGTGGATAATTGTTGGTACCGAAAGCGGAAATTATAATTAAATACCTGAATGGATGCTACTGGACTAATTTCGTAATACCCATTGAACTATTTTAACTTTGAGGGTTATTTGTCGAAGAATTAGGGGAAGTGCATGGAAAGGAAAAGATGGCCTTGGGCACAAGCCGGCACTCAATTTCATGCATAAGACAGTGGAAGAATTTTCTATTGTGGGTAAGGGTGTCAGGGATTGGAATAAATTACCTACTGATGTGATTAATAATTTTTTAAAAAACGTTGAAGGAATTTAAAATTAAAATTCGTAAATGGCTAAAGCAGACGGGAGGATCAAAAATAATAAAGAAGGGGTAATTAAATGACTATGGAAAATTCAGTTTTTGAACGGCCAAGTGTTTCACTCGAGTAGTTTATCTTTTACATTATTGCTGAGAAATTGAAATTTCCCACAGCCTAATGACGAGAAAAGCAATGCAAACAAAAAGGAGATAGAAGGGAACGTAGTAATAGAACAAAAATCTCTCACTGTTAGAAAAAAATATTCTTTTTCAATCTTGAGCAATCTCTGTATTGATAGTAGAGCTTCTTGCGAAGCATATACGAGTAACTGTCAAATGTAATTGAACAGTCAGACGCCTTAACCACTGAGTCAACAATCCGGTAAATCATAACCGATGAGACATCAAGCGGACAAAATTGTTCCTGAAAGATATTACGAGCTGTTGTGGTATCAGAGACTAGTAACAATTATTATAAGTACCTACATTCTATTGCACTGAACATTTTTTTGCTGCTATAAATATACCTTAAAAAACGTAACTTAGTCCACAACCCGAAGGTTGGTCGGATCCTCCCGAAGGAGGCATACTAAGCCATTTGTCATAGGTAGGACGGCCAGTTCCTTTCCTCTGGGACCTACAGTTTAACGTGGAATCCGAACCACGGAGCGGCCTAGAGTAGCTCATATGATCAAACACAACTCCTGCGCCCACAGGGATTTGAAGCCGGGGTCGGAGCAGCGACCTTTTTGAAAGCAAACGCCTTAACCACTGAGCTACTAGACCGATGCACATATTCATTATTTATGTGAAACTACAAAACGATCGATTGGAAACGAACATCCGCATTTGAAACCGGCGATGTATGCGAATTTTTTATTTTATTTTGGTTTTTTTTAAAGTTTTATTGTTGCAGCATGAAAGCAGATAGAAGGAACAGTTCAATAATTAAATAAAATTCCTATAATTTTTTGATCTTTATTTTTACAATTTTTCTTGTTTACACTCAGGTAAGATTGTGAACAGCTGCAGAAGAATTCAGACATGTATCTAATTATGTAGATTGGCACGAATCAAGATAAAATTAAAAACAGTAAGCATATTAGGTACACAGATGGAAATACGACAGATTTATTTGATTATGTGGTGGAGAGGATATTGTATTCATCTATTAATAATGAGCTAAGTTGGAGAAGACAAATTAGAGAAGTGAGTTGTGCATAAAGTTTCAGAAACTTGTGTCTACAGAAAGGATAATGAGCGGATGTACCGGTGAAATAAGTATAGTAATAATTCCGTTTGAAGGTAATGGCCTGTTGACACGAAACTAGTGTAACGTTGTTCGTAATTACATTTGAATGCCAAATTTCTAGATTAAAGTGCTATAAATGTTTGGTTCCTCTATCGCCTTAAAATGATCAGCAATTTCTTTTAATACAGGAAATTATTGCCATGTGCAAATGCAGAAATAAGTTTTGTTACATTGGTATCCTGTTCTCGAGTATTACTAAATACCATGCTGCTTTCCGTTGAACATTCAAATTTTTTGTTCTTATTCTGTTTGATAATTCGAATAGTTCATATTAAAAGTCAGAAAAGTAGTTTTGAAAAGAATTTTTTTACCAAGGCGTATTTGAGGCACCTGTTACTTTTGAGGATGAATTACCAAAACCTTATTTTTCTACACACCCATTTCCGCATTTTTTTTTATTTTTTTTTCTCTCTCTCTCTCTCTCAAATTATTTGCGTGCATTTTCATCACTCACTATATATTGCCGTTGACAAATTCAATTTTAAATCCTTTGCGTTTGTAATAAAGAGCTCAGCATTTTCCTTTGTAATTTATTCCACTTCCTTTAGGAATAAGACATTTTAACTCGGGTTTTCGATCTCATATGGAATGCATTTTTGTTTTTGTTACTTCTGCAGTATTAACTTTCATTGTTATTATTACCGTTTCTTTTTCAGTTGAATTAATAAAAATTAAAAAGGATGAAAATTAACATTTAAATTTCAGTTTTCCTTTATTTTTTTCCGAATTCTCCTGCTGCATTGAAAAAAATCGAATAAATTAATTAATTAAATAAGTCAAAGAAGCAGCGTGATTCTAGGAGCGCTAACGTCGTGGCTAGCATTTACTTCGCCAAAGTTTGTGCTGATCGTGAACAGTCTCTATATATATATATATAGTCTCTGGAGACAGGGTTTCTATTGACTGCGCGGTCGTAGCATGGAGGAGAGAAACCTTCCTCCATGTGTCATAGCCGTCATAACCTAACCCAGCAATCCTACCGGGTACAGGCGACCTACAGTTTATCGTGGAATCCGAACCACGGAAGCATTCTGACGTTCTTCACATTACACAGCAGGCTGCGTCAGAGATGAAGGTCGGGTTAAGGGCCTATGAAAATCAGCACTGAAACAGGGTTTCGAACCGAGGACCTTTAGATCACCACTCAAACACCTTAACCACTGAGCCATCAGACCACTCGGGGAAATAAGTGAACTGGGCTACAAAACTATATCTTGAAATGTACAGTGCGCTTGTCATGGATATCAGATATTAGAGTTAGAGGGGTAAAACAGTACTGTAGTTGAAAAGTACTGTAGCAAACACGCAGGATAATAAGTAAGTTGGGTTGGTAGTCACTGGAAGATGTGAGACAGACGAAGAGAATTGTGGGTATCTGTAAAGAAGAGAACTGGCGATATGCCGGGGGAAGAATTGGAAGTTTCATGTGAAGAGGAAGAGAGAGAACCGCACCCACGAATTACTGGGCACCTGTTTTCTGGAATAGGGGAGTGGTAAAATTTTGGTTTGGATATTAACTGAATTTAATTGCGATTGATTACATGTTCCGGTGGCAACTTCCCTAGTTATCTAATTATCCGTTTCTTTATTATTATTATTATTATTATCTTATACAATCTGAGTGTCAAATTCCACCACCGAACTACTTTTGCCATTTTCACATTTTAACCTTTAATTCCTTCAGCGGTTTTGGTAAATTATTCATCACTTCTCTTCGTAATTTATTCCAATCTTTGACATCCTCATCCGTAAAAGAAAATTTTCCCACTCTCTTAAACCGAGCGTGGTGGTGTAACGGATAGCGTTCTGGCCTCGCATTCGGGAGGACGGCGGTTCGAATCCCCGTCCGGGCATCCAGATTTAGGTTTTCCATGGTTTCCCCAAATCACTCCAGGTGAATGCCGGGATGCTTCCTTCAAAAGGCCATGGCCGAATTCCTTCCCATTCCTTGCCCCCATCCTTTCCCGTCTCTAAAGACCACGTTGTTAAAAAGGGACGTTAAACTGTTACAAAAAAAAAAAAAAAAAAAAAAAAAAAAAAAAAAAAAACACTCTCTTAGGCAAGAAATAGTGTGCGAGCTTGTACCCATGAACGTCTTTTCTTCTACCAATATCCCTCCAAGCCCTATAACCAACATACATATGCTTTGTATCCCCCAAACGCTGTCTTCACCCTCCTCCTGTCTTCCAATGACTCTCAATTCAGCTCTTTATTTTAATCTAGGATTGTCAAGGACTTGAATAAGTTACCTACTGAAATGCTTAACTACTTAAAACAAACAGTAATGGAATTAAAACTAAAATGTGAAAACATTATCAAGGGTGTATCCAGGATCAGAACTAGAGGGGGGCAAGATTTGAACTAGAGGGGGGGGGGCAACTCATATTGGTTTCGAGGAAGTGGGGTGAGGGACTGAAACATGACTATTTCTTATAAAATGAAACTCAAACCTATTGCGGAAACTATTTTGATTATTAATTAATATAGTAATCCAACCACTTAATCTAAGGACCTACTATGTAGTAAATTAAGATCGTAACTCAGTTATAGTTTGTGTAAACATTAATCGTCTCGGATTCTTGAAAAATTTCTCAATAACTTTATTTGTCAATATCTCACGGTGTTCTTTCACGAAATTTCGATGCACACTCATCAGCCATGATGCAGTCAATCTTTCCTCTCACAAAGTGTTCCTGAGCCAGTTCTTCACTCGTCGAAGCGTACTGAAGGCAACTTAATCTTTCTTCTGAGAGGGGGGGGGGGGGGGGTCAGCCCCCCTCTGCCCCTCACTGGATACACCCATGAACATTAGTATGGTTTTCAAGGAAATTTCGTGGGCGTATAATAGCCTTACAGCATTTCACATCATTCTGGAAAATTACCGGTTATGCGGAGGAAATACACAGCACTTAAGTATGAGGAAGGCTGAAACTAGTTAAAGAGCTCAGCATCGACCTGTTTACCACTCCCACCAGATTTTAATTATTGTAAAGACAGGCGGAGACTGATATGGTGGGGGAAACAGTCAAACCTGCCTCTTAGTGCGTGTGGGTTGCATCCGAGGCCGCGCCTTATACGGTATCGACTACGGGTCCACACCCACATACAATGCTGCTCCTACAGCCACATTGTGTCATTATTATAATGTCGCTCATACAAGAAACGGCTACCGGAGACAAGTTTACATTGCTCTGTGTCTCTGGATTATCCTTTTTCGTGGCTAGTAGGCTGTATTTGAATAGTTTATCACAATACACAACGTATTTATAATTCAATCATTACTCTAATTTTTTCATCTGTAATTACGATATATATCTATCACAAAAATTTTTAAAGTTCCTGCGCTATTCAGCAGTATGGTGGCTCAGTGATTAATGCGTCTAACAGGATATCGAAGGTTCACTGTTCGAATTTTGAAAGATCCTAAACCCGACCTTTAGCTCTGGCACAGCTTGCTGTGTAATGTAAAGTACGCCCCAACGCTTCCGTGATTCGGATTCCCCGGTAGCCTTATCGGGTTATGTTAATGACGACAGAGGCAGTAAATAGACTTTTTTTTTGCTTATGGCTTTACTCATCATCGACGTTGAGGTCATTAGAGGAGAGAAAGGACTGGGGACAAGGAACGGGAAGGAATTCGGCCATGGTCTTTTGAAAGAAGCGTCCCGGCATTCGGCTGGAATGATTTGGGGAAACAATGGAAAATCCAAATCTGGATGGTCGGACGGGGATTCGAGCCTGCGTCCTGCCGAATGCGAAGCCAGAACGTTAACCGTTCATCCACCACGTTCGGTAGGCAAATCGAAAATTGTCAAACCGACGGCCTAACTATCCTTCATGGTCTCTAGGCCAGTAATGCCATACAGATTATCATTATACTGCGCTATTAAAAAAGTATTATTTGAATTAATTGTTGTTTTCAACCGTAATTTTGAAGACGTAAGACAAACAAATCAACAACATCAGGATGCTTCGTTATATAAAAATGAACACTGTTAGTGCAGAAAACCAAAGTTCAATTCAGCGAAAAATAAATAAACAACAGCAAACTAACACACATTACGTCTATAGGCTACCAAATTGATTTAAGATTAGCGGAAATATTTACAGAAAACATTTTCATTTCGTCGATATAAAATCGCTTTCCAATATTGTATCCATGAGGCGACAGGTCTAGGTGTTTACTACCTTGCCTCGTTAGGCAATCCCGTAACGCATTTTGCTTGTATTTATTCACGATGTGAAGCCAGTAAAAAGGCTACGGCAAATAATTACTACTAAAAGCAGCAGCGTCATGCAACCGCAATACACGTATAATTAAATACGTTTCCACAAAACTCTACTAACAGTTTAACGTTACTATAAAAGTGATTAAATATTTACGTCGATCCTATTAAGAGCAGTTTTGGGGAGGATGATTAAGTGCTAATAATATTACCAAATACTGATTCCAAATTAGTCATTTAGCATAAACTAAATGCAATTTACTACAAACACGTAACTTCTTTTTTAATGTAATTTTCAAACACCCTTTCTTGTTAATTACTGCATTTGTACTTAATTCACAATAAAATAGTAAACAATATCACTGACTGCGAATAATCTTCTTATTTTCCTTGCATCTTCTTCTTCAGTTCCTTCGGTAATAGTCAAAGAAGAAAATTCTCTCCGTGGTAAATCGCGTTTTGAAGCAGAAGTTCTTCAATTTGAACTTAAATTTGTCAATTTTTTATAGACAGAATTTTATTTCTTGTTGCAGACGTTAAATATAGAAGATGCAGAGAACTTTTACCCTCTCTGAACTACTGGCTGCAACTTGTATTATACTACAGAGTGTACTTATTATACTACTCTTGCAAGTATAGCTTAGATTTCTAAACGTTCTACCGAGCGTGGTGGTGTAACGGCTAGCGTTCTGGCCTCGCATTCGGGAGGACGGCGGTTCGAATCCCCGTCCGGGCATCCAGATTTGGGTTTTCCATGGTTTCCAAAATCACTCCAGGCAAATGCCGGAATGCTTCCTTCAGAAGGCTACGGCCGAATTCCTTCCCATTCCTTGCCCTCCATCCTTTCCCGTCTCTAAAAACCTCGCTGTTAGAGAGACGTTAAGCAGATTTAAAAAAAAAAAAAATCTAAACGTTCTTCTTATAATTAATTTACAGAGAAGGGTTTACTATAACGGGTAGGGAATAAAAATGTAGCAACCCAGGCAAAACTACGGAAATGTCTGACTCCTAATCGATAGTTTTCAAACAATCCAAACCGATACACAAAAAACGACAAAAAAAATCTGATTAATATGAAAACTGAACCAAGATTTCTGTATTCACAAAGGATTATCGTTTTCTGATGCTGTAAAATAAAAACATCTTGTCAGAGTGATTACTACGAGTCTTCGTATTAATTGGCTAATCGTTTTCTGAAGAATTTAATATGGATTTGCTCAATTTTGGCAGTTATAATGAAACAGGTTTTGAAAAATGTTCCATGAAAAAATTAATACCCAAATGTAATTGATAGCAAGCAGAAGACTGTTATATAATACCCGAAAATCCATATCCATATTTTACGTCTGCAACGAGAAATAAAACTCTGTCTATAAAAACTTGATGATCTTAAGTTCCATCTGAAGAACTTCTGCTTACAAACGCGGTTTACCCAGGATAGAGTTTTCTTCTTCGACACCTACTCACCTGAAAAGCAATATAACCTTTTAGCATAACTGTAGGAAAACGAATATAGTGAACACCTCCAGCGCACGAGCGAACTTATAACTCAACGAAAAGTTCGGCCCTAAAAATCGCACATCAAGTTACTGTTGCAGGAGAATCGCGTTGCTCTATTTTTAGAAATCAAATAGCCTAACATGGCAACGTAAGGTCGTCCAGGACCATGCCTTGCGCTCACAGCTAGGCGCTGAAGGATATCAACACGTCAAAACACGGTACCTCCGTTTCATTGATTGGTTGAAGTCGGAGGTTAAATTGTTTGCAGATGACATAACGTTATATAATAGGATTAAAACCGAAGATGACTGTGTACAATTGCAGAAGGATCTGAACATGATAATTAAGTAGTTAGTCAAACATGGAATGAACATAAATGAAAAGAAGAGTCAGCTTACTAGGCACTGTTAAAAAAAATAAAGGTTTTCTGTAAATATAAGTTAGGGAAGGAACTGCTTTTTGAAGATGTAGATTGCGATAGCATTTGATAGTAAACTGAATTTGGCGGGCACATTAAACAGGAATTAGGAAGAAGTTTCAAAATCTTTCACTTACCGGATTCCATCCCTCTCAAATATCCGTATGACGATTGCCTACTACAGAATAGATAAATAAAGATGTAGGAAGATTGAACAAGTCTCATTTTACGCGAACTGAAATTTAATTGAAACAAATACACCATAGGACGCGGAAAAAGATGCAGATACAGCCTACCTATGCCTCACATGAGCTGGACGTCCGTGAGCGAAGCAGAGGGTAACTGCTAATTAGAGTAATAAAACTACCGTGTTGCAGTAGTAAAACGTAATATCATTCTGGTTTATTACAGCACAATATGAAGGAAAGAAACAGAAATAGGAAGGAACAGCATAAAATACTACTGTGGCGTACGTGAAAGCTTACAATGTAACTATAATAAAGTGGGGTAAGGAGGAGTCAAATGATTCGATTACATTTTGGACATTTTGAAACATTAAACCAAGAAAATCAGATTAATTGCAACTGAAGACTGATTGATTGAAATTTGAACTGTGGAACTCAGTGTTTTAGTAGCTTATCCACTAACTGGAGTAACGATCGGCCTCACAATACACAAGAATTCTTCCCTAAATAAAACATATCAGGACCGGCTGTATTGGACGAGCGATTTTCTTTTAAATACTTTGAACTACCTCCGTGTTTTATCTTTGTTTAACGGAGTCTGGTGGTGTAGGTTCTTGTCATCTTACAAAGTTTCAAGTTGCCATGGGTGGTGACTCGGTCTGCAATTTGATGGGAAATGTTCGCAGAGCAGTTCACGCGCTCAAACAAAGCTTTGCCAAAGGTGCAATGGAATCGATTATGTAGGTCAGTGGTTCCCAATTATTTTTTCCGAGTACCACTGCAAGAAGGAGCTCAACCGCGCGTACCCCTTACAGATGAAATAATAAATAAATGAATTCGTTCATCCCAGTATAGTGCTTCTCACAAACACAGGATTACAATAATATAATTGACACAAACACAGTTTATCTTAAAATATATTTGGGTGATAGTAATGTTTCTTTTGGCTGATAAAAGTGGATTTTTTCAATTATTTTAGTGATCACCTTAGCCAAGAGACTACCGCGCGTACCCCCTGAAGAAACCTCACGTACCCCTGTGGGTACGCTTACCACTAATTGGGAACCACTGATGTAGGTAATGCAATATAACACTGAGCATTGAATTCCCAAAACGGTGATGTGTGAAAACGGTGGGAGAAGCTGGGAGAGACAGGTAGGCTAAAGTTTCATATCACTCAAGATTAGCTTCGTCGATTCGATTCAATTCTCGCCAATGGAAAGAGGCAAAGCTTACAAGCATTCACTTGAGATAAAAATTGCTTTTATTATCTCTTCTCGACCGATGTCTGTGCGTGCAGCCCTTCTATTGTGACATTGAATCATAGGTATTGTTTTGTTTCCGACAGATTTGCCCTTAGGAGAGGTTGTACTTTAAAGATGTATGATCCCGTGTTTTTCTGATGTATTCGCTTTGTCAGGTCAGGTTCTGTTCATAAAAATATGTTTGTGTGCTTATGTTGTAAAGAAAGAGTATAAAACACATACTTACCGGAATTTTAAAATATTTGAAGGAGCTTAATTGGAGATAATTGTGATACAGGTAATTTAAAAGCTAAAAAAAAAAAAAAAAAAAAAAAAAAAAAAAAAAAAAAACTGTTATTTCGTTAGGTTGATCAAAATTGAACACTCAGATAGCTTTATAAATCTGTCCCCTTTAGGTTCAATAGTCATCTATTTCGCATCTTTAATGTTTGTATCAAAGAAATCCAGCAAGTTCTTATGACAGGAGATTATATAATTCAGTTGAAATTTTTTTGGGAGTCGAGATCAAAAGAGCCGCGAGAATTATGGAGGCACAGAACGGAAAGGAGGTCGGCTATGGCATTTTTTTTTCTCCTTGAGTGACTTCGCGAACCATTTCGTTTTTGCTGGATAAGTGTAGTAAGGGACGAAAATTTTCAAAATTAACAGTTTTGCAACTTGTTTCTTCGGGAACTAAGTTACTATACCAAGAGAAAAACAGGTATATTTACACTGCATGTGGCCTTTCGAAACATATTATTCAGCATGAAGCGGGACATATTGTGCTTGTTTTTAAAAACGATATTTCTAGAAAATCAAGATAGACTGATCTAAGTCAATATAAGAACTTGATGACTAGAATAATAGTAGGAAATCTGCAAAAGATGAGCATAATGTACAAAGAGGAATGGGAATGTATATGTAGCATCGCTGCTGAGATTCGGCTTCCTTGTACACGAAGTGAAACATACAAGGAGAAATAATAAGTACGCTACGACTTGCTGACTTTATTTTCATCTTAGCTGATAAAAATGAAAGTGTCGGTAAATAACCGAATGGCATGAAATAAGTAACGGAACAAAAATGTAGTCAAATGTAATCAAAATCAAGAAGAGAGCAGCAGAAATTGCAAAAAACAGAAAAGACTAAATATTACATTAGAGAAATAAGACAATTACGTTATTTAGAAAGTAAACTTACAACAAACGGATGAAGCAAAAATTATATCAACAGCAGACCAAGACAAGCAACAAAACGCTCCTTCAAAGGCAGGAACGTTCGCAAAGAACATTGTTTCATTATGTATAGAACACAGCACGTTATAGTAATTATGTTTGGAATTTGAGAAAAGCAAAAATAAAAGAAAATTAAGTATTCAAAATGTCATTGAGGGGGAGGGAGGGTATTGTATGAGATTAAATGCCTAAGATATGATCGTTGAAGAAAGTGGATTGTGGTAAAATCCAGCTAACAGAAAGATCGTATTTTGGGTCATATTTTAAGAAAACACAGTTTATTATTTGCCTAGTGGATCAAACAAAAGCAAGAAATAAAAGAAGTGAAGGCAAAGATTGTATTTGTAGAACGTTGCAGTGGGTACGTTAAAATAAAGAGATTAGCTGAAGACAGGAAGAGATGCAGGATTGCATCAAACCAGTCAAGAGACAAATGAGATAGAAAGAAAAAAATTGTAATGGAAGGGAGAACGAATTTTTGAAGCAGATGTGAGCTGACCGGGCGTCGAACCCGGAGCGGTCATTGACCTCAGCACGAGAACCTGTCCGGCGGTGCCAACAGGCAGTAGATTCCAGCGGATATGACCTCATACAGCTCCGGCCCATAATTCTCTCCGTGAATACAGTGTTAGGTGAACTTAACTCTTGTAGGTCGGAGCTGTGACGTAATAAGCACTCCAGTGTTCCACTCTATCTAGCTCACTCTGCCGGCTGATCTGATCGCGGATGTCTCTTACACGATTTCTGTTCTTGATTTTAAGCTGCTAAGTACTGTGCCATTCACAGGCAAACTCAGACAACTTACAGAGGAATGTTACTATTTAAAATTCACAGGCAAACTCAGACAACTTACAGAGGAATGTTACTATTTAAAATCCATACAAATGTCCTGGGCTGAAGATTTGATAGAATATTACACTAGTTTAACACGGCGTCAGAAAGTAATAATTCACTACGCTGAACGGTGACATGAAATCTTTCAGGCTTAAAACTAAGAATGAGAAAACGTTGCATTAATCCCTAAGTTCCTACTTTTCCAGAAGTATTTAGTAACAGTATAACTCTTGATTCTGGCTTTTAGACACAGCTAGAACTACCTAATTTTTAGATAGAAGTCTTCAATTGTATACCACTGAATTTTGCTCTCCAACACCTGTTCTGTGGTATTTGAAGTGATGGATATTTGTATCTTTCAGAACACTGGCAGCTACTAAGTAGCCCGTCACCTAAAGATGACCACAGAGGAAGCGATCGAAAAGTTTCACTTTGAAACGATAATTCGGCGATATAGCCGCGAAGATTTGTGCGTAATTATACAGCGAGTTAATCTCCAGTGTCTGAATTTTTGATACAGGGATCTACAATTGTTGCACAATCGGAGATTTCTACTGGCAAAAGTACACAGCGGGGAATTACTCAACCTGTAGCGAGTAGCAACTGGTCTCCAATCTTGTAGTTTCTCGCCCATTTTGTTTACAGTTACAAGCTTTTTAAGAGGTTATAAATGAGCTATGCCTTACCTATGAGATTGGGTAGCTTGACACAGGCGGGTCCTGGACTGGAGTACTCCGCTGCGATTGGACCCCTCCTCTTGGTCGGTGTCCACGGCTGTTGGGTGATGCCTCCCATCGCTGATAGTTTTCGTTTCTCGTCACGTAATCGTCTGCAAACGTAAAAGTAACGTCATTTAACTGTCAGCCACTTGAGTATCCCGGATGAAGAACGGTTATTGATTGGATCAATGTTTTTCTTGCTCTACATCCAACAAAGATACTGTATATAAAAGTAGAATACCGCACAGAAACAAAGAATCAAACATTAATCAACACAGAAGCTCGAAATACCAGCAGGGAAAAATATCAAATTTTTGGTCCACTTCTGTCTGTAGAACTAAGGTTTCGACCTTCAGCGAAAATATTGCACCGAAGTTGAGACTGATAAAATTCCGCGCTGTTTGGTGGCGGTCTTATTTCCTCTGAATGTTTGCCAGTTTACAACACAGCGACATGTTGACACAGTAATTAACTCGCCTCAGTAAAGCGTGCCGCTAACACGAGAGCGTTAAGCCAGTACCGCTGCTCCATCCTTGTAAAAAGATTGCCAAGAATGAAATTAAAAACTCCCTCATCGTTATCAGCAGGTATAACTCGATTATTAAATCGGACGCAATGCTCAACAGTCATTTTTCTGCGCTTTTGTGATATTGACCCTATTTTACCATACTTTTTCCACTTTGTGGCTTCGTAAAATGTATCGAGAATACATGGTAGAAATCTGTAACCACTAATTCTACAAAGAAAAATAAGTTTGACATTCGGAGAAGAGTAGTAACTTCTAGTTTCGTTGACACTTCAGAAACGAAAGACCATTTAATGTTTAGAAATTATTTTAATATTTTTAACGCAAAGAAAGACAGCAATACTTTTTAGTTTATTGCCAAATTATCACTTGCTTAGACTTTTACCCGTCAACAAAACTTCACTTCTATTTCGAAATTGGAATGCTACAGAAATGAATTGGTAAAAATTCAAGGTATCTATGTTTACCAATTATAAAATAAAAAAAGTTTGTAATGGTCTTATCGATCCACGAAAAGACGAAAGGGACGGGAAGAGAAGGAAACTGCATGACTGCCAAAGACATTTTCACATTATTCTGGCCTTAAATTATCGTGGTGTATTTGTATGCAGCCCAGTTACGAGAATGGACAAAATAAGGAACGAAACGATTAGAGACATAGCAAAAGAGGAACTCCTAAAGGAAATGATAGAAAAGTTCAAACTAAGATGGTATTGAAATGTTAAAAGATTGGAGGAGCAGAGAATTCCGAGTGGAGTTCACTAAATGATGATTGAAGATAAACATATTAGTATGGAACTTCTATGCTCCAGTTATATGAGGTTGAAGATGAAAAATAAGAAAAGTCAACACAATGACGGCTTATACGGTGCCAAAAGTTTAAATCCAGAAATCGTATACGGCTCGAGAAAGATCGAATGGTATTCGTGAAATCCTATTTGGGCGAGTCGAGTGGTGTTGGAAACAGTAGCATCTCACCATCACGGTGGAAGGATGGGTTGTTGAATTCGATAGTAAAACTCCGTGTTAGGAGTAGACGCCGGAAAGAGCGCGTTGGCAGAAGAAAAGCTACATTCACGTAAAACTAGTCTATGAACACAGCCCTGCCTGTCCTTTTCACGTGTCCTTTAGAATTTCATACCTTGGAATGATGTCTCATAGAATCAATAATTTGTTCATGTCACAACCTCATAACTAACTCAGAAATTTGTAATTACACATTATTTCAATTCTTACCACTCTGAACACGATTATAAAACAAAATTTGAAAAATACGTATGGATGAAAATAATTATTTAGGATTTAGTGATGGTTGATGGAATTTTTTTTATAGTCTTCATGAGTATCAATTAAAATCTGGTAACCTACTGGCGCTGAAAAATTTGTATGTTTCTTTATTCCACGATTTTTCCGCGAAAACAATATAAACATCTATTTCTCACCCTTTTTTTCGATCCGGAAATTCTTTCATAATTTACAACGATATGTAGTCTCCAAAATATTACAGGAAAAATGGTTTTAAAAAATTATATGAATAATTTTAGCAAACTTGGTTGTTCAAAAGTATTTTTTTGACAAATGTCATGTACATAATTCAGCTAATCGGATAATAAATATGAAATGAAAATATTTTAAGAAAAAAACGAGTAAAGTTCTTGCACTTTTTTAAAGATTTTAAATTTATTTTGATAAATCTGTTTAAAAACGCAATAATTGAGTCAATCGGATAATAAATATTAAATGAAAATAATTTTAAAAAGGTATGTAAAGTCTTTGCATTTTTTAAAAAAGTTTTTAGAATATTTTTTTTTTTGGGGGGGGGGGATAATACAATGTGACCTGCAGCGCAAAAGTATCTCGCAGATTACGGGATTTTTGTGCGTTTTTCCCCCTTCTTCTTTTTAAAAATTGAGTTCGGTGGCAGCTATAGTGTGTTGTGTTTACAGGTTTGTTATGGATTTGTTTTTGCTGTTTACGGCTCGACATAACAAATCGGATCAGCCTTTCTCTTAGTCAGTGGAATAACCATCTCGTATACGTTAAGTCCAGAAGCGCACTACTGACATACATGTCGGGCTGCCAGATTGCCCACAGTTGCCTTTTGCGGTGTTGTTGATCGGTCAGTCAGTTTTCTCCTCATTCCGCCATCACACTACTCATCAATTTGCTTTCTCCTACAAATTTCTCCCCCCATTTGCTGCCTGAATGGCTGATCAAAGTGGTTCATTTATGACGGGCTTTTCCCGGCGCTCCGTTCCTGCGGTTGCGCGTGGCGAAGCCTTGCCCTATTGTATCAGGTTTGTCCTACTGATCAACGATACAACCTGACTGTCCTTAAGTATTAGGTCACTGTGTCACACCGACGCTATACCCGTCAATAATTTTTCATGTGATATACTGGTTTGGGAGATTTACAGGTGGTAATAATTTTCTCTGAGCCATGCAGACAACAAAATTAGTTGGGAATTTGAAGATAGTTACAATGCAAGGCAGTGCGAGATATGCTCCACCAACACAATCCACGTTGGAAACAAAGAACCAAACATTTCGAAATCTAAGGTCGAGAGCCATAGTATTAACTCTGCTTTGCCTGTCGGTGCTTGTTTTTAATTCCCAATCGCAGTTGAGAGCCATACACATCTTGTTATTCTTGAATAATAATCTTGCAGAATCAGAGGGTTGATCTCTGTTTCACAGCCACAGTGGTTACTCAGTTCGCTAGCAGATGGCAACACTTGCATCTTTTAGACTATCGAAAGGAATTTTATTCAACACAATGCCAGCTCGTCATCATCGCACTGGTGCGCTTCTGCTAATCTGCTTTTGTTTCGACTGATAAAATTCGAAAATCCTCAGTTAAACTACAAATCTTTCTTGAAAACATGGTCATAGTATTCACACTATTCTTCTAAGTGACATCCATTTGAATAATTTGCAAGAAACCATAAATTGGCACAGTTAATCGAATAGTTAACTTCGTTAATCGTTAATTCGCTACTTAAAAAGTTAACTTCCATAATCGTTATTTTTTTTTATTACTTATTGCTTTACGCCTCGTCGACGTCGAGGTCATTAGAGGCGGGATGGGTCTGCGGACAATGAACGGTAAGGAATTCGGCAATGGCGTTTTTGAAGGAAGCATCCTGGCATTCGCCTGGAGTGATTTGGGGAAACCATGGAAAACCCAAATCTGGATGCCTGGACGGGTATTCGAACCCGCCTCCGATAATCGTTAGAGCGTTACATTTTTGCAAATTTAACGCAAGTTAAAGTTAACCGTTAAAAGTTAACCATACAAGATTTGAATTCTTCAACATGTAGCAGAATCATGTTAGCAACGAAAAGGTTTACAATACATCCCTCCACACCAGCTTGGAATACGATGGTTCTGGTAGCTGTGATACCAAATTTTTCATTGGCGTAAACTTTTATTAGCAGATTGCGATGAAAACAAATTAATTCTGCTGCTATCTACATCAGAAGAAGCAACAGCACTTGAAGATTTTTTTTTTTTTGTGTATGTGTTTGACAAATAAACAATTGTTTTTAGATGCAACTTTATACTAGGTACATTTAATAAACTTTAGTATGGAATCGTTAACATTTTGGTTTGGTGTGGACAAAATTGCCGACTGAGAATCTAGCTTTTTCAAATACACCGCAGTAAGTTGGATTTATCTCATGAAACCGGTCATACACATAAAATGAATACATTTGATAATTTGGTTGTGTATAAATCTGTTGTACGTATTAATCATTGCGTAATATTTGTTTTATTCGTCTCGTGTTTTTCTAACCAGATGTTAAACGGTTATCACGACTGTTTTTGATTTGTGTAAAATGTCGAAAGTCGCATTTTATTTATTGTCTGGAAAAGAGTTTCCCAAAACATTCTAAATATAATAGAATTCCGACTATAGGAAATCTGGCTGTAGGTTTAACGATGATTACATACTAAAAGAAATCAAAGCTGTAAATATTCCTCCTTTCGGTTCAAGCATACACATTCCTTTACACCCATTTCCTGACTTTATGAATTTATGAGTATTCGGCCTTTTAAGGTACTAAGAAGGACGTCCAGACGGGTATCTTTCACTGTTGCCTATTTTAAAGTTTATATTTAGTCCTACGTTTTACTGGCTTCTCCATTGGTCGTAAATTCTGTGTTACATCACAGTACGCCTGTACTGTTCTTCTGATTACAGATGCCTAGTGTCCAAGAGCATGATTAATGACCGCTGCTATTTCAAGGACAACCGACCGCGCTGACCAACAGTGGACCGCAGTCTCTGTGCATTATGAGGCAGTTGGACTTTCTGCTTCCTGGTAACCTTTTTAGGTTAGAGTCGCCATGTACCAGGATGTAACTTCCTGCCGGAAACAGGAGTCCTTCGCGCCTCAACGCCACTTCCTGGTATCCGCTGACCACAACGTCGAAAATAAACCTCCGGTCCATACAGTACAAGTAATACACTGACTAGCACTGTGAAATACTGATCGCAAGTGGGATATAGTTGAAAGTGCCGAATCGGGAACCTGAGCATCATCGAAAAGTAAACATTGTTTTCATCGTTTAAATATAAAATGAGAGATGTCTAACAGTTCGACACGTGTCGCATCGAACTTCTTGGGATGACTATTGGAAGGTGGTTGTATAGAATTTGTCCCTTTGTCAGAAATGTAGCCTGATTTCGGAAGGCTCTGTCCCGCTACCAACGACCCTGATTGCCTTTTGATTTTCTGAAACTTTTCTGTAGACTTTCTAGATGAGAACTGTGGCTGCAGGAGACTTTCCACATTTTTGTTTGCCTACAGATCCTCTCAGACTGACGTCGATCTGTATGAGGAATGCACCTATCTATGGTAGTGGAGGATCTGTAACCAATTTCATCAAATTCTTATTAAATAATAAAAAAAACTCCGTGTCTCGTTGAGTCCTAGAAGCGATTAAAATTTGATTTCAGACGCTTTTTGTAGCCTGATTTGTTTCAAATCACTTCTATATAGTTTGTGGAAATAATTCAAACATTCATGAAAACGTGAGACAACTTATTCCTCGTAACAATCGTAATTTTAAAAGTAAGTGAACAACACAATTATTGTTTGCAAAATGGTAGCTAATTGGTTTGGGGCTCATAAAGAGTGCCTAAGTAACAACTATTATTTAGAATGCCACCAAATTCGTTATTTTGCAACATCTATCTACATACTTCATCAGGAAGGCGATTTGAAGTCAGTATCCAGTTACGAAAGATGTTAGAAAATACTTAAAATAATCTTCTGTTTGCTTAACTGTTCCCTTGCCGCTGTCCTGCTCCTAACCTCACATCCACGTCACGTTCCTACCTCTCCGAACTGATCGTAGAGGTGTTGCAAATTTCCCCTTCGCGTTTAGGAGTAAGGGCAGAGGAGTGGGGATGGGGCAGAATGACCTTGATCCGTTACTATTAATTGAAAGGGCTATACAAAAAAATCTATCGTCGTTGGCAGCGGAATTCCAAATAGATTTAACATCTCCTTGTAGAAAAATCTATTTTCTGTTCATAGTACAGTCATTGAAAACATTAGTTTGATCAGAGATTCGGCCATGATTCATCTAGCAGAAAATCAGCGAACGTTATCTGGAAGTTGCTAGCGGAGTATATTTTCCTTGTGTTGGGACTGATATACATCGCAGATAGGAACGCATGAAAAAAAAAGTTGAAGTTTAATTTTGTTTAAACACGATATTCGACCACTTGGACCAAATAGCTAGTATGTGTGGGAGATGAATATTCGTTGTTGAGATTAATTGAGCATCCGAGAGAAGGTCAGGATGATTACGCAACAGCGAAGTGACGTCAACCCGAATCATATCGAGACGGAGGTAGCGGATAATTTGATGGTGCAGTGTCCTTGGGACGCACAGTGAAAGAGCCAGCAAAATCAGGAATCTCTTGAAAGACGTATTAGTGAATTTGCTAACATGCTTTCTCGTTTCTTAGAGACAAATATCTTATGTTTGTGTCCGAATCGTCTCATACTAGAACTTTATTTCAGAAAAAGGAATACCTCGGATCTCTAGAAAATGATTATATGTGTTGCTCCTTTTGCATTCATTAAATATAATGTTAAAAATTGCAGTAATGATGCCAAAATGATATCGGTCTTGAAGCGTAGGCCACCAAAGTTGTTTCATTTCACTCCCGAAAGAAAAGAACAATCAAGTGATCGGCATCACTCAAATTCCTCAAAGCCGAAAAGTATTAAGCAAACGCAAGGTCACGACGACGGTGTTTTGGTACCGTAAGGGAATGCGCCTTGCTGAGCGACTTTATTCCTGCTGGGACAAACTCAGAGAGGTTCTGCCAAACGCTACAGAAACTCGGACGAACCACCCAGAACCGCCGGAGAAGAAAACAACCTGCTTCACGCCAACGCTCGACCCCCCGTCTTTCGGCAAACCCAGGAACTACTGAAGACACTGCTGGGCTGTCATTCCCCACCCCCCCTAAAGCCACTGGTGATTAGTGATTACCGCTTGTTCCCAAAATTGAAGGAACACTAGGGAAGCCTACGCTTCCGGACCAACGGTGAAGTTAAAGAAAAGGTTACTCGCTTCCTCAAGGGATTGGCGGCGGAGTTCTATGACATGAGGGTACAAAAATGCGTAGAAAAAAATCGGCGATTATATAGAAAAATAGAAAAATGTTTGAGCTTTCCAACGATTTAAATAATTATGGTAATAAACAATGCTGTATATTTGAAAAAAATAAGGTAACCTTACTTTTAAGAACACCCTCGTAATACAACTAAGTGTAGCAACCAAGCGTGATGGATGAGCGGTAACGCTCTGGCCTTGCATTCGGGAGGACGTGGGTTCGAATCCCCGTCCTGTCATCTAGATCTCGGTTTTCCATGGTTTCCCGAAATCACGCTAGGCGAATGCCGACATGGTTACTTTAAAAGGCCTTCGCCGAATTTTTTTCCGTTCCTTGCCCCCAGTCCTTTCCTGCCTTTAATAACCTGAACGTCAGTTCATCTCCTGAATGGAGATACGGAGCAAAAGTACGATATACGACTGAACCGAAAATTTGCTACAGTCCGTTTATTATAAACAGAACGTAAATATTTTTAAGTACAAGGAGATGTATTTATGAAAGCAACACTTGGCATAAAGTCTGAGTGTCACCCATCTGTAGTAAGTAATGAACTCGTGACATAGGAAACTGAATCTCAATACATCTTGACGGATTGTTACAGCGTAGACAGTCTGAACACAGCTCTACTCTTACAAGAAAAGTCAGAGATACCTATCAGCATCATGTTTCTGCGGTTTCCGCAGCAATTTGTACCTTTCTTTATTTACATGGGCTTTATGTTTTATGGAGATTGTTAACGAAGCTTTAACCTATCGCAATGATGTGAGCGCCAATATGTATTATGTCTTGAAGATATCTAGTAAGCTTTCTGACTTTTTTTTTGATTTTTTGTAAAAACTCTCGTTGTAACGTGTAGTTTTCGAAGCGGAAATTTGAAACCAACTCAAGTCAGTAATCTTCTAGATGACTACGGAAAACCGTCTTAAAACTGCGCTGTGGATGAAATGGACGCTGGGACGGAAGTCTGATGTCTGAAGTCGGATCCGTTGTACCTTTTCATGTCTAGTGTGGAGGCAATTTTAGCACAATCGGGAAAAACCGGAAGATTTACCAATTAAAAAAAGTTTCAGAACAGAACAGGCCTGAATTACAGTTGTAAAGAAAAAGTTAATAAACTATAAGTTTCGGCTGGAATAAATAATTTCCATACGAATTTGTTATCAATTACAGCCAGACAGGGGCGGATCTAGGATTTTGTTTTTTTTTTGGGGGGGGGGGGCTTGAGCGTACTTTGGTTTGGGGGGGGGGGGCTTGACTTGAGTGAATTTTGGTTCAGAGGGCTTGCGTTCAGTGGATTTTTGTTTTGGGGGGGGGCTTGAGTCGTAAAATAGGTAGTATTTATAGCCTCCTCGGGCCTCAAATCCGTAGAGGTAAAAAAAAAAGGTCTCAAAACTACAATGTCAGGGGTGGACCTAGATACGTTTAGGGGGGGGGCCTTGAGCCCCCTAGCCGCCCCCTCCCTCCTGGATCCGCCCCTGCAGCCAGAGAATCATGCGCTTGAAGCCAATACGAACCGCAAAAAGGAGTAAAAATAGTAAAACATCTTGTTAAGTATCGTGATAGGAAAATCTATATGGCAGCTTTGGTGAATAGTATTCAAAACAAATGGCTATTACAATCACTACTGCACGTTTCGATTTGGAGCTTCAAGGCATTGCAGTTTAGCTGATAAAAACCGTGGAAGAAGGGTGCGTGTGGCGTATTGCAAAGTATCAAGAACAACAAAGATATGGCAAAACAACTGTACACTCATTTCTTAAAACACTAATCTCAGACGACAGCTATTTCACGAATCTCATGTTTCCGTGATCTTCGTAGTTTAATATATAGCCTCTACCAGGTGCCCTCTTCCTCACCTCCCTGTCTGTTACTGTCAATAAATACCTAGCGTTTTACACGTTTCTGCTATGAGAATATTAACATTTACTCCACAAGTTGCTTTGATGCATGTTGATTACTGAACTGATATCGTGGTGAAAAACTATTTCTCATAATTTCAAATATAGCTGCGGGGAGTACATTAACAATGAACAATTAACGAAATTAAATGAATTTTTTTATGGGTTTCCTTACGTCATCTCTGTTGCAGGCCGAACTCATTAACATGCCGACTACTGTATCTCGTTGAATGAGAGCATACGTTAGTTGAGGGCAATCTTAACTACTGCTAGTCTAGTAGTTAGCTGTGTCCCACTTATTTAGTGATGCTAGTCGCTCCTCTCCTTCGACAGACAAGACAGCGTTCTTGTCGTTTGCCAATTGTCGCTCCGGGAACGAGATGCCCTGCCTACGACACCGGACGGTCTAGTGTCTAGAAATAAATTTTATGAAGGGTATTGCTAGAAGACTTAGGAGTAGTTCACAGAAGGTAAATGATGGCCATGTCCACAAGCTGGCACTAGATTTCAGGCATAAAGGAGTTTACAAAGATGAGATTCGTGAAAATAGCTGTAGTCTGAGATTAATGTTCTAGGAAATGAGCTTTCAGCTGTCTTGCAATCTCTTTGTTGCTCTAGATACACACAGCTTTATCCACGGTTTTTATCAGCTAAACTGCAATGTCTTGAACTTCCGAATTAAAAGGTGCTGAAATAAGAATAGCCATTATGAGTTTTATATGTAAGTAACGGAGTGAGGGATTAAAGTAAATTCCTCAGGAAAGTGATGAATAGTAAACCAAAAAGACATAACTAATTTGAAATTAAAATTCGTAAAGGACAAAAGTGGGTGCGTCGGGAATTTTTGATAAAAATTAATCAGAAAAGGAAAAATGTCTGTGTAAGACAGTTGCCATCGTAGTTTGCACTTTATCGAAATTAAATTAAATTACGTTCATCCAAACCTAAGACATGAGAAGTATCATATTTACAATTAAATTAAACACTTTTTGTTGCAACAATTTCTTCATTTTCGGTGCTGCCGTTATCACAGATTGTTCTTAAGGAGATCGTAATTTCGAAACTACATGCTGAAATGAAGCATATTCTGTCTGTGATCATTCACAATATACGCTCAAAATTCAAGCGAATATGTTTATTGTCTGATTTTGCTTTAGGTCCTTCGATAGTTATCGTATTATCTGAGATGTTGAAACGGGAGATTTCTTCAGAATTAGAAAAAAATGTACGATAGACACGTAAATATCAACGCAACCGGCAAAACGCTAACTATAACTCACAACTTGCGAGGCAAGATTTATGGTCTCGCACTCACAAATGTACTAGAAGACGGTTACGATTGATTATTCTGGAACGACCGAGATGACTCCAAACAATAACATACATCCTTCTTCCGAAACATCGAGTAGATCAACAGTTACTGAAATGGGAACTTGTCTCATTGTTAATAAGCTTTACAGCCGTTTAGGAGGTACAATTATTAATTAAAACAGCACGACAATGAATCAAACGTTATTTAAAGTACATGATAATAATTTTGGATTTTATAAACTGTAAAATACATTGAAATATTTATGGCTGCATTGAAAACCTAGATATTACTGTATAATCCATCAAAAGTAATCAGCATTAATAGCAGATGGTTAAGTCAGTGTATCATGTCAAACTGATGTCTAACGTAAGAATAATAAAAATTGTAAAGAACTTCTAACCGAATTTCCCGACATCATACTTACGTACATCCAAACTATTTTAACCTTCCCGATCACATAAATCATCAAAAGCTTGTCTAATATTCAGATAGACTCTTTTTGATACACCAACTTTGACTGGGCTGATTCAAATTTGATGTAATGATCATGCTTGGGTCACTGTTTGGAATTAGCGTTTGTAACGGAGCTGAATTTCATAACATTCCGTTATTTGATGAGAAACAGATATTCTCCATCTGTTTTTTGTTTACTGATTCAGGAAGTAAACCAAATTTAACAGGAAAAGACGCATTCGGGAGGACGCCAGTTCGAATCCCCGTCCGGGCATCCAGATTTGGCTTTTCCATGGTTTCCCCAAATCACTCCAGGCGAATTCCTTCCCGTTCCTTGTCCCCAGTCCCATCCCACCTGTAATGACCTTAGCCGTCGACGAGGCGTAAAGCAATAATTAAAAAAAAACAACAGGTAAAGATGCAATAGGGCTATCCCCTAAGTTTCGCCTATGACTCTACTATTGATTTCTTTACTCTTTCTAAAAAGCTCCTACTATTAACGACTTAGAAATTGAACTAATGAAAGGTAATACAAATAAGCAACCTACAACTGGTTGCAGCAGAATCCGTAGACTAGCGCTCTAGATAACTTCCGATTACTAACTGTCTTTTTGGGTCTATTGGGTATAGTTTAAGAGCTACTGTTTCTCTATACGGTGCGTACAGAGAGAACCTATAAGAGTATGAAGTGGTGCGTAAAGAAAATTTTGAACAAATGAGGACTGCCGCAAAGAATGGAATGCTAAAGACACCACTAAGGGTTTGGGATCGATGAAGATGCTATCTATTGGAAGTAGGTTAAGAGAACAGTGGCTCTCTCTTAAATGGCAGCTAATTGGTTTACATTTTATATCTTCCCCAACGTATACACTTCGAAAAATACTGCAAGATATTCATCTCCAATTTATAACATGTTTACTACAAAATATGCAGTTATGGATATGTCTGAGGAACTGAATCTAAGAATTTTTTGCGCTCAAAAAAAAAAAAGAGACTACAAACTCCTTCAATTATTTTTTAAATTTTTTTAATGTCTTACAAACGTTTTTCATCTGCGTGCCGCGTGAGATATGAGGAAAAATCCATCTCTTCTCTCCCTCTCCTGAGCCTAAATTACTCATTACAATATATGACTTTGGTTATTTACTTCATATATTTTAATCTTTGTCTACGTATTCCGTTATTTTCTTAAACTTTTCCCTCCGGAAACAAAATAAACCAATCACGCATGTCTTTAAATGTGGCCCACCATCCTGTCTGTTCCTTCTGCGATTTGCATGCAACAATAGCAAGCCAGTACCTACGAAGAGATGGATTTTTCCGAATATCTGACGCGTCACGCAGATGAAAAACGTTTGTAAGACATTCAAAAGAGAACAGAGCGCTTTAAAAGTGAATGATACAGCAGCAGAAGCCGGTTATCTAAGTAATAATGAGAGAGCAATTCGAAAATAAAGTAAGTAAACATCTGGCGTTATTGGCCTCGAGATCTCGAAGGTTGTATTCCGCCTTTGTCTTGGTTATTTTAACCTAACCTGGTCATTTTACCGGGTAAAGGAGGTCTGCAGTCTTACTTATAATTCGAACAACCGATTATCCTCATATACTTCACAGATATAAAGTAAAAAGTTTAATAGCCTGTAAAAATTCCGGTAATAGCCGGTTTGTGAGCACAGGACCTGTCAAATACCTCTCAGACATTTTAGCGACCGTTTATCACGGTACAACTAAATCGCCCAGCAATGCGATTATTCATATTCATGGAAGACTCAATAAAATAAGATAAATTACGTGAAACTTGAATGCTGAACTAGTGCAGAGCTGGAAACATTAAGAGTCGAATTAACTTTCACGTTTTTTTAAAACATCTTCTTTATGATTACATCCACGTATACATACTAGGAGGAATGGTACACAGTTAAGCGACCATTTAGAAAAGGACAGTAATAGTTAACTGCTATTGGTGTTTACCCTGAAGGGGATAGAGCTCATCTCAGTTTATGAGCACGCCACTAAGATGGGGATGATGTCTCCCTCTCCGCTACTCATCTGACAGGATGTGCAGTAAGCCCAGTAGGAATTTTTAGTTTCGAACGAAAATCTTGGTTTTGAAGAGGAGCTGAAAGTCTACAGTACAGTGGATTCAGGTAGGAGCTAATACGATAACACACACACACACACACACTCACCTTTACGATGCTGCTCGCTTCACACGACTGCCGCTCTGGGCTGCAGCCCGCGCAACAAATACCTTGCTGCGCGTGACGTCACGGCCGGCTGCGACTCCCTAATATCGCCCTGCCATCTCGCGGGCAAGTCGCGGGCGCGTTAGGTGCTGTGCCTCCCTCCTACACTGATAGCGGTGGTGACGAAAATTTCATCCACCGCCGGGGCACGAACCGGCTAGCCTCGGGTTAGGCTGCGGGTACTTGGCACTGAGTCTTCTTATGACAGCGCGGTTGAGAACTCCAACAACCTTATTTGGTCATTATGTTTTACTTGTTTCAGTAACCCTATCGAGCGTGGTGGGTGAGCGGTAACGCTCTGGCCTCACATTCGAGAGGACGCGATTTCGAATCCCCGTCGGGCCATCCAGATTTGGGTTCCCATGGTTACTCCTAATCACTCCAGGCGTATGTTGGGATGGTCCCTTCAAAAAAGGCCGTGGCAGAAGTCCTACCAGTTCCTCGCCCCTAGTTCTTTCTCGCCTCTGTCGACGAGGCGTAAAGTAATAAGAAAAAGAAAATCACTAACTCCGCCAACACCAAAGACTACAAACGAACGTTATACAGCGTTGTCTATTGATACAGATCTTTCCATAACTGTAATCGTACTGTGGAACCCTGAATCGTCCGCCAATATTAACGTTTAGCAACTGCAGAAGTTATTCGATAAACAGCGTAGATACTTTGTGTAATATGGAAGGTAAAGCCAGACATCCATTTTTGGTAAAAATCAATCGAAGTGCTTAGCGAGGATCCCACCAGTAAATAATAATAATGATAATAATAGTAATAATAATAAACTGAGCGTGGTGGGTGAACGGTTAACATACTAGACTTACATTCGGGAGGACACGGGTTCAAATCCCAGTCCGGTCATGTGGATTTGGGTTTTCCATGGTTTCCCCAAATTACTCCAGACTAATGCCGGGATGCTTCCTACATAGGGCCATGGTCAAATTCCTTCCCGTTCCTTGTCCCTAATCCTGCCTTTAATGACCTCGACGTCAAAGAGACGTAAAGCCATAAACAATAAATAAAACCCAGCAATCAAGTTTCGTGCAATTAAGGTTCATATTATTGTTTTAGTTAGTGGACTTAGCTCCAATTTGCCGCGTGCGTTGCTAGTGCTATAGTTCCCGTTCAATTGATTATAGGTACTTTTAGCAATGCAGAGCGCTTTCAATAAAACTGGGTTTTTTATACCAAAGTAAAACGTTTGCTTGTTTTGCTCAAAATTTTAAAAGTGTATTACAAATAATTGTTTTTAGTATTTTTAGTTTATATACGCGGTATGGTCGATATTAGGAATAAATTTCAAGTTCGTAGGTAATTGCATTTTTTGAGACACTCCGGTAACAAAAATGGTTTAGATTAACAACTTTGGTGCCCAATTACATCTTGGTTCTCTGAACTTAAACACCTCACACTCTGTGGTAGAATTCTCCTGGAATATATGTTTACGAAACTTTAAATAAATATTCGGTTTTGGATAAACGAATCACACTAAGGTGGGGAACGAATTGCTTGCTGAAGACTTGAAATGTAAATATCATGGCATTACATTTGATAACAAGCTTAACTGGGCACCGAGCGTGGTGGTGTAACGGATAGCGTTCTGGCCTCGCATCCGGGAGGACGGCGGTTCGAATCCCCGTCCGGGCATCCAGATTTGGGTTTTCCATGGTTTCCCCAAATCACTCCAGGTAAATGCCGGGATGCTTCCTTCAAAAGGCCATGGCCGAATTCCTTCCCATTCCTTTCCCCCATCCTTTCCCGTCTCTAAAGACCACGTTGTTAAAAAGGGACGTTAAACTGTTACAAAAAAAAAAAAAAAAATTAACTGGGCAGGACATATTGGACAGGTGGTAGGAAAGGTTTCAAAATCCTGCACTTGTTGGAGAGAGTGATGAGGGGATGCACGAGAGAAGTAAAGGAATTGGGTTACAAAACTTTGATCAGACCATTGCTCGAATATGGTAGTGTAGTATGGGACCCACATTTTGAGTATGAAATACAGGAGTTGGAGAAGGTGCAAAGAAGGGCTGCAAGATTTTTTTCTGGAAATTATCGCGGAATGCAATCAGTGACAGATATGATAAAGGAGCTGGAATGGGATTCATTGCAAGACAGGAGGAGGATGAGGAGGGTAATGGGAGTGTACAGGGCGTATACTGGCGATGAGGCTGGAAAGATATTGCAGTAGGTATGAAAAGCAGTTCATGGAAGGGAAAAGATGACCATGACCACAAGCTGGCACTCGATTTCAGGCACAAGGGTGTGGGAAGATTTTCTTTTTTAGGTAAGGGTGTCAGGGATTGGAATGAGTTACCAAGGGGAATGATTAATAACTTACCGAAAACGTTAAAAGAATTTAAAGTTAAAATTTGTAGAGGGCAAATGTAGGTGGGTGCAGGGTAGGGGGAAGTTGGGTGTGTAGGGAAATTGCCACCGGAGCGTGTGCTCCATTACAATTTAATTTAAAAAGATAATTTGTAGCAAAAATCAAGTAATAAAAACGTAGAAATGGATATAAGATAGTGTGGATTAAATTCTTGATGACTTAAACCTACCCATGATGACCCTGAATCGTCCGCCAAAATTAACGTTTAGCAACTGCAGAAGTTATTCGATAAACAGCGTAGATACTTTGTGTAATATGGAAGGTAAAGCCACGACATCCATTTTTGGTAAAAATCAATCGAAGTGCTTAATGAGGATCCCACCAGTAAATAATAATAATGATAATAATAGTAATAATAATAAAGCGAGCGTGGTGCGTGAACGGTTAACGTTCTGAACTCACATTCGGGAGGACACGGGTTCTAATCCCAGTCCGGGCATGCAGATTTGGGTTTTCCATGGTTTCCCCAAATTACTCCAGACTAATGTCGGGATGCTTCCGACATAGGGCCATGGCCAAATTCCTTCCCGTTCCTTGTCCCTAGTCCTTTCCTGCCTTTAATGACCTCGACGTCAACAAGACGTAAAGCCATAAACAATAAATAAATAAATAAAACCCAGCAGGCAGGTTTCGTGCAATTAAGGTTCCATAATTCTGGTTTAGGTAGTGGACTTAGCTCCAATTTGCCGCGTGCGTTGCTAGTGCTATACTTCCCATTCAACTGATTATAGGTGGTTTTAGCAATGCAGAGCGCTTTCAAAAAAACTGTGTTTATATACCGAAATAAAACGCTTGCTTGCTTTGCTCAAAATTTTAAAAGTGTATTACAAATAATTGTTTTTAGTATTTTTAGTTTAAATACGCGGTATGGTCGATATTGGGAATAAATTTCAAGTTCGCAGGTAATTGCATTTTTTTAGATACCCTGGTAACAAAAATGGTATAGATTAACAACTTTGGTTCCCAATCACATCTTGGTTCTCTACCTGGCGATCTCTGAACTTCAACACCTCACACTCTATGGTATAATTCCCCTGGAATTATATGTTTACGAAATTTTAAATAAATATTCGGTTTTGGATAAATGAATCACACGTTATTCGCAAATTTGAAGTCTGAAATTTATTTATTTTACGACGTAGAGGCGTGTGATGTACATAAAGCAGTACTATAACAATAAGTACCTGTTTCCTGGTGGTAGCGGAACCATAAAAGCCGTGCTCCTCGGAAATTATTCAATTATGTACCTTGTACACTCAGAACTGGCGGTTGAAGGTCATGCTGACCTCATCGCTCACTCCAGTTCCTACCTTTATAAGCTGAACGTTGTGTCCCTGTGCTTTGAAACTAAGGGTAAGGGCAGCGGAGTGGGGCTAGTCCTTGAGTCACCTCTGTTAATTGGACAGACTGTGGCTGATGATGATAACTGTTTAATCTCATTCTTAATAAAAATATCTAATTAGAGTTTATTTAAATGAGATTAGTTTCTAACTTCAATACAGCGTTTAGAACCTGCACAAATTCAATTAACATTTTATCGAACTACTTCAAATTATATTTGTATGTCGTTTTAAATCGGAAAGAAATACCCACGGTAACAGGATAAAGAAATAGTAACGTTCTCAATGTAGACAGGTTGTCAGACTTCTAAACCAATGAAGCAGTCGCAAGACGTCAATGGACTTATCACCAGAACGTTTTTTTTAATTTAATTTAATTGCAATGGAGCACAGGCTCCGGTGGCAATTTCACTACACACCCATCTTCCCCCTATCCTGCACCTACCTACATTTTCCCTCTACAAATTTTATCTTTAAATTCCTTCAAAGTTTTCGGTAAATTATTCATCATTTCTCTTGGTAACTCATTCCAATCCCTGACACCCTTACCTAAAAAAGAGAATCTTCCTACACCCTTGTGCCTGAAATCGAGTGCCAGCTTGTGGTCATGGTCATCTTTTCCCTTCCATGCACTACTTTTCATACCTATTGCAATATCTTTCCATGCCTCATCACCAGTATATCCCCTTTACACTCCCATGACCCTCCTCATTCTCCTCCTGTCTTGCAATGAATCCCATTCCAGCTCCTTTATCATATCCGTCACTGATTGCATTCTGCGATAATTTCCAGAAACAAATCTAGCAGCCCTTTTTTGCACCCTCTCCAACTCCTGTATTTGATACGTAAAATGAGGGTCCCATACTACACTACCATATTCGAGCAATGGTCGGACCAAAGGTTTGTAACCCAATTCCTTGACTTCTCTCGTACATCCCCTCATCACTCGCTCCAACAAGTGCAGAACTTTGAAACCTTTTCCTACCAACACGAGTGAGTTTTATACGACTGGACATGCATTCGGGATTATCACAGTCAATTTAGATTCTGCTATAAGCATCTGGAGTCGTAACACAATCAAGTTTTAGTAGTAGTAAGTATAAAAAAAGAATGCGTTTTTACATTACCTGGAGACACGAAACAGGTTGTTTGGCGGAGCGTATTAAAGCGCCATCACTGGATGCAGACAGATACAACGGGCAAGCATTCAAACCTTCGTACCACGTACCGCCCTTCATGATTAAAGGATTTTATGCCCTTCATCGGTGATACCTGGGCAAAAGACGAATGTACTATACGGTTTGGTGACCAATCTACTAAGTTTTTTTTCCCCCCCTTGTTTATTAGAACTTGGTTACACGACCATACTGTCAATACAAAGTAATTGTTACTTTACATGATTGTTACATTGAAGTACTAAATGTATAAATTTCAGAAAACACCATCTTACAAATAATTTTTAATTTTTCAAAATTATAGGCTCATCTAAAGATAGAAGACACTTCTAAAAACAGCAGACACATTTAAGATGCACACTTGAAGTTATTATAAAATAGTATATTACAGACAATAAAACTTGCAGCATGTATACGTCACTGCAAACATTTCATAATGGTAACAGTGTTTTGCTATTTGGATAAGCAACACATTGTTTATCACACTTAAAAGCTGGTGCAAAGTTAGATCACCCTCAACAGCGTCGTCGTTGATAACACGTAAATGATAGATACACTTCCACACAAATCTACTAGCTAGCTCTGAAAATTGAATCAACACAAATTCGTGTAATATTTTAAATAGGAAATGAGCACCTAACTCGCAGCTACCGCAGAACACAATCAGTAATCAATGTGATTAAAGAGCTGGAATGGGATTCATTGGAAGACAGCGCTTTCTTTCTTTTTTTTTTTTGGCTTCACGCCTCGTCAATATCTAGGTAATTAGAGGTGGAATGGGACGGGGACAAGGTTCTGAAGGAATTCGGCCATGGCCCATTGAAGGAAGCATCCCGTCATTCGCCTGGAGGGATTTGGGGAAACCATGGAAAGCCCAAATCTGGATGTCCGGATGGGGATTCGAACAGGCGTCCTCCTTAATGCGAGGCCAGTACGTTAATCGCTCACCCACCACACTCCATTTTTTTTTTTTTTTTTTTTTTTTTTTTTTTTTTTGTAAAAAGACAGGAGGAGTGAAGAGAGTCATGAGAGTGTACAAGGCGTATATTGATGATAAGGAGTGGAAAGATATTGGTGTAAGAATTAGGAGCTGGAAGCTGAAATTTGTAGAGTTCAAGAGTAGATGGGTACAAGAAAGGGGAAAACTGGGTGTGTTCGGAAATTGCCACCGAAGCGTGAGCTCCTTCGCAATTAAAATTAAATTAAAAAATCAGGAGGGAACGAATGTGAACCGCAGTTGCTCAAAGGCAAAAACATTTACTCACAAGTAAAATTTTTAAAGGTTGAAGAAATTTTTCATTAGTGCTAAGTAAATGAAAAAAAGTCCACAGAATTTTCAGGTTATGTTCGGTTTTGAGCACGCAAAAATGATTCTGTTTTATTTCGCTTCAAACTGTGAAATTTAAATGTTCGAATGTCTGGTGTGTGTGTTTTGATTAATCCGGTATTCAGAAATCCAGATACCGCACAAAACACTCTATAATTATTTTTTATTGATCTTTCCATATATGTACAATCCGGGTTTTTCAACGGTTCATCAGAGCTGTAATTTCATTTTTTCCCTTACTCTCTCTCATTTTTATTACCATGAATGATAGGGAAAAAAAATGAAACACTAATTCAAGAACAATTTCCAGAAATCTTTAAAAGTTTGCAAGATGTATGTGTTTTTCTTCTTTTTTTATTTAACAAGTTTGGAACTGGAAGTTGATTCATAATAAAGGCTAATTACTTCTCGAACTACTATAACTATTAAGTGGAACGTGATCCATCAGCAACTTCCGTAACTATCAAGAAACAAAGTAATCATTCAGTAGGACCTACTCCTTCAGCAAAAATTTACTACAAAGTAAAAATAAATTACGGAAAGAAGATAGTCACGAAACACTGAGATTAATTCCGTGGAAAACAAACAAAAGCAGCAAAAGTAATATATGATATTGTTAGAAAACTCTGAAACAGATGATATCATGGATACGGCAGATATAGGGTAAAAAAGGCTACCCCACAGCAGAAGTAACGAGTGAAACGAGCTTTTAATATTAGCTGAGAAAAGGAGACAATACTAAATTATTTGGAAACGAAATTGCCTATGAATGCCCAGAAATCATGGTTGTATCGCTGTTCCGTCTGAGCCTCGGAGCAATTGAAAATAAAGAAGCCATACTGCCAAATACGAACAACGGTACCAGTAGAAGTACCTCCTAGGATGTTCAGAACACGAACCGAACATTAAAACTAGTAAACTAACATTTCAAGGCAAACTTAAGAAATGATAAATCTTCTTGCGAATTCTGCGGCTTGAGATAGTAAGAGATATTATTAGACAAACGAAGCAGAAAAGAAATGTCTTGTTATTGAGTCCAAACTGTGCCCACAAAAAGTAAAAAAGTACGGCATTGTTGACCGGGAGATTCCGAAAGATTATTCTGCCGCCGATCGACAGAGATTTCGATTCGTTCAGGAATGCGCGCCTCTTGTCGTGGCTACCGAACCTAACGTGGTAATCCTACCGGGTGTAGATGACCTACAGTTTAATGTTGAATCCTAATCACGGAAACGTTCTGGTGTACTTCACATTACACAGCAATATGTGCTAGAGGTGAAACCAAGACCTGGTTTTGAAGCTGGTGGCATCTTTCGATCTCCGCTCAGACGAGTTAACCACTTTGCCATCAGATAGCTCTCATTAACCAAAACTGCAGTTATCTCGCATTAGTTATAGTTGTACAGTGAAGGACAGCAGACTCAGAATAAGCTGCAGTGACAGCATCACCAAAGGAAGGTAGCGCCTCCAATCGCAACAGACTGATTTGTGGTCTTCAGAGCTCTAGTTTCGTCATACGTTCCTCCCCACTCTCATAGCGAAACCACTCCACAGAGGCTTCTTGTCGTCCCTAAATGAGGCCACGCACTAAAAAAAGAAGTAAGACAAAATTAGTGCTGACTCAACAGCAGTGTATATACAGTGGTAGTAAGGGTGAACGGGGCAGTTGTCCTCTACGAAATTTATTCACGCTCGAAGACAATTCAATCATAGCCGCAACGTATGACGTTTGTGCAAATATTTTTTAAGGATTAACGACAGAGAGGCTACTAGAGCTAGGACGGGATTATTGAAAAAAAGGAAAATTCGCGGTGGCCGTTATGAACGGCAAATCGCCTTGAGTAATTTCGAAAAAACATGCTAAACCGATATCTGCATGACTGTATAGTGAATCTAAATAGCATCCACTTTAGAACTTTCTACTGGAGAGAAATTAAAGCGGACCTTAAAAAAGATAATAAATAGCAGAATCTGGATAGTATAGAACGAGCATGAACACAGGAATTTTTGACTGAAGCGAAAGTCGGCGGTGCACGCTTACTACAATGTTCTGTATTTTTTATATTGCGAATATGCTGACGAACTGCTCAAATCTTCGTACGAACACACACCACTACACTCCAATTACCTAGTACTTGAATGATATTGCTAAACAAATTTTCTTAACAAACATGTGGAGGATTCGAACATAAAATAAGTAACTAAATAATTTCGTCATATGTCAAACTATATCAACGGTTAATTAGTATTGCCAACTAAAGGTTCCATAACAATAGTTTTTCAGTTTAGGAGCCTGCCTACACTTCTCAACACCTCCTCTCCTTACCCCTCTGCCCTCACTCACTCACACACACACTAACCCGCAGGCCCAGGTTCCACTCCCAGATCCGGCGGAGCGACTTTGCTGATTAGTCTACAGTTTTTAGGCGTTTTACTCTAAAGAAATACGGGAATGCTGGGACAATCCCTGATCTCACCTCAAAATTTAACTTAAAAAATATATACTAATCATGCAGGAAATAGTTTACACGTTTCATAAACGAATGGTGAATCTTCATTTCCCTCCTAGGTTAGAGCTCAGAGCAAAAGCGAACGAGGCCAACAAAAACTCTGCATCAGGTGGATGAACAACCCGCACAAATAAGTCAAAAACAAACAAAAATTTTTTTACTTCAGATATTTATATCGTAATATTTCGCTTATTAGACAGTTATAAATAAATTGGCGTTATATTGTCCCACTTTGGAATGAAAATTTCAAAATATATTATTTATGTTGTCACTAATCACCCATTAAACTTTACTGTCTTCGAAAAGGAAGTTATACTTTCCAACTATGTCGTAAGTCAAATTTAATAAGAAACTTTGTTGCAGCCTTATCTGGGCATATGATCTAATTCGTGAAGACGAATAAATTCCAGTAGCGTGTTAAGGGCCTAAATATCTCGCTAACTACACTACAATAAGTTACAACTGAGTGAATGCAAAATAAAAATAAAAAAAATCTTGCACGACTCTTGTGTATTTAAAATTAAAATGCTGAAAACTTTGGATACGTATCATTTCAAATCATCTTTCGTTACAAAATGTAACCAATATTTAATATGTGTTCTCTTTAAAATAAAGAAATCTTACTGCTTAAAATCAAGGCTTATTTTATTGACCGAAATATTAAGTCTGGTAGCAACAGAATAATATAAAAAGTTGTCAGCGAATCTATCAAAAAAAAATTCTTTGAAAGTTTATATTAAATACAATTATGTGAATTTTGCAGCCATATGCTTCGGCAAAAATTCATACTGTTACACGTAGGGTCTATATAGATTTAGAATAAAAAACGAAACTGGTTTAGTGAGACCATTAGGAACTATGATTCAGGAATGGGAGGTTGTAAATCGGAGAACGAGTTTATCCACACAATTAGAAATAAGCGAACTAAGAAGTATGAAATTCATCTTGAGTATATCGTGGAGGAACTAACAAAGCTAAAATTTATAAAGGGAGTGGTGTAGATAATATTACTACGGATATCTTAAACATAGCAGGCTGTGCAACTGTACCTTAACTTAAAATTGAGTCTGGATACTTGCTGCTTACTAGAGGGCCGGAAAAGTGCGATAGTAGTACTGGTCCATAATGGAGGGGTGGCAAATAGTATATAAATATACAAGCCAATCAGTTTGACATCATTGTTAGGTAAATTAATTGAGATATTGACATCAAACCGCATCAAAAAATCATTGAGGAAAGTAAGTTGCTTTCAAGTCAACAAAATGCCCTTAGGGAAGGATATTCATGCGAATCTCAGTTAGTACCTTAGTAGGCAATATGCAAGCTATTTAAGATGAAATTGACAAGGGAGGAAAAATTGATAGTGAATCACTAGATTTTTCAAAAGGGTTTTGACAGAGTGGGGCATAAAATGATGCTAAATAAGGTAAAAGTTATTGGAGTGGATGAAAAAGTCTTTGTGGACAGAAGAATTCTTAAAAGGTGGAAATCAAAGTCTTAGAATAGGAAATTCAGTATCAAAAGAAGTGGAAATTAAAACTGGAGTGTCACAGGGTAGCGTATTGGGACCACTGCTACTCATTATTCTAATGAATTATTGTGTTGATGGTTTACTATCAGAAGTTAGGTTCCTTGCAGGTTACATAATGCTATATAAAAGGGTGAAAACGGTAGTAGACTGTGTAGGGTCATCTGGACAGGATATCTACCTGTGTAGGTCAACATGGAATGAAGGTAAATGCAAAGAAAGATCAGCTTATTAAGAACACAGATAAAAAACTAAAGATTGATTATGATTATAAGCAAGGAATTGAATTGCTTGTTGAAGACTAGAATTGTAAATACTTTGGTATAACATTTGACAGCAAATTTAACTGGGCAAGTAAATAACATTGAACAGATACTAGAAAAGATTTCAAAATTCTTCATATTGTTGGAGGAGTGATGAGGGGATGTACTTGAGAAGTCAGAACATTGTTTGAACATGGTGATGTAGTATGAGGTCCATATTTTAGGTTTCAAATACAGGAGTTGGAGGAGGTGCAAAGAAGAGCTGCTAGATTTGGTACTGGAAATTACCGCAGAACACAAACAGTGACTGATATGATAAAAGAGCTGCAATGGGACCCATTGGAAGACATGAGGAGGGTGAAGAGAGTCATGGCAGCATATGGTAATGAGGCGTGGAAAGATATTGGTGGAAGAATTAGGAGTATTGCATTGAAGGAAAAAGTTGACTATGGCCACAAAATGGCACTCGAGTTCGGGCATAAGGATTTAGGAAGATTTTCTTTCGTACGTAAGGAATCAGTGATTGGAATAAGTACAAAGAGAAATGATGAATAATTTACCAAAAATGCTAGAAGAATTTAAAGTTTAAATTAGTAGACGGTAAAAGTAGGTGGGTTTAGGAAAGGGGGAAAATGGCCACCGGAGTGCCAATTAAATTTAATTTGAGTATTTTGCATTACTTATTCTTAATGTCATCAAAGAGGATACACAGGTAGTGAAATCAGGAAGGTACTTATAATGATTCAGTTTCTACCGTTTTTGATACAGCAAACTTAAAAACTGACTTGTAATGTTGACAGTAACCTTTTCGGTGGTTGTAGTGGATTTGTTGCGTCTTAGAACAGAAATAGACTGTTGCCCAGTCGCTGTCACTCTATTTGGACGTCTCCAAACAAGGAACACAATGGATGTTACAACTGCAGATCCCTTCCACCCATCTTGTGGACAGTCACACCACATAAAAAAAGTCACCAGTGGAGTCAAAAAAACTTTTATGTACTGAATATCTCCGATGATGAAATTGTTCCGGGACACAACATATTAATCCCACGCGCAGCAATCTGATTTATTAGTTAGAACGGAGTTCTGATTGCATTTTATAGCAGTTCAATTCCGGTCTAATGTTACCTGCAAGAGGCGGAACGCCGAAAAAAAAATTGTTTTCTGGTATTAAAGACCAGGAACCGAAGGAACCATAAAGCAAGGTCCAAGATTACCGAGAAGGCAAATTAATGAGCCCAGTAAAAGCATTCAGTAATACTTATCGATGATATTCTTTTCCTTAGAATTTTTTAAAAAAGCAACGTTTCTAAAGTCTAAAAATTGTGTGCAACTCATCCTCAGGAAAGGATTTTTTCAGAAAAAGTTAAACAAAATTATTACTCCTATCGAATTTTTATTTTTTCCAATCATGCTTGGAATTTCCTGCTTTTCAGGCGAAACGTTTATGTTTCTTTGGTTATGGTTCAAGTAGTGCAGATTAGAATCACATATTCCAAATTATGCTTCTGCGACGTTAGATTTATTTCCACCGAGCATGGTGGTGTAACGGTTAGCGTTCTGGACTCGCATTCAGTAGGACGGCGGTTGGAATCCCCGTCCGGGCATCCGGATTTGGGTTTTCCATGGTTTCCCAAATCACTCCAGGCAAATGCCGGGATGCTTCCTTCAAAAGGCCATGGCCGAATTCCTTCCCATTCCTTGCCCCCCATCCTTTCCCGTCTTTAAAGACCTCGCTGTTAAGAGACGTTAAGCAGTTAAAAAAATGATTTATTTCCGTTTCATGAATTCCGCTCTGCTACTTATGTTTTATAATGTTGTAAGCACTTCCGTTTCGTCTAATAGCTGTCTATCACAACGTAAGGGAACAATTGTGTTGGACGTATTTTACCGCTGCTTGCTACGCAGAGGTCTGATGGGCCTTATTCAGCCTACAATTTACGACTCACCGATCCCTAATTACAATCAGCGACACACACGCAATGTACTGCCTTCCGCCAATATAACTCCAGTCCCCACTTCTCCGATGAGGAATCTATCGCTAACGGGCTGCGTAATTCGTTAATGTTATCAGTTACCGAAGGAGCTCTTGTAGCTGTTAACGAAGGCTGAGTAATGAGTTCTCTTCGCGCAAAATTGTTCTAGGCCAACCGATTTGAATCTCCAACAGATGAATCGTCACCCTGGCTAATGTCTTCTACTATTCAGGTTGCCATATCCGTGTTCGAATGTATCACCGTGGGAGATGGAATTGGGGTGGTTTCCCGTTGCCTTGTTGCAGTGTTCGAAAATGTTATTGTTAAGTGTGTATGATTGTGATGATGTGCGGATATTTAATGTAGAGTGTTGTTTCTGTAGTGAAAGAGAGATGAAAGAAGGGAAAGAGTGAAACCACCAGGTGGCCCATTCAAGAATACTCTTCTGAAGGACACCAGGGGCCATCAAGCTTAACCTCAACATCCAACGGACGAATAACCATCATATGACCTCGCTCCATACGCACTGCGGGGAGGTTTGGGGTTTAACCGAGGACTTTGATGCACAATATGGTGACTGGGAAAAATTCACAACCTACCCTGTATCTCACGTGAAGTTTTGAAATTCTGAATTAAGAAATTTGGGAGATCCATGATTCGTAAGGGGGGTCTCCGTCAAAACCTCACGTCATTTTAGAGGGGGGGTTGCGAGCAGAAGAGGGGGAGCGGAATTCACGTAATTAATGGATGCCCCTTATGCTGATAGTTCATTGATGTTACGCCTACAGTTTTCACTAATCAAGAGATGCGTAAAATGTCCATTATCTTTGGCTCGCATGAACATATTCTTCTTTACCATTGCACAGTTCCAAGCCCTTGCTCTTTGTCTGTGTTGTCAATTTTCCTACGCCGTACAGCTCTCGGGATAGTGGCACTGCGACTACTCCAGTTTTTTTTCCAAAAAAATTCGATTCACACTCAGCTTTGAACAAGATGTTCACCTACAAATCTTGGATGTTCATATGGGCAAATTCATATTACTCCTTACGGTACAGGAAGCTTAACCACGCGGGGTGTACGTCACACCATACAGCTATATGGACGGATCCAGCTGTGATGTAGAAACTGATCTTGCAGCTCGCTTTCTGCATGAATTGACGCAGCGATCATGGATTCACAGGTCACTCCGCAAGAAAGAGGTTCAATTTCCTATGGATCCATCTTAATTGTGGACTGATCAGCTTACTGCTGCCGAAACAGTAAAAATGACAAAGTAAGCGAAGTTCTCTATGATATATCCCAGTTGTCCTCCACTCGTCCTTCTATAACTCGTGCACTGCCATGTTGATCCTACAGTACATCACCGTGTTCGAAGGGCCTGGCAAAAGTTTTTGTATCTTATTTCCCTCACATACCTCTTTCCCCATCACCCTCTTTAGCGGAACTGCCCTGAGTTTAGGAATGCGTCTTACCGCAGCTGCTTTAATTTCAAACAAATGATTCTCATGAAAAAGCTAAACTGCATAAAAAGAGATGATTAAAGGAAAGGCTGGCGGATAAAACGAGAGGGAAGCCAGTGGCGCATTGAATCGCTGCAATTGTGTGTGTGTGTGTGTGTGTGTGTGTGTGTGTGTGTGTGGGCAGGAAGTATTGAGGTCAACTAGGGACACGGAACGTTGCTGTTGATTTATAAACGCCGGTGTTGTTTGTTGGTTGGAACGGCCTGGCTGTTCGTCAACAGCAAGTTAATTAGAGCCGTAATAAGACTGTTGATAACGAACGGGAAGGAAATGGGAAATGTGAAAATGAATAAACTATCTCGTCAGTCGCCTGGAATGATTTCGCGAAACCACCGAAAACCAAAATCTGCGTGGCGGGTCAGTAAACAATGCCTAGTCCTCCACTACAAGAAGTCTGAACATATCGTTCAACCTTAAGCTCGAAATGAACGTTTGTGTTCAAGCAAGACAACATGATTAAAGGGGATGAGAAGAAGAGGCTCCGAAAACATAGAGGAAGAAGTATTGTTAAGAAGCCCAGGAAAAGTGTTATTTTGTCAGCAACGAAAGACTGTACGGAATAAAACAACGAAGAACTCTACATCCCACAATAGTTCAGAGTATTCTGCTATACGGATTTGAAACTTGTGAAATGAAAGAAAGGGATCGTTAGAGACTCAGAGCTGCGGAAATTGATTTCTTACAAAGACGTGCTCGGGTATCCAGATTAGAATACATACCGAAGGGGAGATTAAAAAGATGAATTAATGTAAAACGAGCGCTACTTGAGGAAACAGAAACCCGCGACTTATATGGCATGGACGTTTTCAGCAATATTTCACAGGAGAGATGACCCAGAGAAGCACACTAATAGCAACCAATGGAAAAATGGAATGGGGAAAGATCTATTATAGAAAAAAGTCAGTAGAAATATAAACAGGTGACGCTAGAGACGGCGAAATGATGCGTAATTAAAAAAAAAAAAAACAATAAAACTCATTTCACGGTTGTGTGTGATTGTATGATGCAAACGGATTTAATGGCTGTAACTGTTAAATTCAACTACTATGTAATTTTGTTCCACCGTCTGCAATGTAGAAAGATGGCAATGGCGTGTTAACTCAGCTTTCCAATGATTCGTAAATGATAGGGCAATTACTTCCACCTACTGTCCTCTGCATATGACGTAATCTATCGTTGAAGCGTTCAACACTACTGTAGATGAGATATTCCGTCGATTTTTCGATTATGAGGCAATATTGTAAAAAGATATCAAATTCCTGTCAACTGACTGGTCAAATTATGAATTTAAACCAGTAGGAATCATTCTTAATATCACGTTTAACAGGTTGTCGATGCGCCAACAACGTACTTTAATAATACTAAAGCTGTACTAGATCACTTAAACAATTCTGATTTTATTTTAAAATGAACTGTCATAATACTATGATTACAGACACCTGAAAGGAAAATGAAGAAAAAGAAGGACTGTGCACACAGTAAAAAGAGTTTCGGGAGTTTACTAAATAAACAGAAGACAGAAACAGTTCTTTCGTTACAACTGCAGAAACTGCCAGGCAGAAGTGGCTCCGATTTAGAGAAATAATTTGAGAACAGGCGAAAGCAATCTCTTCTGGTCTCCCAGTAGTGTTGAAAGATCATTGAAAAATCAAAATGAGCGCGCGATTCCAGGAAGCGAGAGATATAACGAGTAGGAATACGTTAAATGAATGTAGAGAAAGGTTGATAATGCTATGCGTGAATGTTGCTTGCTTATGGGGCTCCCATTAATTACGTGAACAGTTTTTCACAAATCTGCACCCGCCCCCCTCCCCCAACCCCTTGATGAGATATAGTGGGGGTCCCCCTCCCTCGAGATCCACCTCGTAATTGTGGGTACATTTTTTTAAAAACATTACTGTTCTTGAGCGTTGAAATGTTAACCTGAGCTTTCTGTGCCTCCCCCCCCCCCTCCCCTTTGGTGGCTTTGGAGAAACTGGGATGAATTCACCCATGAGCACTGGAGACGGGAGAGGACTGGGAACAAGGAACTGAAGGAATCATCCTGGTTTTGATCTGAAGTGATTTCAGTAAAACCATGGAAAATGGAAATCAGTATGTCCGGACGGGGATTCGAACTTGAGTCCTTCGGAACGCCGACTGGGCTCGGTTAGCAAATGAAATAACCAAAGAACATTACCGAGTAATGATTATATGTTTGTTTCTCATGACCACCCAACTTTCTACGTTATTTACAGACACACAACTTCTCACGTTAATTCCTAAATGTCAATACAATTTCCAAGGAATTTACGAATTGCTAGAGATGTATCTAGTTAACAAAACCATACACCGCATCAGTCACAGTGCTGCTTTTTTTTATTTATCTCAAGCCGAATATTATTATCTCATTTTTTTTCGGTTTCCAAATTCTAATAAGAAAATTCTTTCTTGGAGTAAAGTGGTTTTTCGAGCAGAAACTCTTTATCTGGGCATAAAACTGTTGAAAAGATAACATTTCGTTTGTTTTATTGGAGCAATGAATAAAGATCCTACCAAGAATTTAGCCATGTCTTTACATCTAACAATGATTTATCTTTGTGGATCTAATATTTCTTTCTGGTATTGTGAACGTTAACGTTGAGATTTGAAGTGCTCAGTATTTTCAGCAAAAAAAAAAAAAAATAAAAAAAAAATAGAAATAAGCACAGGCAGCCCTCGTATAGTAAATTTCTTCGATTAAAAAAAAAAAGACTGGAAGAGAAACCAGTGTTTCACGAAACAAATAACAAGTCCAAAAAAGATAATAGGCTCCAGAAATTGGAAAAGAACATTTCTTAAAGTTCTCTATTTAGAAGAAATATCTTCAGTAAAGCAATTTTCATTAATTTTTACAAAATTACTCACTGTGGATTCGGATATAACTTTCCCTGATTCATTTTAATATAAGGATGTTGTGTTGTCATGCCATAAACAGAAAGTACTATACCTGAAACTCCACCGAACACATCGTTTATGCACGTTAGAAACTGTTCAGGACCAAGAACTGATCCCTAAGACACTGTCTGTTTATCAAAATTAAAGCTTTCAGATTTAGTTATCTCTGGTTTCCAGGTGAAGCCGTTGCTGTGACCTCCAAGCGGCAGTGTTGGTATGTGGGCGGTCGATGCTGGCTGCACAGTACCAGGCACCTCCTGGCGGGGCAGACGGCTTCGATCCACACAGCCACCACTCACAGAACAATCAGCATCGACGTCACTATTTCAGACAGTCGTTTCGCTTGCGTGGACAAAGAGGTCGATTTTTTCCCCCTTTTTTCAGAATCTTTTTCTAACCTGAAGCAGCAACAAAACCAAGTAGACAAAAAACTGCTCAAATAATATAATCTAAAAAGTTTTCTGTCTCCTAGCAAACCGAGCTTGGTGAATGAGCATTTGGGAGAACGCGGGTTCAAATCCCCATCCGGCCATCCAAATTTGAGTCTTCCATAGTTTCCCCAAATCACTCCAGGTGAATTCTGGGATGGTTCCTTCAAAAGGCCATGACCGAATTCCTTCCAGTTCCTTATGAAAGTCCTTTCCTGCCTCTAATGACCTCGACGTCGGAGAGGCGTAAAGCCATCAGCAAAAAAAGGCTTCCTGGCAAATTTACTATATTGAGGGTTCCTAAACCTGTATGAAAGCTTTGATCTGTTTTTTTTTTTTTCCTAGGCATTTTAAAGTACCATGTTCTAGAAATCTCGAGAAATAAATAATTAAAGCTACATACCTGTAAATTAAACAAAACAATACAAGGAGCAAACCAAATGTCCGTTATTTAGAAAGCCAAAAAGAGCTAAATCGAAAATCCGATATCATGAAAAGCCAAGGTTTAAACAACAATTAAAGATCGCAGGGTCTTAGGTTCGGCTCGTTTCGGTGCCGCGACTGCAAAAATCTTTGTTAAATATCGGTTACCGCGATCACATCAAAGCGCTATTTAAAATCCAACTGCCGATCATGAACTAATAATCACCGCATAACTAATTATTAATCAGCCGTATGCAGTCATTAACTGAGGAGGCTTCATAAATTATCGTATAACTGATTATGCCTATAAATAATTAGAACTAATCATAGAGGATTTTCAAGGATATGAAGCGTAGTCACCAAGCCTGCTTTATTGAAACATCGGTTATTCTCCCCCTTGCCGGAAGAAACCTAAGTACCCTTTACCGTTAATAGTGAGATGTGGAATTCATGTACTTATGAGAATAATGATAGTAATAGTTACTATAATAATACTGGAGGTATACAAACAGGTCATGTTACAAATTTCAACTTAAACACTTCAGCCGTTTCGGCATAATAGAGCAACAAACATATTTTTGATGTTCTGCCCTCGCGAATTAAATTTATTTTTGGGGTAAAAAGTGTTATTATTGCCTAATTCTGGAACAAACCCGACAGATTTATAATAACGTAGATTTAGAATAGCTAAAAAAAAAAAAGAGATCTTAAGCTCTGTTTAGTGCATATGAGTTTGGATGATTATCGTGTTCTTCCGTAAGCAGACTGTAACTTCCGGTTCGTGTGGTAATAAAGATATGGTGACATGAATTTTATTGGCGCGCATTCCACCCCTACTGTAGCCGCCTTAACCTAAACCGGGAATCCTATCGGGTAAAGGGGACCAATTGTTAAACATGAATTCAGAAGCGCGGAAGCGTTATGGCGTACGTTACATTACACAGCAAGCTGTGAAGGTCCGTTTAAGCCTTTAAGGGCTTTTGAAAACAGGCGCCGAGACTGGGATTCGAACAGCGGACGTTGCGGTCTCTAGTCAGACTCCTCAATTACTGAACCACCAGACTGCTCAACTTAATCTTATTCGTGATTCTCCTATTCGTAACATTCGCACTCATTAGATAAATGAACGGCATGTGATTTCGTTTAGTATAGACTATAGAGGTTCCCAACGTGGGTGGCGCGAAGACTTTTCGGGGGGGGGGGGGGTAACTTCAACACCCGTAGCTCTAAACCGTCGCAGGTAGTATGTCTCCTTCGCAGTCTCTTAAAGTTGGAAACCTTTATTCTAACATCATATACTTTGTGAGTATCCTCTAATACCTCATTGTTGGTACTGAAAAGTGACAATTACCTTTTTAGTAATAAAAATTGTAGGGGGGGGGGGGAGGGGGAGAAGAATTCTTTTGACGGTAGGGAGGCGTGGTACAAAAAACGTTGGGAAACCCTTGTGTCTAGTACCTAGATTCTTTTTCGTGTTTCAACTTATTGGCATAACTGTGGAAGAAAATGTGTTTAGTGTAGAATACAAATTTGTCTGAGAGTAATACCAAATAAAACTGGGAATAAGTAAATTAATATTGCTAATTAATTCTAACTCAGTCGCGCCGCAGGAAGCTGAAAGAAAAAGTGCATGTCATTTAGATACGCTAGATACACAGGTACAATCTACATTCTGCACTGGAAAAGAGCTTTCTTTTTTTCCTTTTAGGAGTTACACGAAATTTTATTATAGCAGTAGACTTCATGTGATGACTCCCCTCCAGCCGAAAGTGTCAGCCAATCAACAGTTTTATTTTTATGTAAATGGAGACTTTCCCGGCGTATTGATTCAATAAAAGTTTCTCGGGAGTCCAGCCGGATGGTGTCATGACACCATCCGGCTGGACTCCCGAGAAACTTTTATTGAGTTTTATTTTTATTGTTATCATTATTAATATAGCAGAATTCACATATTCAAATTTAATCATAAAATTTCCTGTTGTTATAAACTCATGAAGGTACCGTGAGAAAAAAAAAAGCTTCACGTCTCTATGACGACGAAGTTAACGAGTATTGTGGGCAAGAAACGGAAAGGAAATCGACCATGATCTCTATCCCGTCCTTCAAAGCCATGCATCTGAATGACCAGCTCGCAGATCGAGTCCCTGAAAGCCAGATCCGAATGTCACCCACTCGCACGTGACAGTCAGTTGTGTAACCGTTGCATATGTTCTGAATCACAAAGTGTCGATTAGTCATACAGTTATCCAACCATCAAGTCGCAATGTACATGTTTAGTTAGAACAGTGGGACGTCCAGCGCGAGAACCAAGGGCGTCGTCCTCTCTTTCTTTATACACTGCTTTTCTGGCTGGATTCTAAACGGTAGATAGGATGGCCTCTTAATTTACGACTATGTAGCAAGTAGTGATGTGCCGGATCGTTAAAAATGTATATCCGCGGATACGGATACAGATCATTATTGTCTAGATCCGCGAATACGGATACGGATACGGATATCAACTTTCTGAACTTGGACCGACAGTGGAGAAGTCGTCAAATACGATATATTATCCACCAGTGTCCAGCTTACGCGAAGTGTTTTTTGACCTTGTACTGAGCATGTTTATGTTTATATTTATATTTTAGGATGACATAGGATTGCGTAGATTATATACGTTTATGTTTTTTTGGGAAGTTGTAAGTTAAATTAAGGTAAAAACAATTTATACAAAAAAGTATAGTAGTGTAATATGGAAATATTTAACTATAGTAAATGACGAATCTGCTAAATACAAACTTTGTGAAGGAATTTATTCCCATGAATGTACAACTTTCTTAAAAATTCATCTTCAGACAAAACACCCACAAAAATATGAGTTATTCTTAAAAGAAGACTCCGCTAAGAAGATTGCCGGCGAACACATTCAGCAGAGAACGTCTTTGCAGAAATGATAGCTTTATCTGGATTACCTTCTCAACACGTAGAAGATTTTGGGTTCCGACGATTGCTCGATAATGTTATTGCAAATTATGTTCTAAAAGGCAGGAAATATTTTACGGAATTTATCTGCAGCGAATTTTAGGATCGAAAATAAAGACGTGTTGAAGGATTTTGAGAGAGTTTCCTTCACATCCTATATCTGGTAGACTTTTTGGTAAGGTGTTTCATTGGCATCCAGAACATTTCAAAAGATTTTATAAGGGAAAATATCGTTTAAAATGCGGAGATACTTGAGAACGCCAAACGGGAGATTACATTTCGGAAATATTTCAAAATATATTTGAAGGGTGGGGAATCCCAAACAAAATGTGCACTGCGTGGTAAGAGATGGAGAATCAAACATGAAGAGTTCCTACACTTTATCTGACGTAGATAATATTGATTGTGCAGCACATCAGCTGCACCTGATTGTTAAAAAAAAAAAGCTGTTAACAATAATAGTAAATAAATGGGTCGCACATATTTATCGTCACCTATAACAAGGGTTCCAAGTAAGCAGTTTTTCAGTGCAGCAGGAATAATTTATGATGCTCATCGTAATAGACTTTTGGGTGACAAAACTGCCAATTTACTCTTTTACAATTTACCAAACTTAATGTTAAATATAACATTTATTTTTTTAAGTTTCTGTAAAAGTGATTATTTTATCTGATGTAAACACTTTAGCAGTACCTTAAACATAATTTCAGCTAGCAAATCACAAAGAATAGAGGTCTGATCTCACTATAAAGATAGTTAAAATAATACCTTAAAACTTACTACAGTGGTAAGTTACCAGTTACCTTTGGTAAACTAGTAAAATAAATATAAGAACGAAGACTTTTCCGGCGTATGACTGCAATGAAGTCTTTACGGGTGCACCGCCGGATTATGTTGTGAAAACACGATATTTCGACGACTAGTTCCGCCATGTTCACAGATAGAGTGTCTATGGGTCAGCCGACCAGTGCAGATGTTTCCACATCTGAAGAGGACGGCGGAGCTAGTCGTCGAAATATCGTGTTTTCACAACATAATCCGGCGGTACACCCGTGAACACTTCATTGTAGTAAAATATATGTTTAAATAATTAATTTTTGCAATATAAATGTGCCAGATATGAGATTTTAAGAAATATGAAGTAATTGGAATTGAAGCTAATAGTATTTCATTGCTAGATATTTTTAAAATTTTATATACGTGCTTAGTGAAATTCTTTACAAAAGATCCGTTAAAAAAGTAACGGGTACGGATACGGATCTTTTTTCCCCCTCGGATATCCGCGAATACGGATACGGATATACGGCACATCACTAGTAGCAATAAGTGATATAAGTTACAGGAGGTTGTTTACGTACTCACTTTTTAAATATGCAGTGAGAATGGACAACATCTGAACACCAAAAAAGTTGAATTTATTGACGTGTTAGGATGGTGTTTTGAACTAACATAGTCATAATCTGATGAGTGTGACGCTTCGCACAAATGGATCTCTTATATGGTCTGTGAAAACAGAAATTGCTGGTGAGTTACTTCAATATTGGATTTCAGTTGAATCTCGGAGAGAGCGTCTGTATGTGGGAGGCACAGGACTATATAGTTTTCCCGAGGTAGTGCAGAACTTCGATTCACTGGACTGTTGCAGACTGGCGTCGCATTGTATTCAGTGATGAATCGCGGTTCTGCACTACCTCGGGTGACCATTGTCAGTGTACATGGCGGTGACATGGAGAGAGGTTCCATTCTTCCAATTTAGCACTGTTATCGCTGGCGTCATGGTGTCATGGAGGGGAGAGGAAATACCGCTTATTCTGTGACGCCGCCTCTACACTCTCGGCTGCCACTGCGCATGCGCAGTGGCGGCCATATTACCTATCCATACAATTGATATTTGGAGACAGTATATCCCGAAAAATAAACAAGATATCAAAAATTTTATTCTTTATTTTCGATTTTTTTTCCGTCGTGTTACATAAGAATCCATCATCAAATTTAACTTTTTGCGAAATTTTTTCTTCTGAAACTCACTTTTGAGAGAGTATATCTCGAGAACTATGCGAGAAATCGAAAATTTTTATTTTTTTATTTGTCTCGTCTTTGTAATAAGAATCCATCATCAAATTTGACTTTGGCTAATTGTTTCTTCCGAATTTCAACCAAAAACATCTCACATTTGAGACAGAATATCTCGAAAACTAAGCAAGATATCAAAAAAAAAAAAAAAATCTTAATTTTTTATTTATTTCATCGAGTTACATAAAATCCGTCATCAGGTTGCGGCGTCACGTTTATCCTAGAGTCCCTTTGAGGTTTTTGCTCTTATTCCCCGTGTCTGTATAGATACGTAATATGGCGGCCACGCCTTCCCACTCCTCTTCCCCCTGCGTCACTTCAATGCGTAGTGAAGGTCCCTTGCGTCGTCTCCATATATTTTTTTCCTCCATGCATGGTGTGGGGTATGACTAAAGGTCACAGCTGGTAGTGATTGATGGAACACACTATCGGCACAGAAGTACGTCCTCATGCGAAAATATCACGGTGCCATTTTTCAACAGAACAATGCTCGTCCACACACTGCACGTGTCTCTATAAACTGTCTGCGTGATGTTTACATATTTGCAGCCAGCAAGATCCCTAGATCTGTCACGTGTGTGGGAAGCCAACTCCATCCCAGTGCCGGAATCTAGGATATCGAGAACCAGTTATAACAGTTGTGGACCAGTTTGCCTCAGGGGTCGACACCCTTCCCATCCCAATCAATGCATGCATCCAGGCCAGAGGGTGTAACGTCATATTGATAAGCGAGCTCGTACTTCCAAGTTCAAATATCCTATCAACCCGCGAAGTTTCATTTCGTTTCCTCCTATCCTTCTGGGTGTTTCGCCTTTTTTTTGTCAAGTGTGTGCAATAAAACTGAAGTTGCGTCTGTGCATGAAATTTAATTTCAGAAAGATTAATTGCAATGTATACTACTGATGCTATAGATGCCAAAACGTAAAATTTAGAGTTTTTGTTTGCGCATCGCGCTAAAACTAACCGACAGATTTTAACTAAATTGACATGGTGACAGCATATGATATCAGGTTATATATAGGATATTTACAAAGTTCACGATGATACAAGGTCGAATAACGTAATTTTTAAAAGTTTTGCCAATCTGCCCGCGCGTTTCTCAAAATCTACTGAACGAATATCAGCGAAAATTCAAATGATTGCTCTGTTTCCTGGTAATCTTTTGATTTCCCCACCAATCTTCACATTATCGAACACATATTGAGCTCTTCTTCCTCTGTTATCCTTCTATCGCTTCTTTTAGGGAACTTTCTCTTCTTACACCGTGTCCGAACCAGTTTATATTTCACTTAATGAAAGTGTATTGCATTAGTAATTTCCAAACTAATCTCAGTATATCCTCGTTCCTGTTTATCGTTCCATTTCTCTCTTGGATTTTTATTTATTCTTTTCTTTATTCACATGTCTGGTACTTTTATTTTTGCTTTAGCTCGATACTTAATGTTTCCACGGTCACAGCCATCATTTTTATATTTCACGCACAGATCATACTTTCCAAATATTTAAACCTTTGTAGGTTACATAAAGTTGGACAAACTTTAACTGCATTGCAAAGGATTGCCGTTGGTGTAAAAGGGTACAACATCCACTCCCGATGATGAAAAATCATAGTTTTTGTTTGAACACTGATAGATCGCACGAGCGGATTTGTTAACCTGTTCGGGGTTGGACAGTGTGAAGGGAACCGGCCGCATGGGGCGTGGGTGTGAAACGTGTGGGTCGGCCCGGACCACCTTGAGACAGTCTCTATAAGGCTCGACACTCCGCTATCACCCAAACTCAACGTACTTTTGTGCGTCCTGAGAAGGTTGTTGGCTCGCTGAAACGTTCATAATTCAATTAACCTTACAAACGTGATATATATTTCTAATTCACTGATCTGCCATCCCGTGAATCTGAAATTGAAGTGTAAAGTCACAACATCACAAAAGTGCCCATCAGAAGTTAAAGCGTTAACCACAGTCTTTGCACTTACTTGATCATCTTCAATTAGTAATATACGCATATTTTACACCCCATAAGTAATTTATAATTTTAGTAATATATATAACTAAGGAAAGTAACAAATCAAACTTTTATTAACAAATGGTCAAAACTACTAGTAATAGATATACCATTCCAAAATTGTTCCTGCATGGTTATTTATTGATTCTAACAGTTTCGACTTTCTTTTACTTCTAAGGAAAATATAATATTCGCAGAAATGCTCAGTTTTGAAATAAAATAAAATTTTACATTCCGAGGAACCCAAAGCCCGGTTGTAGCTTAATGATTTTTAACAGTGACGTATTTAATGCTCCAGTGGCAATTTTATTTCAAACCTATTTGCTCGTAACGCGCTTTTTCACTTTAAATTCTTTTACCATTTCGGAGAACTTCTCTTGATAATTTTTTCCAGTTCTGTTCAAATGAAAATTTTCGCACTCCTTTGTACCTGAAATCAAATGTTAATTTATAGGCATGGTCCTCTCCTCCCTTCCAGATACTACTCCTAATTATTCGTCCAGAATCTACCTAGGCCTCACAGTGGGAACCCTAGCAAGTTTTTCATGTGGTGCGAGATTTTATTATGGTTTTCCAGATGTGCAATAGCTTATTCGTGATTGAACTGTCCGTAGAGATTAACTTACCGTTACGAATTCCATGCTAACAAAAACGCGGGCAGAAGATAGTCTGTATATATTAATAACTCAGACCTCAGAAAGATTAGCATAGTGCAGTGTGAATGAGACACAACACTTAAAATGAACACTATGTTTGAAAAGGTTTATTGAAGCTACTACTGTATGTCGCATCACGATATCAAATTGAGCTTGCAACTTTTTTTTTTATTAAATCGGAATGTTTCAAATCTTAGGCAATATTAGTTTCTATAAATAACATTGCAAGATCTAACAATCTGTCCTCGGATATAGTTGACCGAAAATTAATTTACTTAAACTTCGTCCTTTTTTAGCGACTGTTACAGCTATTGTTAACAAAATTCTAAGTGCTGTCCACACGTTTGGAAATATATCCTTCCAACCATTTTGATAGGTAAGCTGAAGTACTTTTATTGGTTCCGCTTATTCAAGCTCCTTCAACAATGGTTTCAAGTTTGAAAGTACCTCAACCAATTCAAAAACCAGATAAGTCATATTTTTGACCATTAGCTAAATTTATTTCTATATCAACAAAGGCTTTTTCCAAATCAGACTTTTCAGGAATCGTTTTGGTATTGTGTAAAAAGGACCATGTATCATTAAAAGTGGATAGTTGTGAAAATAGAGTGACCAATGTATTCTCAATTGTACCGGTCATAGGGTAAAACACGTTCATTTTATTTTTCGGGATTTGTTGCTGTTGTCGCATCTACGGTCTCGTACTCAGATAATCTGTTCTTTCTTCGGGATCGGACTCGCTTAAAAACAGGATATATCCCAGACTGAGAAGCAATTTCTTTACCTGCAACCAAAAAAGAAAGATAAACCCGGTACTCTTTCGTAAATTCCGGGCAGTCTTCTAGAAATTGTGAAGCGTTTGGTAAATCCATATTTTCAGACTGCGAAGCCTTACTTACAATATTTACTTGAAACAATGTCATACCAAGGCATCATTGTAACTATGAACTCAAATTGCTCCGTGATCTGGCTCAGGACCTCTGCTGTTGCATGGAGCCATTCGTTTCATGAACTGAAGAATAGTGATGACGAACTGCAGCAAGTATAGAAAGTCCATTCTCCAAATGAGTTTCAAAAACTTTTTTCAGCCATGGTCCTTCCCTTTTGTTGATTCAGAGAATAGAAGAAACATTCTTCATAGAAATCCAAAAAAGGAACCCGATTTAATTGATGTTTTAGTGGCATCTGCTATTATCAAATTGAAACTTTGGCAGCCACATGACATAAAAAATGCTAGTAGATATTGATTCAGAATGCTTCTTTGGACATCTTTGTTTACTCCTACTTTTTTGGATCCACTGTCATATCCTTGGCCGTGGGAACCATGGAGGAAGGAAATATATGGAGACGACGCAAGAGACCTTCACCACACATTGAAGTGAAGCAGGGCGGAGGAGGAGTGGGGGGCATGGCCGGAGTGGAGGGGGCATGGCCGCTTCCATACAGACACGGGGAATATGTACAAAAACCTCAAGGGGACTCTAGGATAAAGGTGACCCCGATATCTGGTGATGGATTATTATGTAACTCGATATGACAAATAAAAAATGAAGAATAAAAGTTTTTGATATTCAGCTTAGTTTTCGAGATATTCTGTCCCAAATGTGAAATGGTTTTGGTTGAAATTCAGAAGAAAAAATTGGTCAAAGTCAAATTTGATGATGGATTCTTATTTAAAAAGACGAGACAAATGAAAAATAAAGAATAAAAATTTTCGATATCTCACCTAGTTCTAGAGATATACTGTATCAAAAGTGAAGTTGAAATGGAGAAGAAAAATTTCGCAAAAGTCAAATTTAATGATCGATTCTTATGTAACACGACGAGACAAATCGAAAATAAAGAATAAAATTTTTCGATATCTTGCTTAGTTTTCGGGATATACTGGGAACATCGCAATGTTTGGAAGCGCAATACCGCTGCTGCCGCCATGCGGGAGAGTTTAGAGCCTGCTTCACCGATTTAACGTCATTTCTCCTCCATATATTTCCTTCCTCCATGGTGGGAACGGCATAGGGTTCTGGATTCAACCTACCATAAGTCCACAAGGACGATTTTTTTTCTTATGACTTTACGCCTCGTCGACGTCATTAGAGGCTTGATGGGACTGGTGACAAGGAACGGGAAGGAAAGGCCTTTTTGAAGGAAGCATCCCGGCATTTGCCTGCAGTGATTTGGGGAAACCATGGAAAACCCAAATCTGTATGCCCGGAAGTGCATTCGAACCCGCGTCCTCCCGAATGCGAGGCCTGAACGTTAACCGTTCACCCACCACGCTCGGTCACAAGACGAACCACAAGTGACTTGAGGTTTGTCACATCACATGCCGTGCGAACAAGGCATTACCCGAGTAAGCGTGGCTACAACACAGGCATGCCTCTGAAATATTTGCGATGTGTACGTGTATACTGGCACCGCACACATTCAAAACGCGCTCGGTACCATTCAGTGAAGCAATCTACTATTCTGTTCGAACTATGATTCTACACCCAAAAATACTGTCACTCACAAATGTTTGCTACGGGAGTAACAAATACAAGGTTAGGTATATCATTATGTATGCTGGGGTATCTCACGAGTATTAACATCACGTTGGATTATATGTAACATTACATAACAATGTTCAGGATACTCGCAGAGTATCTGCTGTAACAGTAGTAACATTTCGACTTCACTCAGAGCTCGCCATACAAAGCACGTGCACCCGCGAGCGAATGAACGCCGACTCCACAGCTGAAAAGGCACCGCGCGACCATGGAGGAAAGAAATATATCGAGAATATGGAGACGACGCAAGGTACCTTCACCACTCATTGAAGTGACGCCGTGGGGAGAGGAGTGGCCGCCATATTACCTATCCATACAGACACGGGGAATATGAGCAAAAACCTCAAGGGGACTCTAGGATAAACGTGACGCCGCAATCTGGCGATGAATTATTATGTAACTCGACGAGACAAATAAAAAATGAGGAATAAATCTTTTTGATATCATGCTTAGTTTTCGAGATATTCTGTCTCAAATGTGATATGTTTTTGGTTGAAATTCAGACGAAACAATTGGTCAAAGTTAAATTTGATGGATAGGTTCTTATTTAAAAAGACGAGACAAATAAAAAATAAAGGATAAAAATTTTCGATACCTTGCCTAGTTCTCGAGATATACTGTTTCAAAAGTGAGTTGAAATACAGAAGAAAAATTTCGCAAAAAGTCAAATTTGCTGGTGGATTCTTATGTAACACAACGAAAAAATCGAAAATAAAGAATAAAATGTTTCAACATCTTGCTTAGTTTTCGGGATATACTATCTCCAAATAGCAATGGTATGGATAGGTAATATGGCCGCCGCCGCCGCGCATGCGCAGTATCAGCCGAGAGTTTAGAGTCGGCGTCACAGAATAAGCGGTATTTCGTCTCCATATATTTCTTTCCTCCATGAGCGCGACACCGATGACTACTAATGATTGGATGAGTTGTGATTTTCTTGTTTCGACTAACTCTTTAGTTATATACGAGTATGTATAAAGATAAAGCTCTAAGTGTCATTCCCATTCAGAACTATTGGCACTAGGAGGAGATCCGGCCAATCTTTACCTTCCCGCGAAGCTTCCTCCACGATACTGATTGAATAGCAAGCCGAGTGGGTCTGCGGAGCCATTCAGGGCGTTCAGCGCCAAAGAAAAATCTTCGGTTTCGTCGGGGATCGAACCCCGATCGTCAGAACTACAGTTAGACGCTCTACCTCCCAAAGCATAAGCTCTTACGTTTATAAACTCTTCTTAATGATTAGCCTACCTGGGTTTTATTATGCAATTTATTTTGGCTGGTTGAGTGAAGTTATATCAAGGTGCTGGCTTTTTTTTTTTTTTTTTTTTTTTTTTTTTTTTTTTTTTTTTTTTTTTTTTTTTTTTTTTTTTTGCGCAGATGATCTATCGCTGCATTTTCAGCTCTCCCCTATTACGGCGCTCTGAGGCATCACCACCAACCTTACCTACCACTCCTGTTTTCCAATCACTTTCAACCAATTCTCTTTAACTTTTATGTATTACTCATACATAAATCTTATTGTCTCTCTTTCCACCCCTACACCTGACATCTGTAATTGTGGGTCTCATACAATCCTGCCATATTCAATCTAGGACCTCGCATTCGGGAGGACGGTGGTTCGAATCCCCGTCCGGGCATCCAGATTTGGGTTTTCCATGGTTTCCCCAAATCACTCCAGGTGAATGCCGGGATGCTTCCTTCAAAAGGCCATGGCCGAATTCCTTCCCATTCCTTGCCCACATCCTTTCCCGTCTCTAAAGACCACGTTGTTAAAAAGGGACGTTAAACTGTTTAAAAAAAAAAAAAAATCAATCTAGGACCAGACCAAAGAATCAAAACCAACTCACTTAATATTATAAAACAAAAGATGTTTCTTTTGAATTTCAATACATTATGTGTCAATAATGCTATCAAAATGTTCTAGCAAAATTTGTCTTGGACTCAACCAGAAGTTTTGTGTTTAATCCACTTGGCAGAATATTTAGTGATAGGCAGAACTGAAGGAACAGTGTATGTGAATGTAGTTTGGTGAGACAGGAGGCATAATTTCTGGTTGCCACCCCATCCCTTCATACATTTTGCTTCGTACAATCTCTCACCCTCATCCAACTGATCCTCCAACAACATGTGCACAAAGCCAACCCACATTCCCTCCACAAAATTATCTGCCTTTCATCCCCTCACCTCATCTATGAATGTTCAGCAGATCTTGACACAATGCAGACGATGTGAGAGCATCACACACAGAAACACCTGTGCAAGCTTCCAGCTCTTGTAAAAGCTATCTCGTTCTAGGTCTGTCCGATCCCCTATCAACAATCTGATCCTGCACATCACACACCATTTCCTCCCCTATGACTTGCCTCAGCACTATGGAATCTAAAGCCATGATAGAACTGTCCAGGAACAATCACATAATCATCCTTCAAGCAGCTAAAAGCTCAAGCACTGGGGTTATGGAGCGCAGTGATAACAAGTCTGAGACAGCTTCCTGATACTACCACTTACCATCCACACATCGATATGCCAACAAATAAATTCTTTTCTGGTCCCCCAGGGCTCATTGAAAAATCTCTCTTCTAAGTTACTTTCTTTCCTCATTACTCAGAAACCCCATACTCCCGCACTTTACCTGGCAATCCTGGATGGCATATAGTTGTGGCATATGCGTCGTCCACTGAATGCTAATGGATCAACATCTCCAACCTTTTATGCAGAACCTCTCTTCCTTCATCATACATTTCACAGTTCCTCGAATGTCTGTCCAAAGTTCCCCCTCCTCCTCCTCCAAATTGTCTCCTGTTCTCTACTGTTAAAATCTCTCTGTATATCAATATACCCCATTGTCAGGGCTGAAACACTTTGTAAAGAAACAGTAATATTTGGAGTCATTTAAATGCGAATAATTTGCAGAGATGAGAGCTTATCAAGCTACGACTGTTCTTCCACCAATGAAAGTAGTTATAAGCTTGCGCAGAGCAATACAACAAAAATGATCACTGATCACTGATCATGCACCAAGGTGTATGGATGTGTGCATTGTTGGCCAGACTGCAATGAGCAACCTGGCTTTAAATGAGGATTATTGCATGTATGGGTTTAATCAGTTACTACAAGGTAGATATCACAAATGATTTTGGGTGCTTAAGATTGTCAGTATATCAATTTGTGAGGAATTGTGGGGCAGTGTTTGGGTAATTTATAAGAATTCTGTTGGACTGTGGAAGCATAAACTTTCACTATCAGTACATTTCAATGTCTTCGCAATTAATGCCATTTTCCACGTAAGAATCTGAAATCTTTCACAAACAAAGTCTCCATATATATATAAATATTGGGCTGGGGCTGATAGATGTATCTCTGTATGAGAAATAAATAAACTTGTACACAGTGTTGCTAATTTCAGAGTTAATTATAACAAAGCCACCTATCCCCACACACTATCAGAATCTGATGTGTTACCTAACTTGGACACCAGATGGAAACAAATAAAAAGTGAATAAAATGAAAGACTAATTAATCATCTTAATAAACTCATTATTATATCGAGTAGCCACACTTCTCACAGCTTTTTAGATATGTGTTCCCCAAACAGACTTTCGAGCACGTCCTTTCTTTTTGTCTTTTGCCCACTTCATCCTCTCTAATAACTGCTGCTGCTAAAATTACCAAGTACTGTAAATCTCCAGGTACGCGGCACTGCCATGTATACTCGCAAGGTCCCATCCTATTCCTGGGCTGACTGGAGGAACATTTTCTCAACCCACTTAAACCCAGCTTGTGTGGTTCAGATACATAGATGATATTTTATGATCTGGACCCACAGCGAAAGCCACCTTCTAGACTTTATTAATTCCCTTAATAACAGCCATTCCATCAGATTACCTGGACTTCCATCATAGGCAAAGCTAATTCTACACTACGACTCATAGCTTTACAGACTATGCCGCGTCATTTATTGGATTATCTAAGCTTTCGGCTGTTATACTCCAGCCTTCTTCAGAGATACTGTTTATATTAAAGTTCACATAGCAACTGTTGCCAAGCATCACAGAGGAAACACCGTTATCTTCGTTGATGTTGTTGGAATTCCATAAGATTTCTGCTGCCTCTTTCACGTGTCGAGGCCACCATGGAGAGAAGACTAGTGGTGGCCTCAACATGTGAAAGAGGCAGCAGAAATCTTAAGGAATTCCAACATCAACAAAGATAGCGGCCTTCTCCTCTGTGATGCTTGGCGACTGTTGCTATGTGAACATAAATATAAACAATATTTCTGAAGAAGGCTGCAGTATAACAGCCGAAAGCTTAGATAATCCAATACACGATGCGGCATAGCCCATAAAGCTATAATCAAGTACAAAGAGACCGCAGAAGTCTTAAGAATTATTTACAAATCATAGTTTGTATTTTGAGAAGTTTTAATGCTCATACAAAGGAAATAGCGTACAAAACAGCGTGTGTCTGCATTTGGATTACTGATGTAGAGTTGGGGATCCGTATCACAAGGGATTGATTGACACGTTAGAGAAAGATTAGAAGAAAGCCACTCGTTTTGTGACTGCTAGCTACAGTCCCTACAAAAGTGTCACTGAGTTGATATGTGAGTTGGGCTGGGATTGTTTGGCGGTCAGACGTTGTCGTTTTCATTTGATCTGTTGAATTTTGTAAACAGTGGTCGTTAGTAGCGTTTGAACAGTCAGCGAGTGCAGTAGCGTAATTTGTTGTTGTATTTTATCTGTAGTGGTGTGGGTATTTGAATAGTGTAATCTCTGAGTGTTTACATTTTGTAGACAGTACTATTTAGTAGCGTTTGAACAGTCGCCGAGTGCAGTAGCGTATTTTGTTGTTGTATTTTATCTGTAGTGGTGTGGGTATTTGAATAGTGTAATCTCTGAGTGTTTACATTTTGTAAATAGTGGTCGTTAGTAGCGTTTGGACAGTCAGCGAGTGCATTAGCGTATTTTGTTGTTGTATTTTATGTGTAGTGGTGTGGGTATTTGAATAGTGTAATCTCTGAGTGTTTACATTTTGTAGACAGTACTAGTTAGTAGCGTTTGAACAGTCGCCGAGTGCAGTAGCGTATTTTATTGTTATATTTTATCTGTAGTGGTGTGGGGATTGGATTAGTGCAATCTCCGAGTGTATATTTTGTAGGAAGTACAGGTTATTTCGAGTTTCTGTTCCTTTTTTCTGTACTTTTTTTGTTTCCTTTCTTTTTGCGTTTTTCAGTATGTCTAGGGACTGTGATTGCTGTGTGCAGACGCGAGCTGAGGTGGCTGATCTGCGCGCTCAGCTTGCAGCTGTGTTAGCAAAAGTTACGCAGCTGGAAGCTGCCGTAAATGGCTGCAGCAGATGTGATATTGGGGAAACTGATATAGCCAAGCCTATCACAGATTCTCCCATATCGACTGTCGTACCTGCAACCCAGGCTGAAGTATTGGATGCTGTGCCGCAGTCGCCTGTTGGTGACTGGCGTATAGCTTCTAGACTTCGAAGCCGCACACGGGGGCAGTCGAACAGGCTTAAAGGCCAAGACGCTGAACTTGTTCGTCTGTCCAACCGGTTTGATGTATTGTCGGAGGCTGACTCAGTCCCACAATTGTCATCCTGCGAGTTGACGGCCCCCCAGCCCGCCAGGTCTGAGCAAACACAGAAGGGCATTCTGGTAGTTGGGAGCTCTAATGTTAGGCGGTTATTAGAGCCCCTTAGGGAAATGGCGGATTCCTCGGGGAAGAAATCCAACGTCCATTCAGTGTGTATTCCGGGTGGCCTGATCCGAGATGTGGAACAGGCCATCCCGGATGCCATAGAAGGGACGGGGTGTAGCCAACTACAGATTGTGGCTCATGTCGGCACCAATGATGCCTGTCGCCTTGGGTCGGAGGTTATCCTCTCTTCCTTCCGGCGGCTGGCTGAAAGGGTGAACTCTGTGGCCAGTGACCGCAAGATATCGGCAGAGCTAACCATCTGTAGCATCGTAGACAGAGTTGATTGTGGACCTCTGGTTCAGAGCCGTATTGAGGGGCTGAACCAGAGACTACGACGTTTCTGTGATGACATTGGCTGCAGATTTCTCGATCTTCGCCATAGGGTCGAGTCTTGTAGGGTTCCCCTTAATAGGTCAGGTGTGCACTACACACGTGAATCGGCTACACGGGTGGCAGGGTCCGTGTGGAATGCACTGGGTGGTTTTTTAGGCTGAGGGAGGAAGACCCGAAACACGAAATTCAACTACGGGCAACCCAATCAGATACAACACCGGAATGTAGGAGCAACGTAAAAGAATCTCGTCAGTTAAAAGTTCTCGTAATTAACTGTAGAAGCATTTGTAACAAACAACCGGAACTTGAAAGCGTTATTTGTAGTACAGAAGCGGATATCGTTATCGGTACAGAAAGTTGGTTGAAACCGGAAATAAGTTCCGCCGAAACTTTTAAAGATAGCATGAACGTTTTTCGTAAAGACAGATTAAATTCTCATGGAGGTGGGGTATTTATAGCTGTGAGTAAATTTCTCCCATGTAATGAAATAGACGTCGATACGAACTGTGAAATCATATGGATTAAACTCAACGTTGCTGGGTCAAAACTCATCATAGGTGCCTTCTTCCGTCCACCTGATTCGGATATAGCTATCGTCGAGGAGTTAAGAAATAATGTAAATAGTATAGCTAGCCGTTTTAAAGATCATGCTATGATTCTAGGAGGCGACTTCAATCTGCCTTATATTGACTGGCGTAATTACGTTCACATCACAGGTAGCAGGGATAAGGCAGCTTCTGAAGTAATTCTCGATTTGTTGTCAGATAATCATCTCGAGCAGCTAGTTAATGAACCTACGCGGTGTCATAACGGTAGCGAAAACATTTTAGACTTGCTGGTTACCAACAGGCCAGAATTATTCACCGACATTTCAACGACCACAGAAATAAGCGATCACAAAGCGGTAATTGCAACTATCAAATTAATGACTGAGTGAAAAAGGAAAAAAGGGCGGATTGTATACAGATTCAGTAAGGCCTCAAAGGAGTGCTTTAGAACCTACCTGAGGAATAAATACCATACCTTCAAGTCAACAAAGGGCACCGTTGAAGAGATGTGGCATCGTTTTATACGTATAGTCAGGGAAGGAATGGAAATACATATACCAAAGCGGACAATAAAGGGGGAGAATGATCCACCGTGGTACACATGCGAAGTCAAAAGATTACTCAAAAAACAAATGAAAATACACGCACGCTCAAGAAGGAAGGGGTGTCGCAGCGATTTAGAAACCTTAGCTGATTTAAGAGGACGTATTAAGAATGTAATGCGCGAGGCCTTTAACGATTTTCAGTCCAACTCTGTCTCTAAGAGTCTCACAGAAAACCCAAAGAAATTTTGTTCGTATGTACGAAAAGTTAATTGTACCAACAGCAATATTCCAGCACTAATTCGTGTAGGTTCCGAGGTAAATGAAAGCCGCGATAAAGCTAACGTACTAAATACTGTATTCAAAAATTCATTTACAAATGAACATAAGGATAGTATTCCCGTTTTCCCACGCCGTGGCGAGTCGGTGATGGAATCATTACGAATAGATACTGCAGGTATCGTTAAGCAATTAGAGCTCCTGAAGTGGGGGAAAGCACCGGGCCCGGATGGAATTCCAGTAAGAGTATTTTCAGAGTATGCGGCAGAAATCGGGCCATTTCTGTCTGATATATTCAGTAAATCATTAGCAGAGCGAAAAGTACCTTCAGACTGGAAAATCGCGCAAGTAACTCCGATTTTCAAAAAAAGGTGATCGAAGTGATCCTGGGAACTATCGTCCCATATCTATAACATCTGTTTGTAGTAGAGTTATGGAGCATATTATATGCTCGAACATTATGAATTTTCTAGATGATAATAATTTGCTTACAACAAATCAACATGGATTTCGGAAGAAAATATCATGTGAAACACAGCTGGCCCTATTTACACATGACGTAATGAAAGTTATCGATACAGGTTCACAAGTAGATGCATTTTTTTTTTTTTTTGATTTCCGGAAAGCCTTTGACTTTGTGCCACACAACCGCCTTTTAGCGAAGCTTCGAGCGTACGGTATATCGGATCAGCTTTGTGAATGGATAAAGGATTTTCTAACTGGTCGGTCGCAGTATGTTGTCGTTGAAGGAGAAAGTTCTTCTAATCTAGATGTTACATCGGGTGTACCTCAAGGAAGTGTAATAGGACCACTTCTTTTCTTAATTTTTATAAACGATCTCAGAGACAAAGTGAAAAGCCTTTTTAGATTGTTTGCTGATGATGCGGTTATTTATAGGGAAGTAAGAAATTTGGCCGATTGCTTAGAAATTCAGCGCGATCTGGATGTTATTTTGGCTTGGTGCGCTGAGTGGCAACTTACTCTAAACTGTAAAAAGTGCAAGACAATGAGCATAACTAACAAAAAGAATCCGATTGTTCAGAAATACGAGTTAAATAATACAGTTATTGATATGGTCGATTCTATGAAACATTTGGGAGTAACAGTACAAAGGAACATGAAATGGGACATACACATTAATTCTTTAGTAGGTAGAGCAAATTCTAGGCTGCGATTCATAGGTCGAATCTTGAAAAATTGTAATGAACAAACAAAGGAGATAGCGTACAAATCTCTTGTGCGTCCACATTTGGATTATTGTTGTGCCATTTGGGACCCGTTTCGTAAGGGATTGATCGAAAGTATAGAGAAAGTACAGAGAAGAGCCGCTCGATTCGTGACCGCTTGCTACAGTCCTTATGAAAGCGTCACAGAACTGATTTGTAGATTAGGTTGGGAGTCTCTGGTAGATAGACGACACACGTTTCGTTTAAACTTATTGGAAAACATGCGTACTCCAACTTTCACTCATGAGTGTAGTGAAATACTTCTTCCACCAACCTATTTGAGTCGGAAGGACAGGAAAGATAAAATTAGAGAAATAAGGTGCGGGACTGATTCTTATATGAATTCTTTTTTCCCTCGTACCATTAGAGATTGGAATGCACAGCAAAGAGATTAGCTTTGGTGCTGAGCACCCTCTGCCACCCACAATTTTGTGAATTGCAGAGTATATATGTAGATGTAGATAATATGTGAAAATCTTTCATTTACGAGTGCAATGAAATACTTCTTCTTCCAACCTATTTAGGTCGAAATGACAGTAGGAATAAGATTAGAGAAATAAGATGACGTACCGATACTTTTATGTATTCTTTTTTTTCTCGTTCTGTTTGGGATTGCAATGCGCAGAATTAGGATTTATGCCACCCACAATATTTGTGAATTGCAGAGTATAGATGTAGATCTACTCCCATACACATGTCACATTGCTTGATGTGGACATTGCCAATGGCAGAGTGTCATTCACACTTCAGTTCACATTAAACCCACTAACTTACAACAATATCTACGCTTCAGTAGCTGTCATCTCTTCAATTCCAAACATCCCCTTCCATTAAGCGTTACCATCCATAGCAGACCCATCTGTTCTGACGATGAGTCCCTATCTAGATACTCCCAGAACTTATCACAAGGTCTCATTTATTTTGTCTGCTCTGCTGTGTATGTATAAAAGCAAATCAGCTACTCTCTCATGCTGCCGTCAGTCCCCCCATTCAACCACTATCGACCTCTGAAAAGCAAATAATGCCATGTATTCATCATCCAATTCTCTCCTGGCCTTGATTCCATTAATTAGAAGACACAGGCAAGACATCCTATGCTCTTTCCCGAAATACACTCTCATCTTCAAAATACTACCAACTGTCCCTTGTGCTGGATTTAGCAGACCACCCAATCTTAAGAACATTTTGGTCAATAAATACTCCTTCAGATTCTCCTCAACTGGCACTTTGATCCTTCCCATGCAATAGAGATCTCTGCTAACTTGGTTCTTTTGGCAGTCACAAAATGAGAAATTTATGGGGCTTTTCTAAAGTGGTACATAAACCATCTTTGTTGTGCTGTTGTGGCCAGGAATAAGACTAAATGTTCACAAAATCAGGTGCAACATAGGAGTTCCCAAAACAAACAAATCGTATTTATGTCATACCTGGATTATATTAATCACTATCACTTTGAAGTAGTCCCCTTCAAACAAGACCACAAACACCAATCTCAATGCTTTTTCCACATATGTGTGCTTGGAAGTCCATATTAGTGAGTATGTTTGGCACTATTGGCAATTCTCCTCTATTTTATTTATTTCAATTTCATTTTGTAAAACTGGAAGAAGTTGCTTGGAGTTAATTAAAGTGGGTATGGTGGGTATCCAAAATGTTTCTTTCATTAAAAAAAACTGATATACCAGGAAAGCAGTGTATTGTTTATGATTGTTATGATGAAAGATCCAGTTGGTTTTATCGTGATATTTGACAACGTTGGTCTATATATCACTTTTTAGGTATTTTTATGTTGTGCTATCCAGGGTTTGATTATTTATAACCCCTGGTTAGTCCTCCAAAATTTTAATATCTCAATTTTGGCATTTCAAAATCCTGGTTGACTTGCATGACCCTACCATGACCCTTTTTGCTGGCATACTTACATGTCCATTGACGGCAAGTCCACAGAAAAACAAATGCCACACCTCTTGCAAAAACAAATTAATGTTGTCAACTAAGGATTTAATCAGGTGTTCACTATTTCTTTTTTTAATTCAAATATCCAACACTTTCAAGCCAACAAAGTAATAAAGATTTATTATTAATAGCTACATAAGTGATTACAACTGTCTTGTCAAAATTTATTGAACTGAATGTTCTTCTGGCATTTGGTGGGTTATTGATGGAACAACATACACTATCCCATTTAATGCAGAGATTACTATACTGATATGTCTTCTACAACACTAGCTGAAATAGTCTAAGTTTTCACGCTTCCTAACATCTTCGAACCCTTCATCTCTAGTCATTAGTCTCCAGATTGGCACATCAAAGTCATGACCACAACAAATAAATATTCCCTCATCCCATTCAGAGCAGAATGATCAGACGTCTATCAGAAACAAAAACAATTATCCTGTTCCCCATATTGCAATGTTCATTAAGACATAATTATCATTATCAGCCAGTTCGATTATTTTCTGATGTGGCCTCTCAAAGTCATGATTTTTTTTCCAGATATAACTTGAGCAGTCTTCTTTAAGTCGCACGATCTTGGGCGATCCTCTGCCAGTTAACTCCGACAACCCTGCGTATGTTCTTGTCCCATCGGTCTGGTGGTCTTCCTCTCAGTCTGGGATGATCTCTTGGGCTCCATTCTAACACTGTTTTTGTTCACCTCTCGTCTTTTCTCCATTCAATATAGCCGGCCCATTGCCACTTCAGGGATGCTGTCTTCTCTAAGATGTCTGTGACTTTTATAACTGACCTAATGTCTGTTGCTATTTTCTAGTTAAGCCTAGCATTGACCTCTCCATAGCTCTTTGGGCAGTCCTTAAGTTTACTTTTTGTAAATTCGCTTAGAGTACAGGTCTTGACTTATGCCTTAAGACATAAGTCATACAAATCAACAAATGAATGTTCGTTGAATATCTATCCTCTCAAAGTCCAAGTCTACCTCCTATGTTTTAAAGTAAAAATTAGGATGGACTGTTGCCTTTTATAGCAAGGACAGCATACATTATCCCATCTGTCCTGTCAATATAAGACATATGAAAGGTTTTTTTGGTGGTGCATCTCTCGCATAAAAAAATACTGTTGGTGGCAGATGAGCGTTCCAACTTGCCTCACACTTTCAACCTGCCACTGCTCCACAAATGAATGCCATCAGGGTGCTGTTGTTTCCTTGATCTTCTTAGAACATAAAATTCAAGCTAAGGTATCTTCTGAATAATGCACCTTGGATAATGGTTAGCTACAGCACCCAGTTGGTAGCGCACACACACACACACACACACACACACACACACACACACACACACACACACACAAATGTAGTGTTTGTAAAAGTGCCTAATACAATAAATTCTCTCAAATGCAACAGAACAGCATTTACTGCCTGGTAAAAACAGAAAAACTATAACCCAGTTGGCATTATTTTTAAAGAAACCAAATGTTCAAAGTATTTATCATTGTTATTGACTTAAAATATTTTCCGATAAGCTTCATGATTGGAAAGACGCTGTTCAGTATCAGGTTCAAAACCATACATCCCTAACTCATCACCAGTGGCTATTGTAGGGAGGAAGCCTAGGACATATTGAACCACACAGAGTTCCATGAAATGCTGCTTCTGATCTTCATGCCAGAATCCTTTTCATGTTCAGTTTCACATTTGGCCACTTACCAAGCACTTATACGACTCATAAGTTTGTGAATTGTCACCAAATAATTTTGTTAGCATTGTGTGCATTTATGGAGTAGTTTTCTGAATTTTAAGCAGAATTTTACACACTTTCACTGCTCCTTCAAGTGGGTTATCACGATATAGAATATTACACCACAATACAGACAGTAAACTCTCTAACTGACAATATTCATCGTCCTACAACAGCACAGCTCAGTGTGGTGATTTGTGAAAGGTTCAAGATATTACACATTGTCAGGTGTGTTTGAACTTTCGACTGTGTGTATCATATAAATTCCAACAACTTTTCAGTAACATCTCAGATAAAAAATCAACCATTAACAATAAGAAGTCAATCAAATTAATTGCTACTATAATTAATCAACAGATAAATAAAGAGAAAGCTAGTTTGAATACATCTTAATGGTTTTAAAAAGGAAAAATCTATTATGGCAAAGGCTTGTACTAGCATACAATTTTAAATTTTGTATTTACAACTTTCTCACCATATGGCAATAAATAACAAGAGTGACAAAATCCTGTTGCAAAGGATGAGTTATTCTTCAGATAGTTTGCCATCATAATTTGGGTACGTGTTGTTTATCCACAAAAGGACCCTTACTATCCTATACTGAAATAATTTACAGACAGACTAAAACACTTGCTACCAAAACAGGGAAAACAAGATCTATTATCAAAAGCAAATCAAATACTGATTTTTAAATAAATGCCAAGTTTGTCATGGCAAAAATGGAATAATGACATTGCCTAGGATGAACTGCACATTTGAACAGAATAATTTAAGATAGCAAAAACTGTTTCAGAAAATAGATTGTATTGTGATAAGACTTGGCTCTAAGTAAAATAAGCATTAAAACAATCCATTACTGTAACAATTATTCCATCATGCAACTATCAATGCTTAAAACATTCTCAACAGGACACTCCTCGACGATTATTATCTACTATATAACTTTATAAGGTCACCCACTCACCTCGATAGCTATTGGCTGGAGAACTGTGTCACGTGTCAGCCTTCGCTCACAAAACAGCGGCCAGAGAAACCATTAGGAGGAATTAGTGGTTATGTCTAAAATTTAATAACTAAGCAACTGCTACCAAATTAATTGGCATAATACATTCATTAAGTTTGCTTTTCATAGCATTTCATAGTTTAAAAAATTTAATAAATTTTGCAGCTGAAAAAACGTGGATCTGCTTTTCAGTAACATGTAACTCATTAAAGCAACTTAAAAAACTTTTAAAAATTAAATTACTTATAGTCTCTGCTGTAACCACGAATGCCAATTGTCATTTCGGCTTAGGATAAATTTAAGTTTAATTACAACTTTCACTAATGTTGTTGCTTGACCAAAATTAATGCATTACGGTTTATTTGCTTTTTAGGCGTTCTACTGACCACTTTTGTTATTGGTCTTTATCATGTTCGCTGTGTGTGTGTTATTAGGTTATTTTAAGAGGACATCAGACCAAATGTGTCACCGAATCTACTATTCTGGCAACTTATTTCTGCGGAGTTGCTCAACTGTTTCATAATATGGAATGTGTATTAAGTTCTCTGGCCGTCACAGATACCATGACCAATGTTTACATAATGAGTGTTTGCCCAGTCTCAACAATAAACAACGTGATGCTTTTGAAGCAAACAGGATTTTTTTTAATGTTGCAGAGAGGACTTTAAGGATCAAATAGAAGTCAAGTTTGTATTTAAGCAAGTTCGAGTGTATGACCTTTGAAACAGTTACACGATTGCACAATCGTTTCTGTCCATGTTTAATACCTACCTCTATTAATGCTTCTGAGTTCTTCAAGCTCAAGAGATTTTATTCATCCTAAGGGTGAAACCACAAGTAAAGCTTATATTTGGCCAGATCAGATCAACCTGTCATAATCTTTCATCGTAAAAACTGGAACTATTCTAGACCCGTGAAGATACGTAAAAAACAGTTACGAGCTAACACTAGTCTAAAAATAAAATCCTAGTTTAAAAAGTAATGGGCTCTTCCATTCACAATAAGGAAAAGGAAAGGTCAAGAACAGGGACAGGAAAATTATTATTTAATATATTATTTTCTTGTCTGTTTATCAACCTAGCTTTAGATTTGCAACAGCTTTCAGTTTCATACCAGCCTTTTATGATGTAAATGTTAGGTCATATTTATGGTTTTTGGCACTCAATTATACATCTTTTTAACAAAAACACAACAATTCGATAGCGGAATATATTTTAATACCACACCAAACTTTACATGGCATGTTTAACAACTTTGCAATAGGCATCAATATACACACTGTATATTCCAGTGATTTATCATTTTTAATATTGACCATTTCAAATTACTGAATAATCTGAAAATATAGTAAAATATGACTTTATGAAGATTTTACTCCAATGATTTAAGTTATGAAATAGTTCTCTCTGATCATCCTGTTTTCTGGGATGATAAAATGTAATTATCTGGCATAACAGTAATCAAATTACCACATGAGCCACAGAAGAAAAAAAGATATGCTCGATGTTGAACCCAAAATATGATTATGACAGCTTCAGAGTTGGAAATTAAACAGATAAAAACTATATGGAAATAAGAGAACACAAGACTATAATAACATCACCTTTGGTAAATTAGCAAGCTGAAGTATCATGAAATTTCAGTAAGGAATAACTCAATAACAGTTTGATCCAACAAAAGTTAACAATGGTGTGAGCATATCTATTAGCATACTCATATCAGGGAAAGTTTAAATTTCATATTCCATAAAGTTGTGCATTTGAAAGTATAAAATTGTCAAAGCATCTTTATATTAAGCTGCAGTACATATATATAAGCAGACAATTTATGATACATACATAATTTTATAAGGAAAAGAAAGGGAAAATACACCCAACACTCACCAAAGCTGAAGGGAGGAGGGCAGCAGCAACACAGCACAACACACAAACAAATAAAAAACAATATTTCGGGTGAAGAATCCCCTTTTTCAAGTAAACAGATAGGTGGCTGGTCTTGCGCAAGACTTGCGTAGGACGCAGCCACTCATAGAACGCGTTCTATGAGTGGCTGCGTCCTACGCAAGTCTTGCGCAAGACCAGCCACCTATCTGTTTACTTGAAAAAGGGGATTCTTCACCCGAAATATTGTTTTTTATTTGTTTGTGTGTTGTGCTGTGTTGCTGCTGCCCTCCTCCCTTCAGCTTTGGTGAGTGTTGGGTGTATTTTCCCTTTCTTTTCCATGTAAATATTGCCTCGCGGCATTTCTTTCCTTTCATTGTTACATAATTTTATAATATTTTCACTGTGTAGAGAGGTTCAAGCCATTTGGCAAGAGAGGTGCACACAAAACGTGTTGCATGACTGAGCATGCCATGGAGAACAGGGCGGAAGAAGTGGAGGTAGAATAAAACAAAGAAAACTACTGACAACTGTGGGATAACAATATCACTGACTCCACACAGCTCTGTTTTACTCCTTGCAATTCAATCTAAAATAAATACATAACTAAAAAAACTAACTTAGTCCACAACACAAAGATGGGTTCGATCCTTCTGAAGGATGCATACCAAGTCATTGCTTCAGAGGTAGGAGAGCCAATTCCTTTCCTCTGGGACCTATAACTTAATGCAGAATTTGATAAAACACAACTCTTAAAAATTCCAGACCCCACTGAGATTTGAACCCATGACAAGACCCCAAACTTTTGTAAACAAATGCAGTAACCACTGAACTACTAGACAGCTGAAGCAAAGACATAAACTGTTTGATTCGTATATTGTTCAATGGATTTGAAATACAATTATTTTTAACCAATACATAATTCAAAGAAACTAAATGAGGATGCACCATTACATCATTAAATTGATAGAAAGTACATTCTATTGTTAAATGACCATCGCTTGTCTCCACAAAAGACCCATGGAAACCAGCATCAACAGGACAAGCAGGACAACCATGACACTGAAGTCAATTTTTCGATTAACAAACTTCTCAGTATTCTTAAAGCTTTTGTAAAACATGAGAAGAAAATTTTCATCTTATGTAATACAGTAATGGAGCATTTTGATACTTATAAGATAGATGATATGGACAGTTTCATTATACAACTGAATATGCGCTTACAAGTCTGAAAAATAACTTGAAGCTAAAAAGTGATAAAGTCAATATTGCAAAAGCAACTTCTAAACACATTAAAATCAACAACTAAATTAAAATTAAAGAGGTAAGTTATTTACAAATGACTACAGATTATATTTCTTCCTTGTACATGAAGTCATACATTTTCCTGCATACTGCACAAAGTTAACACATTTCCTCTTCTCCCAACACTAAAAAATGGTCTTCATTTTGGAATGGTTGATTCACAGTGTCAACAACACTGTCAAAAGTATACACATTTTCTGATGTAGACAATCTAATTGCAGATCTATATTAAAAAAAAAATACACTCACAATATTCAACTGTAACTAAATTAGTCAATCAAGTTGCAGCTTTTACAATGACTAAATTACTTATAGGGTTGTTAGAAATTTACATGTTTGTAAACAAAAATCTAACAATAATTACAAACAATTATTGAGCTTCTAGCTAGCATTAAACATTTGATGGGACTAGAGGCTCAAGAATTTTCTTAATATATAATGCTGTTAAACATTTTAGTTTAACAACAGCAATAATAGAGAAAATAAATTCAAAATCTTTTTCTGAGACTTTGTCTCTTAGTATTGCCTGTACAGTTGCAGATCATAAAACTCCATGCAACCACCAGAATTCCTCCAAAAGACACACTACAGAGAAGAACTTAAAACTTGAAACAAAGGCTCTAAACTGCCACCATCTGACAAACCTCCATGAAATACACTTTTAAAAATTTAGACACACAGATTCATTCTTGGAAAGATGCTTGGAGCTTATAACATGTAATATGGAAATGGACACAAGAGAATCTACAAAGAGAAAAGATGAGGTATGTTCACTTGTTCATGTTGCTAGGAGCAGCAGAGTGTGTCGGTGTACTTGGGGGGATTAGATCCATTGTCCTGCATACCCATCCTGCAATGTCTACATCTTCAGATTCTGCCTTATGGATCCATTCATGGTTCTGAAACATATTGTGTAACAGTTTACCAGAGGAAACAAGTAATACAAATCACTGATGAGAAAGTCCTCAAGGCATTTTTGTCAAATATGGTGTCCTGTTGTGGGTTTTCTGTTGCCTTTAATTGACAAGGCTGATAGAATCAAACAATTTTTCTCATTATTCTGTTAATATTGGCACATGAAGAAAAAAAGTACAAAGACACATCTAAAAGAAAAAGAGTAGGAAAAAAACCCAAGAACACAACATTTAAAAAATTACCATAAAATTAGGGCTAATTTCTTTAAAAGTTATCATTCATGACGAGGAAAATACGCAGCTTACAGGATGGTCATGCTCCTTTGTCCATAAGATAAGGTTCATGGTTCCTCTGTAGATTTTCAGTACCTGTTCTCATGACTAAAATCAAGCACCATACCTAATAGACTTAGCCATATTTTAATATACAATAACCTATTAATCGTTACATGCCTGCTTTTGACGGTTAAGCCAAAAAAATTAAACTTCTGCTGGTTTCATAATTAATTCAGGATAATCTCTATGCAACAATGAAAATACTGTAGTGGATTTAGCAACTGAAGCTAAAATTGACACACATTAATTCAGGAAGGAAAAGGTGAAGTTAAAAAATGTCTCTTACCATCAAAGTCTTCAAATCTGCTCTTTCAGCTGGATTCTTCTTCAAACAGCTATCAACAAAATCTTTAAAACTATCAGAAAATATTCCGGAAGGTAGCTTTGGCGGTGGCTCATTTACTATGTAATCAAGGAGTTCAAAAATTGCCATCGGACGAGGACCATTCGTTCCCTGGTAATTGCCTGAAAGTATTGAATAAGTTTGGTTACTGGTAAAGATGACAAAAAATAATAAGTTCCAAAAACAGCTAAGAAAAATTGTAACTCAGTATAAGAAAAAGTCTCACGTGAAAACCCTCTTAATATCAGAAAAAATACACAATTTTTCATCTCAAGTCAAAAGTTACATTGCCCATTATAAAATCTTCCAAACATCAATTTAATCATTAACAATTTCAGATTTGTGGCCTATATATAACTTTAGAGAAATATATGTTGCCATAATTACAAATAATTAAGAAACTTTATGGACCTTTTTTTTTTAATGAGGTGATGATCACAGGGAAAATCTATCTGCAAATGTTGCAGAATTGGCTCATGCCACTTCTGGAAGCTGATAGTGAAGGTTTCATTTTCCAGCAGGATGGTGCTCCACCCCATTTTTCTCTAATTGTCCATAATTTCCCCAGGATTCCAAACAGATGGATTGGTCGTACTGGGGATGCTGATCGTCAGCTGATGTCATGGCTTCCTCTTTCCCCTGACCTAACCCCCTGCAACTTCTTTGTTTGGGGTTTCATTAAAGACACAGTGTACGTGCCACCAGTACCACTTGATCTGCCAGACCTGCGGGTTTGCATCACCAATGCATTTGCTCTCATTGACAGAGACATGTTGCATCGGGTATGGGAAGAACTCGATTATAAGCTTGATGTGTGCAGTCACTAAAGGTTCACATATTGAGCATCTGTAGACACTCAAAAAAAACTCTCACAGTTTGTTTATATATCTGTGTAATCTTGTAAGTATATGTCAAATAATAAATCTGTAGTCATTTTCTGAAACCACTGCAATCATTTAGACTAGCCCTGCATATTCAGGAGATTGAAATTTGTTTTTAAAATTTCAGATGGTATCCTTTAATGGCTTTAAAAGTTTCTTAGTTGCTTTTTATTAAGCTTAAATGGGAAATGATTTGAAAAATATGATTAATGTTTGAATAGGTAACAAATTGTTATGTATAACAAATTTAACATAGCGACATTAAACATTATATACTTACATTAAAATGATTTTCATGACAATAAAAACAACTAGTTGGAGATTTTTTACGTCTTCTCATAGCTACACACCACTTTTTTTTTTACATTCGCATCCCGCGGGACATAAAAATACACTTTATCAGGTGCATTTCTTATTGTACTTTTGCACATAGGTACAATACAGTATTCACAAAATGATTTACGACCTCCTTCCATATCGAAATTAGTTATAAAACATAAAACTTTTGAGATATAACACTCCACAATACACAATACGCCAATGTAGTCATGTACAATGACATCATAGTGCAATCACTGGTGGCATTTAAATCATTGTAACTGGATTGCCGTTTTAAAATATTGTTTTTTTTTTTAATACTAAATTTTAACATTTTCATCAAAATTATATTTTTTACGGTTATATAACAGGGTAAAAAATTGATTTAAAATATAAAAATAATACATGCATATTACCCTATTGACTCTCTGCCTTAAATGTGGAAGTAATAAGATCAGTACAAGGGACCATTCCATGTGGTTTTTCTGGATTACACAACACAATTTCACAAGCACATGGCAAAAAATTTGAACTGATTTTGGAGACTTGGAGCAAAAATTCCATAAACATAGCTTTTTCCTTTCTCTCAAGTTTTTTTTTTTTTTTTTTTTTTTTTTTTTTTTTTTTTTTTTTTTGAAACTAAACTGTGCTTCCACGTTATGGTTTCATGTTTTATTTTAGTGGTTGTGAACCTGTATCCCTCAGAAGTTGTCTGCTCACACTATGAATAGTCTAAAAAAAGCCAATATAGTTTCAAATTATTTTCTTTCATGTTGGTTAGCAAGCATCTATGGCAATCGTTCAGTTTGATAGACACATGAAGAAAACAGAGCTAGAAATTTATACAAGTAACACCGAGAGTCGTAACAGTAAATGGTCTGTTCTTCCTAATCTTCTCTTCAACAGTACAAATCATTCATTAAATTGTAGCTTGCATCATTCATCATTGTACACCTTTCTGTGGTTTTCCTTAAACCTTAAGCCCATTTTCATACCACTAAATTTTAATTGCTTCTTCTCCAAAAAATAACCAATATGGTTACGAATTTGAACTGGTTTAGTGCTTACTACAATCAACGAAAAAACCTGGGACCTACTTTAACAATTAGTGGGATTATAAATTTCCTCTGCCCTGACATTATGTAGTAATAATTGTCTGTGCAGTGATCTACCATTTAAAAATGGTGTTTTTGTCTCCAAGCGAATCAACGAATTTATTCTGCATGCACTAACTCTAGGTACGCAAAGGAAATTGTGCCGTATTTGATGAAATTATATACTGCCTCCTTGGATCAAGGAAAAATACCAGCCAAATGGAATATCGCCTTAGTAAGTCCAGTGTTGAAAAATGGGAATGTTAATGATCCTCAAAATTATAGGCCGAACTCGTTAACCTCAATATTTTGCAGGATTTTAGAACACATTATTTATTCAAATGTCATGCCGTTTTTGGATGAAGGTGAGCTTTTAAACCCAAATGAACATGGATTCAGAAAAGGCCGATGCTGCGAAACACAACTTGCCCATTTAATTCACGGCTTGAGCCGTATTATAGATGAGCAATCCCAGGTTGATTTAAATCTATTAGACTTTAAAAAAGCTTTCGACACTGTGGCTCACATTAGGTTACTTAGGAAACTTCGAGGTTACGGCATATCTAGACAAATATGCGACTGGGTTGCAGACTTTCTGAAAGGCAGAACACAGTGTGTAGTTCTCGGCAGTGAGCGTTCACCGAAGTGAGGTCCGGGTCTCCCCAGGGAAGCATGATAGGGCCTCTGTTGTTTCTCATATGCATTAATGATTTGTGCAACATAATAAGGGGGATGAAAAGATTATTTGCCGATGATGCTATTATTTATCGTGAAATCACAACCCAGGATGACTGCGATTTGTTACAAGACGATATTATGAAAATAATTGCATGGTGTAAAGATTGTCAGTAGGAGTTAAACACTAAAAATTGCCAAGTCATGTGTGTAAGTAAAAAGGTGACACCATTTAGCTCTGAATATACAATTAATGGTACTGCCCATAGAACGGTAGATTCCGCTAAATACCTAGGGGTAACAATTCGTAATAATTTGCCGTGGAATGAGCATATCGAGAATTTAATTGGGAAAGCATATTGTATGTTTCAATTTCTAAGTCGTAATTTAAAACAATGCACTCCGGAAGTTAAATCAATTGCATACAAGTCACTAGTGCCGTCTCACTTAGAATATTGTTGCTCTGTATGGGGTCCCCATCAAAAGGGATTAATGGAGGCATTAGAGATGGTCCAAAGAAGAGCCACCTGATTCATGACAGGTATATATAGTTGGAGAGAAAGCGTAAGTGCGATGTTGAAGGAGTTAGGTTGGGAAGACCTGGAACACCGAAGGCATTGCTCTCGACAGAAGCTAATTGAAAAATTCACGACTGACATATTTCAGAATGACAGCAAACAAATATTGCTACCAGCAACATTCGTATCTCAGAATGACCGTGAAAATAAGATTAGAGAAATCAGGGCCAGAACAGATTCTTTTCTGTATTCATTTTTTCCATGAGTGATTAGGGAATGGAATAGAGAGGATCTACCGGGCGAGTAAACATTTTCGATAAAGCTCTCCGGACATCCTGATCTGGGTTTTCCCAGATCACTTCACGCGAATGCTGGGATGGTTCCTCACAATAGCCCATGGGCGCCTCCTGCCATATCCCGTATATCCCTTCCAAACCATTACCTTTCCGGATAGGTGCAATGCACCCTCCACCACACACTTTTAGTGAATCACAGAGTAATAGTAATCGCAGTAGTACCAATGCGGTATTTACAATTTAAGTAACTCTGTGAGAATCCCTCAAGTGAGTATGGTTTCGACATGAGAAACACGAGTACAAAAATTTAAGAGGAATTTTGGATGATTGGATTGATGCCAACAGTGACTTCCTCCATAAATGTTGAGGTGCTGCTCTCCATGTTCACATGAATGAACTTCATCTTTCACAGTCTGATAAAAATGTATAAATTAAAATTGAAGATTTATCACCAACTTGAATGAGAATTTAATTTTTCAATTATTTCAATTGCTTCCAGTATAATTTGAATGTTTTTATACCACAGCAACATTATTTGAAGTTTAAAGCTTTCCAATTTTCATCGGGATGGTCACACAAAGAATTGCATATGCTTTTTTAATGCCTCTTAAACAAATGATTCTGGAACAATACTACCATAGCACATTATGATTGCAGTGAAAATCAGAATGCTCAATGCTGTTTATATCACGCAACGCTATTTCTGTTTGATATCCATTCTTATTATCAGTTGGTGAAAAATTTATATCCAAAAATTTATTTTCCTGTCCTCGTATAGAGACACATGATTCAATATGGTTTTCATATGGCTCATTGGTAACATGTTCTAGACTCAACTATGATGTTTTAAGTTCTTAATCTGTCAGCCTGTGGCAAAAATTCATTTTGATTTATTTGTGTGGATCACCTTGAAATACTTCTGAGCTTCCTATTCAAGGCAAAATAATAGCTGCCCTTGACCAGATAAGATTTTTGGGTAAGGTTGTATGCCCAGTACCAACTATTAGCAGATATATGAGACCACTAGGAGTAATTAATTACTATTATTTAATATTTAAAACAAAAACTTTCCAGTAAAATAGTGCTACCAACCGTGAGTTGGTGACTGAGGTGGTACATCTCCATTTTCTATCCTCTTGGGACCAAAGATTGCTGCAAGTGTCTTGGCATCTGGTGGAGGGATAGGGTACATTCCAATTGCCATCTCGACCAGTGACAGTCCTAACGACCAGATGTCACTTTGTACTGAGTAGTGAGTACCCTGCAGTCTTTCAGGCTATTGGCAAAAAAGCAACAATTATTTGAGGACCGTCTTGTACAATCACAATTACATTAGAAAAAATGAAATAACTTACCGACATATAGCTTCGTGTGCCAACAAAGGAATTTGCCATTGAATCTATGAGCTGTCCTGATACTCCAAAGTCACATATCTTTATCTCACCACCACTGTTCACAAGTATGTTGCTTGGTTTTACATCACGATGCATGATGGCGTGCTTGTCTCTTAAGTAGCTCAGTCCTTTCAGAACCTACAAGAGTGAAATCCTCAGACATCACCGAGAAACTATCTGTGGAATAATGACCTCTTTTATGGTATGGCTGATCAAGTAAACACATCTCCATTCTGGTCCTTAAATAACTTACGATTTTCTGCAAAACTAATTTTCAAAACAGAAATGTGAATACTGAAAACAAAGTATAAAAATTCTCCAGTGATATAAACTAAAAAATAAAATTTAACAGCATTTTACTCAACATCAGAAAACATAAAATGTGCTGTATAATCAATTGTTTGTATCATCACATATTGCTTATGGGAATCCCAAGAATTGCCAGATGACAAGAAATATAAAGTCTCACAGAAGGGTATCGGTTTCGCAATAAATCTGGTAGAAAGCTTACAGACTAGCAATTTTTTTTAGCTTAAGCACAAATGTCATAGAAAAATTCTTACACATTTTTGTCACATCAAACAATATATTCATAATGGTTAGTAATTGAAACTATAATTTTTATGTGACTTTAATTATTCCTTCAAGTTTTTTTTTTTAACTGCTTAACGTCTCTTAACAGCGAGGTCTTTAGAGACGGGAAAGGATGAGGGGCAAGGAATGGGAAGGAATTTGGCCATGGCCTTTTGAAAGAAACATCCCGGCATTTGCCTGGAGTGATTTGGGAAACCATGGAAAATCCAAATCTGGATGCCCAGATGGGGTCCTTCAAGAGTTAGCACACATAATCAGGTGTTGAGAGAAACCAAGCTGAAATTTTAGACCATAATCTAAAAATAGTGAGCCTATGGAAATAAGCATTGATAGTAAATTAGGATTATAACAAATGTATTATGAGGGGCAGTCAAAATTTTTTCGGAATTTCACTGTAACTCTTTATTAACAAAACATAATAAGGCTCCTTCTTAACACACTTTCTCCGCCACTCCTGCCATTGTTGGAAACGATGAAAATCCTGTTTTGGTATCTGCCGAAGTACAGCCTGTTAGGATCCAAACCCATACCGGGGTGCGTATCGGCTTGTCCACCTAAACTGGAGTACCTTCAAATACTGATAAAAGTCGAAGAAATGTTCTGAAACTGTGAATAACCTTTGGAAATTACTAACTGCACTATAGACCTGGCCGCCACTTACATAAACAAACTCTATGTAAGGAGGGTACTAATTTAGAAATGAAAATAGTTGGAGTACATGTCACGAAAAACATATATTCTGAAAATTCCACAAAGTACAGTAAATGGCAGTTAGCTAAGGCATCAGTCTAATCGTCACTCGAAAGATCACAAGTAATGAAGCAGAACAGAACAGCTTAACCCCGATCAGAAAATTAAAATCCTTCTACTGTAGTATCACATGTCTGAAAAGCTCGATATTTCAAAGATGGCCTCCCTGACCAGCGCCATTACTGTTTCCCGTAAGCGACAGTTCCCATGAACACTTGCACGGCTAAGCACCGAATTCGCTTGGCGAGCAATATGCGCTCCCAGCACCGTGGACTTCTGAATACTACTAAAATGGCCGGACCCGGACTTTCCTATATCGAAAATGCCTAAAACTGCGAGAATCAACAGGTGTTCAAAATTTTTGTGTTCACGGAGGGCTTTCAGAAAATCACAATGTGTAGAGCTTGTTCCAAAAAGTGTTTTGTGTTCTGTGTGTTTTTCTCTAAATGCCTTCAAATCGGTGTAAAAAGGGGTCCGATATTCAGGGATACATATCTTCAATATGCTCCCAACACATATTAAATGTCTAGTAGATGATAAGAATAAATTCAGAAAAAAATTGAAAGAATTTTTAATTGACAACTCCTTCTACTCTGTCGAAGAATTTATTTCTAAGGTCTCTTAAAAATAACTGCCAGTATCTTGTGTAAATATAGTTCAAATAATTAATTTACCATGTATGCTATGACTGTACATCTCCTGGTGTATGTATTTAGTTTGTTATGTAATTGTTTATAGTACCATATATGTTACGACTGTACATCTTGTGGTGTATGTATTATTTTGTTAAATTTTTTTTAATGTACCATATATCCTATGACTGTACATCTTCTGGTGTATGTATTATTTTGTAATGGAAGTGTTTAATGTACCATGTATACTATGACTGTACATCTAGTGGTGTACTTATTATTTTGTTATGCAACAGTTTATCTGTAAATTGACAACTTTCCACATCCCACAGAGCCAGTCTCTTATATTGGGATCAATGGAAAATGAATGTATTGTATTGTATTGTATTGGTATAAAACATTTATTAAGTTGGTGGGATAGTACAGCTAATTCGACTCTGACAGTCCTGTGCATTGTTTATTGTTCAAATTATTGCAAAAATGTTCTTAACCAACTGCCGATTCCTAAAAGGTAAAAAATCTTTAAAATCAGTTGGGTGGATCAAAAGTTATTAATTTTTCTAAAATTCGTGGTTTTTCCAACTTTAATCAATTTTGTTAATTTTTTATTTACAGCTTCTTACACCCGGATATTATTTTTAAAACCTTTCTTTAATTTAGTTAAGTGATTTCCAAATGTTTTTAGTTGCTGAAATATGTTTGCCGGTTCAAGATTCTATTTAAAAGGTGGCTGTTATTGCGTCGTAAATTTGCGACTTTAAACTTATTTATATCTTTTATTAAACAGCTGGCAGTTATTTGAAACTTATGGAATATTAGTAGAAATATTATTTGGAGATATAAAAACTACTTTTAAAGCTCTGAAATTACTTGACTGGATTGAAATCCTTTACTGAAGTTGGGCATATGGTTCAATATTTTAAAGATCATATTTACTGCTTTAAATCTGTCTAAAACTACAGGTTATTAGTGAAATTTAATCTCCTTGGCATAATTATTATTGCAAAAGTGCTTTACAGTGGAAAAATATGTGGAATATTAGTGATATGTTCACGTAACCAAACCTGTTTATTTGCAATTTTGAGTGGCCATGGATTACGCTTATTTCGGTAAGTTTACAAGTTATTTCTTATTGGAAACTGTTTCTTTATTATTATTGGAACCTGTTTATCTACTTTTCTGGCTTTAATGTGTTGTGGATTCAGTTTTAATCTGCAGTATCATATATCAATGTTAACCCCAATTCTCATCGGTTTTTAACTAACTATTGAAAATACAAAGAGTAAGGTAGCTACAAGCCGTCGCTTTGGTTTTGATATCGTATATGGTGGCAAAACGGTTACCTTTGAGGCCCATTTTCATCTAAAGAGCCAGAAATCCGATGGCGTTCCGGCAAATGGCAAGGAGGATGGTCACTGCATCACGACTAAGGATTGCAATCCTGCAGTGTTTTCAATCCCGCGGGATCCGTGCGGGATTGGTACAAACAGTTTTTTAACGCATATATTTAAAACATAGTTACTTAAAACGTTAATAAATTAAATAGTAATTAAATTAATAAATAATTTTTAATGTTAAAAAGTTACAGTTAACAATATTTTGATTGGCAAAATGACATTAAAACTTTTTAGCGTGTCTTCAGTGTATTCCAAGGTTTTACATTTTTGTTTTTTAATCTAAACCAATTTTTAAATAAATAATAAAAATGGAAATATTGAGTCTTAGGTCATATTATGTGCCTTACAATACATCTCATATGTTTAAAAATAAAGTTTGCTTAATGGCCAAGTTACAAGAGTTTTCTTAAAAAAAAAAAAAATACTAAATCAACGTTCCATAACACCGAGAAAAGCATTCCATTTCACAAAGTGAAGTGAACATACTCTGTCAAGTGTAGATTTGGCTCAGAACAAGATCTCATCACTTTTTGTCACTGCACAAGCACGAGACTTGGCCTTTTTTTTGCGTGATTCATTATTATATCTCCTGATTCTTTGATTGATATTACAGTTGATTCAATGTTATTAAAAGAAACTACTCACCAACACGTAAACTGTCAAGTATTTCAGATTTAATTATGTGACGTAACGACGTTTTTAGAGTGGAAATTATTATTTTTTAGTAAGAAAGGAGACTTTCTTGGCTAATGATTGCAGTGAAGTCCTCATAGGTCGTATCTCCGGATTTCATTGCAAACACAAGAAATTACACACTTGAGGAAGACTGCGAAGGACCTTTAGTCGAAATAATAACAAGGAGAAGAGGGATTAATCGAAAGCCTGAGCAGCACATGTAAGCAGGTGGCTTTCATCAAAGAAACGTATTGAGGCAGCGGCCAAAACAACAATAAGTCAAAGGATATACAATTTCCTTTTGATAGCTGTTAAATAAATAGGTACGCGATCGTTAAAATTACGATAACATTAGTTTCATATCAAGGAATAATCAAATTTTCAGCCGCAAATTAGGAAATTGTCACAATTAGTTTATCTGCAAATATAGAAAATGGGAATAATGAAACCGTGAATAAAAAGCTGTAACCGTGTAGTTCAGATAACGTGTGCGACACTTAAAAAATAATTATATAGTTAGAAACCTACCCCATAATAGGTCATGCCACCTGTACAACCACCCATCTCATTTACCAGCTCACCTGCCTCCACTGTCCAAGTTCCTACATTGGCCTGACATCAAACTCATTATCCATCAGAATGAATGGTCACAGACAGACAGTTTACTCCCAAAACCTGGACCTCCCCATTGCTCACCATGCCAGTACTCACAACACCCGTGACCTTAATAACTGCTTCACAGTAAGAGCCTTTAGAGTACTTCCAGACACTACCTCCCAATCTGAACTCCGCAGGTGGGAACTGGCAAATCAACACATCTTTCAAACTAGACATCCCCCAGGCCTTAATTACCGTTAACATCTTCCATCCTCACCCTATACACCCACCACTGGCTAGTACAATAGTTCAATAGTTTCATTTTTTTTATTATTATTTTCATTTATATTTTTTCTTTATTTATATTTTTAATAACTACTATTTTTTTGATCATTTTAATCTTTCGTATACTCGCAGTTATATTATCGTTGCTGCCCCTACCGCCTCTGACGGTCTGTTGCATTATATGAGTGGCTGCGTCCAACGCAAGTCTTGCGCAAGACCAGCCACCTCTCTGTTAACTTGATAAAGGGGATTTTCACCCGAAATATTGTTTTTTCTTTGTTTGTGTATTGTGCTATGTTGCTGCTGCCTTCCTCCCTTCAACTTTGGTGAGTGTTGGGTGTGTTTTCCCTTTCTTTTCCATGTAAATGTTGCCTCGTGGCATTTCTTTCCTTTCATTGTTACCTATATAGTTAGAAAATCGTACTAAATACGCACCATAACTCAAATTACAGAAATGTGTACTCGAAACAAACTTAAGTTTTGATGAATACATAAAAGTGTATTTATTTACTTACGAATGACGAAGGTTGACAAAAACAAACGCTTGTCCCCATGAGTCAAATGCCAACTGGAAGGGTACAGGCGAACAGTGCAATACATCCGATAGAGACCGAGTGGGGCAGCGAATCACGCAGACTGACACGCGTTTCCGCCGGATTTTTCGGATCCGCTTAATTTTGTGCGGGATCCGCCATACTGTCTAATGATGCGGGATCCCGCGGGATTGCGGGATCCCGCTTTGCTGGATTGCAATCCCTAATCACGAAAATGCTCCCTCCCACACATCGATTCTTGTGCAGACATGGCTTGCAGAAAAGAACATTCCAGTCCTCCACCAGCCTCCCTACTCACCGGATTTAGCGCCATCGGATTTCTGGCTCTTTTCCAAGATGAAAATGGGCCTCAACGGTAACCGTTTTGCCACCGTAGAAGACATCAAAACCAAAGCAACGGCTGTACTTTGGAAGATACCAAAACAGGATTTTCATCGTTTCCAACAATGGCAGGAGCGGTGGAGAAGGTGTGTGTGTTCAGAAGGAGCCTTCTTGGAAGGAGATTAGGTAAATGTATACTTATCTTTTGTTAATAAAGTTACAGTGAAATTCCAGGAACTTTTTGACTGCCCCTCGTATATCACAAAAATTAGTCATGTGGTAAACTTCAATGAGTGCACACATCCTCAACCATAAAACTGAAATATTGTATATGTTTTTGTTTGTCTAATATTTGTTTCACTCATCTTCAACTTTGGTGAGTGATTGGTCATTATTTATACTACCTAATAGCCATTTACTATCAAAAATGAAGTTACGATCTCTTATTTACACTATGTCAGCATAATTTTAAGAGGATGTCTATGGCTTATATTGAATCATGGATAAATTACAACTGAGGTGAATACTGTCCCAGCATACGTTAACATCAAGAAAACAAAAAAATAGTATGGGAAGTAAACAAAAAGTGAATTGTTAAAGTCAACACAGGATGATTGCAACAACACAAAAAACATAACAAACAAACAAACTTCACAATATTTAGGGAGAGCCCTTTGTTCATTCAGGAGGGTGTGAGACACATGAAAAGTTGATGGATGTGACCAAAGGTTACTGTACAGATCTTAATTTTCCCTTCATTTTTCAATTTCTATAATGCCTTGAAGCTTTTACCTTCTTATTCTTGACACTGTTATGTTAATACTAAGCTATCTATCCTAGATGTAATCCATCAGAACATCACACCTGGATTCGACAGTTGAAAAGTTAATCAACAGCAGGGTATAATACAAGTATTAGTCATTAATGCTACTGCCATACCAGGTGTGTTAGAAAAGTAATGAGACTGATTTCATACTAACCAAAGTTTTTATTATTTTCAAACAACAATGTTATCCCCTTCAAAGTAGTTCCCTTGGGCAGCTATACATCGGCGGAGTCGTGATTCCCACTCTTGGTAGCAGCGCTGGAAGTCTTCAATTGGTATGGCTTTTAACTGGTCGGTCACAGTCTTTTGAATGTTCTCTAGAGTTCCAAAATGACGTCCTTTTAGGACATGTTTCAATTTCGGGAAGAGGAAAAAGTCACAAGGACTTAAATCAGGTAATAGGGGGTTGAGGAACAACAGTAATGCATTTCGAGGTCAAAAATTCACGGATGAAAATGGCCATGTGACACGGAGCATTGTCATGATGAAGCATCCACTTGTCTGCAATTTCTGGTCTCACACGGATCACTCTTTTCCTCAACTTTTCAAGGACACTTTTATAAAACACTTGGTTGACAGTTTGTCCTGGTGGAACAAATTCTTTGTGCACGATACCCTTCCTGTCAAAAAAAACAAATCAGCATGGTCTTGATCTTTGATTCGCTCATTCGACATTTCTTCGTGTTCTCGGCCTTCCAAAAATGATTTGTGCCAGCGGAAAACTTGTGCTCTCGATAAGCACTGTTCCCCATAGGCCTGTTTCAACTTTACAAAATTCACACTCGCGGATTCACCAAGTTTAACACAAAACTTTATCGCACAACGTTGCTCTAAATTCCGATGCTCCATTTCTGTGACGCACAATGAAAACACAACTTTATTGATGGCGCTGTCAAAACTAATGCGTTAACTGTATGGAGTTGCAACTCAGACTGAGGAAGTGGAAGGGATCAACAATCAGATTTAGCATCAGCCAGTAGACACAACAATGCCAGATCTCCCGCAGTGTTGCCAATCTCATTACTTTTCTAACAAACCTCGTACACATGAATGATGTAACAGAAAGTCTGTATGATGTGAATAATGAACACTCTGACATACTTTTTTTCATTCTGGATAGTTTATAACCAACAGAAATTCATCCAAAGTTAATTAAGGTTTATAGAGCCTGAGAAATGGGCAGCTGAGTTTAAACATGGTTGCACATCTCTTGAAGGTGATATAAATAAAGTATAACCAAACACTGTAACCATAGATAAATATGGTATTGGAATATCAGTTATTAGTGATATATAATATATCTGCCAGACCAATAATCCTCATAAAGGAACTATTTAACTGCATTCTATTCTATCCTCTGATCAGATGAATGTAACTGTCTATGTGTGAAGCTATAAGTATGTAAAATGGATATATTACATTTTAAATCAAGAATATGATAAATATTTGTGCAAGATGGATGCCACAACAGCAGGGCTGTATTTAGGCATAAGATACCTAGGGGCCCGCATCACAATGGGGCTCGCACTGCTTGCAAAAAAGAAGAAGAAGAAAAAAGGTCAAATGAGCGAAGAAAGTAACGTATTTCGCAAACGATTTTAGCAGCGAAAGTCCTGAAATGCTCATGAAAACCAAAAACAATGTTCACATATGCACAGTTTCAACACTGAAGAAATGGGTGGCTGAGTTTAAACATGGGTGTAGTGTAAAATAACATTTCAGTGCACTTATACCAAAAAGTAATAACTTTGTGGCTCAGCGATGACTTATAATCCTTCTAACATAAGGTTGCAGTATACTGTGGTTGTAGCGTATGAATGTAGATTCAAGTCACTGTCATGCACCTGCAATACGAACTAAAATTCCCTAGGCTACATGTCTGGAAGGTTAGATAAGACAAATTCATTGTATATAATGTAAACAGTGAGAAGTGGTGGTAGATCCAAGTTTTAATGTTTTGTTTGAAAGTAAGTATTTATATTTTAAAAAGTAGATTCGTTTATAATTGAAATAGGTGTGTTTAGAATTTGGTATTAATTCTATTTTTTTCTTTGTTTTTGTTTTAAGTCATTTTTATTTCTTTTAAAACTTTTATTTAAGCATTCAGGAATCTCAATGGCTTGGTGTGGTGGGGGAAGGTTCTGATTAGTGGAGTGCTATCTAAAAGCAGTTTAATCACCATTTATTTTTAACCTTTCTCTACTGCATGCTTTCATCATCTTAATCATCTTTCATCGTACTCTTTCATACTGTTATTAAAACTTTTCAGTTCGTAATTCTGCAGGCTTTTTCTTGGGGTGTTTGGTTGCAAGAACACAATTACAAAAGGCAGCATCTTATATATCAATCATCAATCAAAAAATTAAATGTTGGAGCATCACTTGCTAACCTTGTTCACTTCAGTCTCAGAAATGATACAGAAAGCACGTTTGAAACTTTCGATTCTTCAGTAAGTTATCGTATATGTTTACTATCATTACATTATCCAATATTTTGCATTAAAAAGGTTTATTAATTTAATAATATCTAAATTGCTTTATAAGCATAGTTATAGCCTAGGGACCTGCAGATCCAAAGGGGCCCCAAACCACAGGTATAGCCTAGGGACCTACAGATCCTAAATGCGGCCCTGGCACAACAGCTAATACCGACAAAAAATAAATGCATAAATGAATTTCTCAACAATGTTGAACATCTATAAAAAGGCATTGACAAATTTTGTGTGCCAACGAGGAAGACATGTGGGTCCACCACTGCGTGCCAGAAACGAAACCACAATCAAAACAGTGTGTGGTAAACAATATAATAGGTTTAAAAACATTTTTGTAAAGGATAGAATATCTAACAGGGTAGGTCAACATGGAATGAAAGTAAATGCTAAGAAGAGTCACCTTATTAAGTACACAGAAAAAAACTAAAGGTTGTTTATGATTATAGGGTGGTGACAGAATTTCTTGTCGGAGGCTTGGAGTGTAAATATTTTGGCATAACATTTGATATTAAACTCAACTGAGCAGAACACATTGGGCAGTTGGTAGGAAATGGTTTCAAAGCCTTCATTTACTGGAGAGGGTGATGAGAGGGTTTACTGAAGAAATGCGAAAATTGGGTTACAAAACTTTGGTTAGACCATTGCCTGAATATGGTGGTGTAGTTTGAGAATCAAATACAGGAGTTGAGGGAGTGCAAAGAAGAACAGCTAGCTTTGTTTGTGGATATTACCACAGGATCCAGTCGGTGACTGATATGATAAAGGAGCGGATTGGGAGTCACTGGAAGACAGGAAGAGGATGAGGAGTTTTCTGGGAGTGTACAAGGCTTATATTGGTGAAAGTCTTAGGGGTAATGTATGGAAGGGAAAAGATGACCATGGGCACAAGCTAACTCTCGCTTTCATGTATAAGGGAGTAGGAAAACTTTTATTTGTGGATAAGGGTGTCAGCAATTGGAATAAATTACCAATGGAAGTGATGAGTAATCTTCCAAAAACATTGAAGAAATTTAAAATTTGTAAATGACACTCGAAGTATACAAGATAATAGTAAAAATATTAATAATAAAAAGGGTAAGTAGCTGAATTGCAAAATTGCCATCGGAGCATGTGCTCCACTGCAATTAAATTAAATTATTTAATAATCAGCAATATTCAATCATGGTCAGGAAAACAAAGGAACTACAACAAATTTATGAAGAAGGTAATTGTATACAATCTTTGAATCTACACATTTCAAACAATATAAAACATAACCAAGACACATACATGATTAAATAATCAACAATATCATCCCAAACTATACTTTGATAAATAATTCACAATAAAATTCATAGAAAACTTTTCTTACATTTGCATAATTTCATTTAACAGAATGAAGCAAATTTATTCATAGGTTCACAGATATCAAAATCCAGATTGCACACTTCAGTTCTACTTCCAACATTGCCCCTGACAATTAGCAATCAAATATATGCCAGAAATGTTTTTTTTTTTTTTGTAAGAATCTTATGTCTGATGCGAAACAATTTTCATTTACTTTCTGTGGATTTAACACTGCTTCAGCAATGTCCTAGGAAATAAAATAGAACAGAAGAAGGCTGGCAGTATAGGAATACTGCTGATGATAGTTAATATTCAATCGGTCTTCGGTTGTAGGAACAAAAAATAAGATAGGATAGGGAAAATAACCTATTACCCAACACGCAGATGAACCAAAAAAAAAAAAACAAAAAAAAAACATGAACACGATTCATAATGTATCGGTTAATAACCTTACTGAAGTAAGAGGTGAGACATGACAGTGGGAAAGATGTGTACACATCTAGATCTACCACTTCTGACTGTGTGTGTTTTTCTTTTGTTCGTCTGGTCCTCCTAACTCCATCCGTGGTAAATGATAGGTCATTTTCCCGATCCTATCTTATTTTCAGTGCTTAACAGTAGTAAGAACAAAGTAAGAGGCATTTTAAGATCAGCGAAGTATCACAGAGCACCATTACAAGCAGTGAAATATACAAAATTTCCTATTATCGTGGGCAGGTGTTCATTGTTGAGGCTTCCCAAGCAGTCACTGTAAGATTAAAAGAACACTGTCATCATGCAAGACTCACACAAACAACCAAATCAGCTGTGGCAGAGAATCAGGTAGAAGGGCATAAAATTCAGTGAGAGAAGACAGAAATAACAGCACAACCGAAGCGTTTCTTAGAATAAAAAAATCAAGGAACTGATAGAAATTTTTAAACACCACAAGAACTTCAATAAAGATGGTAGCTAAAATTTAAGTCAAATATGGAAATGTGTGATCGTGTACAAACACAGTCTGACAACTACAACATATTTGGAACAGCCGATAACCAAAACAAAATGATGAGGTGGTATAACCAGCTGTCAGAAGGGGATAAATAAACCCCAAATAGTCCTTGCAAAAGCACCAGGTTAGTTGCATAAGCATTGGCAGTAACAATGTCATTGAAGCAGTCCAAAACCCTCAAAAGGTAAGTGAAGTTCTACTAACATGACACCCACTAAGAGTACAACATTTTGTAGAAATGGGTTTGTTTACTATTTTTTAAACCATATGAGAAACAGAGAATAGCTTCTCCAATTCTCAGCTTTCGGCTCCACAATGGACATACTTGTAAAGGTACTTACAGCAGATGTAATTTTCCCAAGAATAGGTTCAGGGATTCTTCCTGCCTTCTTCAAAATTAGATCTAGAGAACCACCATCCATGTATTCCATACAGATACTAATTTCTCCATCACTGAAACAGCAGTATATTCCTGACACTTGAGGAGATAAAATAATTACAAAAAGAACAGTTATATGAATTACATTACTTTCTAAAATAATCACTCGTAGCAAAAAATTTACTGTTTAAAAGGATACTATTATTTTGTGACAGGAGTAAAGATAATAAGAATTATTTTTTTTACAGAAGAAGCAGATTTGGTTTCACAACCTGTAGAAAGCTCCATAAAAGCCAACAATATGAGCAAAGTTGCACTCATGCAGAACTTTTAGTTCTCTGATTATCTGTTTCTTTATGGCAGGTTTCACTTCCAGATGTATCAACTGAAAAATAATAATAAATATCAGTGTAACATTCATAAATAAAATAACTTTCTGGCAATCAACTTCTTAATTTTACATTATTCCACACACACACAATTCTGATGTAGATTAGTTGATTTTGGTAAGTAATAGTTGTTAACTGAATATGAAAACACTAGCCACACATTACGATGTGGAATTTATGAACATAGCATTTATTTTCTTAATCCAAGCTAATTAGTTCATATTAAGGTAGGGCCACACTAGACCACACCGGCACTTTTCTTATTGTTGTCGCTCACTCGATTGAAGCGAGTTCAAACGACACCGTCTGTCGGCCAACACCGGTCGTGCCTTGGCCGTCATTAGTTTGGTTTACTTTCTGACGGAGCAGGCCGGTGTCGGGCTGCTGTCAGGATGGTCGATATGGAGAAGCGTATAGAAAGAGTTCGGAAATTTCCGGTCCTTTAAGACTAAATATTGTTTTAGTGTTACTGATCGCTTTAGAAAAGTGTCATTTTTTTCAGCCTCACTTCAGGTTCATCAGATGTTCGTAAAATATAGGTAGAGTCCTAGCATGTTTGCATTAACAAATCAAAGCTTTGCCAGAGGTGAAGGTCGATTTTTAAGGCCTTTAAAATTTGCATCCGACACCCGGATTTTGAACCGGAAACCTTCCATACACAAATCACACGCCGCATCATCTGAATCTAGAAGTACTGAAAAATGTACTTAATTAAACCACGAAGAATCTGACAATACTCTGTGGAATTTAATATAATTGTGGTTCCTATAGCCACATCTGTAACCAGAGAAAGATTGGTGGGTTCACTTTCTCTATTCTTGTTTTCATAATGTCTAATTTATCATTATTATCACACAAAAATCTTTGTATTACAAGTTATAAAAAAACCAAAAATGTTTGTTTTATCATGACAGATCCATGAAGATAATAAATTTCCTATTGCAGTGGATATATTAACAGTGAGGGTGTGAAAAATAGGCTCTTATTATAGATTTTAAGTGTTCTGATGCTAAGGCAGTTTTCAATTTTACTTTAGAGTGTCACTAATAACTAGTGTGCCTTACAGGTTGCTGGTAGCCAGGTGTGTCAAGCTGCTTATTCTCTGGATATTGCAGCAGCTAAATTTAATGAAGTTTTGGCTTAAGCCATTTTATGAAGACTCACCTTGCGTGCCATAATGAGACCACTGGAACGATGTCTGACTTTCATGACAACTCCTCCATTACCAGCACCTAGTTCTCCCAGCTTCTCAAAGTCGTCATCTGATAGCTCGCCAATTTTCTCTTTCTGCACAAGGAAATACTCCATTCTTTTTCTTTGGGTGTCATCCATCTCAAGCTCTTCAAGACGTTCCTGCAGAACTTCAATACTTGTCTTGCCAACCAGAGTACTACGTCTGTGAATACAAATGCTGTTGAAAAAGCGGCTTACTTTCTCAGAGTAAATGGTGCAGTCAGATACATTTCTTCAAAATTAATGCAAGCTGCAAGCAGTTTTATTCAAAGATGTACATTTGTGATAGTCTGACTAGAGCAGTGGAGCGGATTAATTCTAGATTGCAGTACGATATAAACAATTCCACCAATGTTGTTTATGACCTCACTCTATTGCTGGGTGTGATACATACACTGTGCGGGCAGCAACAAAAATTGCTAACAGGACCTGCACGGATTGTTTTTTTTTTAACTGGCATGGAGAAATGAAAAACGATATTTCTATACAATTATACGAGAAGTGAAAATATCGATAGTTCTGGTACCGGAATCTGGAATTAAACCCTTCAATATAATTCTATATCCAAAATTATATGCATAGTTACAGTAAAATAATCTGCAGCCAATAAAACATCAAAACTAAACTATGTATTCTTGACATTTCAGCATCTCTCAATTGCAAAAAGTCACAATAAATTAATGGTAGGATTCTTCCCCCCTCCCCTGACCTAATGATGGAAACGTCTCGCCATGGTGAATTGATAGAGATCGAGTGCTTACGCTGTATGCAAATACTGCATTTCAATGGCTTTTACGGAATTTTTCTCATGGTCCAGGGCGCATTTCAACCTAACCACAACTGTCTGGAAGAAATAATAATAAACAATTTAGGTTGATTTGATCCCTGTACCAACAATATTATAACAGTATCGCATTCTATACATCAGAAATTACTTCAGCTAAATTCTTGATAATGATACCACTAACATTGAAAACTATTATTATTAATCATAAATAATTATGGATATATTGCATTTGGTTTGTGCCCACCAAAAAAAAAAAAAAACATATTTTCCACCACATTTGTAGCTTCCCGTGCGTTTAATATGTCACAAACGGAAACAATGATGTCATATGTAACAGCAGCAATTTATGTTTACATCGTTGCTGCTGCGTGGCGGAAAGTAGTGGTAGCAGTATCGCGATCTAGAATTAACCCATTTAAACTGCCATAAGAATCAGTGTGTCAATTAAAAACAGTAATATATTTTGTTTAAAGTAAATTATAATAATGCATGATCCACAGAGTTAAAAATGGCAATAGTTTACTCATTATATAATTAAAGTACATAACCTGAAGTTCTGGTTTGATTTATGTTAAACATGCACAAAAGAATCACTGGATTCAAAACAGAAATAATATACAAATATTTTGAAATGTTTGCAGCAAATGACAGAATTGACTTTTCTATATAGGGAAAGCTTCTTAAAAAAGGAAATTCAGTCCAATGAAATATAATTCATAATGGATCAAAAAATAAATAAAATTTTAGCAATATATTTACTGAAAATATTATCTACAGAGTTAGCAAAAACATTCATCTAAAAGAGATAGAACTCTAAATATGAAAGAATGGGGCAGAGTGAAATAATGCAGTTAATAGTACCTGTTCGAACATCCTGATCCAGATATTGTAACCTTTTTCCTAAAAGACAGAAATCAGTTAACAGATACATCTTTTTTACATATCTTACATAAATGACAGGTATGCACTGAAATAAAATTATCAACAAGTGAATTTAACACAACATCAAACCATATAGCCCGTCTTCTATAGTTACACATAAAAAGATATTAAAAAAAAAAAAAAAAAAGTGAGGCAAAAATCATAAGCAGACCCTTAGAAACAGTGTTATCATGGATCAATTAGCAATGTTCGTAGCTACACAAGAATAGCCACAATACAATTATAAATGGAGGAAGAAAAATACTTAGTTACCAAAACATTTTCCCTCACTCAGACAAAATTCACATCATCCTTTGATTTATGAAATTAAGATATGCAATGTTTCCTGCTTCTATCTTGTTGTGATACCATTTATCTTACTGTAAATTTTCGTAAGTGATGTACCATGAATAGAAAAAAAGTAAGCAGTTTTATCACAACAAGATAATGCCTATCACCGCACACACTCAAAAAACAAAAAAGCTGGAATAGAATTTACAGTAGCATTTAAACATGTACAGTGCACAAAGATGACTCTTCATACTTAAGAAATGTATTGTATTCTTAATATAATTTAATTGTAATGGAGCACATGATCTGGTGGCAACTTCCCAATACACCCATTTTTCCAGTTTCTTGTCCCCATCTATTTTTGCCGTCTACGTATTTTAATTTTAAATTCTTTCAACACTTTCAGTAAATTATTCATAATTTCCCTTGATAATTTATTCCAGCTATTTTCTATCTTTCTCATTTATCATTGTTCTTGTATCTTCAACATATCAGGAAACTTATTCAGACTGAACCATATGGTAAACAACCCAATACTCAGAGCTGGGCAAGTCGTGACAATGGGGGCAGCAAAATAATAATTCAAAGGGGCAGCAATCTCACTGTTTTTGCCCCATCTCGGAAAAATTCCTAGATCTGCCACTGCCAAAACTGACAGCGTTAAACAAAATGTTTAAAACTATAAAAATGCTTTTACCACAAATCTTCATGGCTATCTTAACAGAGTCAATAAACAAATTATTCCCAAGTCAGTTACAAATAATTAATTTTCAGAAAGTATATGAAGTGATTAAAACAACAAGGAAGGTACCCCAAAAGTTCCCATCCTTCACCCCATTCCTTCCTATGATCTATTGCATTTTTCAAAATTGTTAAAAACTCTAGGATAAGATTTGTTATTTTTATGTTTAAATTTTTAAATGTATTATACTCAAAAATATACTGAGGGGGCAAAATTTCACTGTTTCATACAGGAGGAAAGAAAAATCAATCATTCTCGATAAAAGAAATCACAAGGTGTTTTTTGAAGAATTTAATCAATTTTTAATTGTGAAAAAACCTCTAATTTTCAGAAAGTTGAAAAAATTTGTTTTCCATTCTTTCTCATCAGAAATGTTCAAAAATTTGTTTTGCTAAAGTGCATACTTTATTTCTCTATGAAATGACAAAATTACACTTTGACACCAGTAACTTATGGGTGCTTCTCCAAAAAAAATTTCAGATTATTCTTCAGATTTAATTCTTAATATACTATAAAAAAACTAACTTCGTCCACAACACGAAGGTTGGTTGGATCCTCCTGAAGGAGGCATGCTAAGCTATTATGTCAAAAGGTAGGACACTGAGTTCCTTTCCTCTGGGACCCACAGTTTAACACGCAATTGAACACAGAACATCCTGGCGTAGCTCATATAATCAAACACAAGTCTTAAAAATTCCTGTCCCACTGGGATTTAAACCTGAGACCACACCCCCACTTCTGAAAACAAGCAGCTTAACCACTGAGCTACCAGACCACTCAATCCACTATAACATGTAACAAAATAACAAACTAAATTGGTAAGGGCTGTATCATGTCTGTGGTATAAGTTTGAAGAAATGATATTGGGGTAGTTACTTCAAATTTTGATTTTTCGAAGAGGCCTATAAATGAATTTATTTGTAATGATGTCGCGTCCAACTTTGGTGAGTGATGAGTCATTTTCCCTATCCTTTGTTATTCATTTATAATGAAACATAGAAATGAGAACTCTTCTATGTTTTTCTGTTGGTAATTACAATTTTTAGACAATAATTTTTAAAATGGGTGGAGGCAGAGGAGGTGTTTGTCCTCTGTAAACTGAGTAACCATCTTCAGAAAATTACATCTTTTATCATCATTCCTCACCAGAAACATTCTATAATCTGTTTTTGTAGAAGTTAGTTTAGAGTTTAGTACATCCTGAATGAAAAATAGAAACCTTATCAATTCGCTCATTTGTCTGTTTCTCTCTCCATTCGTTACACCCCCGTAACTTCTTCAGGCTTTAACTCCTAAAACTGTATTTACACACCGTGATTTGGTTGCTTTTTTTTTTTTAATCTTAACATGACTATAACAAAACTTGGAAAATTCATGGGGGGTGAAAACTATAGATTTAGTGGAGAACTAAACCAAAACTTTTCTTTTGACAGTCTTCATGTGTATTGATTTGTTGGGTTATGGCTTTAGTCGACATCGAGGTCATTAGAGGCAGGATGGAACTGGTGGGGGGGGGGGAGGGGGTGAGGTACCATAGCGATATTTGCCTGGAGTGATTGATCAAAACAAGAGATTTTAACAAATTACATACTTCAGCCGATAATTTTTTCGGACAAAAAACAACCATGTGTTTTATATGATGGAGAACTGCAGTCAAGTAATATCTCATGAAAATATGTGTACTGAAATTTTCAAATTTTTTCTAAGACTCAATAACTTTTTAACTGAAGTTTTGTGTGTTTGATTTATAGGTACCATTTAATAGACAAGTACTCAAAATATTTTATTAATGTTATTTTGTTTTAAAAAAATCATGTATTCAATTTAATTCACCATCTGTATATGCGAGTAACTTGTAGTTGAAGGATTTTATATATATGACACATCTGATTGGTGTATGTAATTACTTTAAATGTGTGTCTGAGACAATGGGGAACATTTGCCAGTGCACAAATGGAGCGAGTGAAGATCTGCTGTCTGCAAAGTATTGCTCTCCCAAATGCAATGTTTGCAATTTCCTAAGCAAGACAATGCACACTTTCAGGAAGAGAGAAAGAGAGTGGACTTTCAAAATGCTATGCAAACATGAACAGATAGCAGGATGCATCAAGCAAAGACAAGTAAAATAATTGAGAGCAAGCATGTGATTTTTCATGACACAATGAGAAGATTGGTGGATATCGTATTTTTTTAATTAACTTCTGCACTGTCAGCAATTAGCAGGGTTGATTCAACATGGTGGGAGCACCATCTTTGTGCCTCCACGAAGTAGTATAGACTCCATCATGAGCCCACAGTCAATGGTGCAGGAGGGCTCGATTGCTGTTCATCACAAGACATCGTAAGAGTTCACGAAAGCAGTTGTTAAGGTGGTGATCATCATACACTGGCATGTAACTATTATAAGCAAGTTGGTGCATGATCTAAAGGCAGGGTGTGTCATCACTGACCTGCTTACCACCAATGTCAGAGGAAACAGAACATGTAAAAACTTTGAGTGATATGTGTTCCACCAGTGGCACCTATTCACAGAGTAAGAGAATCACAGAGTTGAGACATTATCAATTAATATTAACCTTCACAATCTTAGAATCGTGTCAAATAAATATGAAATGGAAACAAATGTTGAATGTCAATTAAGACACCTCTTATCATTAGATATTAAAAATCAGTTTTATGAATATTAATAATTATAAATGTTCTGTCCACACAAGTCGTCAAAGCACAACTAAGAAAGTTTAGGGAAAGTAAATGCATCGCTTGCCACAGATGAAGGCAGGAGTATCACAGCGAACACCTAAACACAAACACACTTAACATGTCAGTATAAACCTTTATCATGACAGAGGTGAAATATATGGCAAGGGGAAAAGATGTGTGCACGCTGAGACTCATCACATGACTGAAGCAAGGTGGGTGTCGTAAGAGACTGACAGAGTGACTGATGGCCAGGAACTGTAACATAGCAGCTCCTTAGAAAACCAGTAAAATTATATATTTATACTAATAAAGGCCATAATATTGATAAATTAAAAGTTTAAAACGATTTATATAAAAAAGAATATAAAGTTTAATAAATATTGTTTGTTCAGAGATTGCTTGAATGGATATGATCTCTGGAAAAAAGAGAGATGTTAAGAGAATTGTTGGTAGAGGAGGCGAGAAAAAAACAGCAGGGAATCTTGAAAATAATAGTTGCGAAAAATAGCATTAATAGATCTTGAGTAGAAAACGGACCTGCAAATCTTCAGATATAGTGAAACACAGTCGTTATTGGTATCAAGAGGATTTTTAAGCAAATAAATGGGATAAATAAACTGCAAAAGTTCATAATAAAACTTCAGTCTACAAAATTATCTATTTATTTATCTATCAAGATCACATAAAGATATTTATATGCGACAGAACATTGGGGTAAATTCAAACAGAGGGCAGGGAGAGGATAGTGATTTGGAGCTAATACCCAAGAAGAAAATAATACTGTGAAAAGAGCTGAACAATATAACAAATCCTTAAATACATAAATCAGAGTAAGCAAAAATAAATAAATAAAATACTAAAAAAAACATTTTAAAACAAAGAATCTATGAAGTTTAACATCACCTCTGGTTGGTGGTTGTTCAAATTAGGTTGTGGGGATGGATACAATGAGAGGATAGACGGAAGGAAAAATAATGATGGGTATTATCTTAAATTGAGACCAGGATGTTGCCTTGTGCCCAGTTTGTAATGGTAGGCAAGCTCCCACCTTCTGGTGCTGTTTGGGAGGACTCTGATAGCACGGACCATTAAACAAAAATTAAAATTATTGTTGTCATTGGAGATGGCATGCACAACTGCTGGATGTTTTTTAAGATTCTGGGGAATACCACCTGGCCCACTCTAACATGCATATTAGAGAATTCAGCAAGCCAGTGGCCAAATTGAAGGAGATAATAGGTACAGTTATATAATAATAATAATAAAAACACAAATTTCAGAACTGAAGAGATATTTCAGGGAAATCAATGGAAGGAAGGAAAAGTACAGTGGAGTTTAAAATGATATAGTAAGAAAGAGGGAATAATTTATTCCAAAACATACTCATCAAGGTTGAAGGCTGTGAAGAGTGAATAACACATGAGATGAACACAAACATACAATATTTTGGTTCGAAATCTTATTCATGCGGCAGGGAATGAGTCATTTGGTTCCGGAGGTCTTCACACACTAAAGTTTACCCCCAACAGTCGACAGAATGAAACTGAGTCCTGCTTCTAGATCCACCCTGACACCCACAAAACTATCCCCATATTCTATCCCAGGAGTTCCTTCACCTTCTTTCCTAAAGTCAATTTAAAAAAAAAAACAACAAAAAAAACAGCATCATGGAAACTCAAACCATGGAGAACTGTTTAGAAACCATAACATTCTCTCTGCTGACAGGGGTTTAACAACTGTAGTGATGTACTGCAATGACTATGAGCCTAAGGTCCCAAGAAAGCTGACACCAAAATCTAACTTAAGAAAACTATGGATCCCACCACCTCCACATACCAGGAAATAAATACTCTCGATGACCTGTATAGCCCCTAACAAAGTCTCTTTCTTAGTCCATCTCCCTCCTAACTCCCCAGAATCATAGTACATCCACCCTGTCCTTTCTTCCCAAGAACCACAAGGTTGGCAATTACGGAGCAACCTATAGTTGCAGCATATGGGTAGTTCACCAATGGACCTCAGCAACATCTCCAACCCATTGTACAGAATCTCACTTCCTATGTCAAAGACACTCCACAATTCCTTGAATGTCTATCCACAGATCACACACCACTACTTCCAGACTCCTTCCTAGTCTCCACTAATGTAACGTTCCTCTACACAAACACTCCCTCTAGTCAGGGCCTCAGCACCCTGGAACCCTTCCTACATCTGCAACCTCCACACAGTCGTCCAAGTACATACTTCCTTTCATTCTTGGCTCACCCAATTCTTTCCATAAATTCTATAATTGTAGTATAGCACCTTCAATTATACAGTATATCACCAGAACCTTGCAATGTCCCATCCTATGCCAACTTATTCCTTGGTCATCTGGAGGAATTTTTCCTGAATCACACCCCCCTCTTAACTCAATGTGTGGTTCATACAGGGCCGGATTAAGACAACTAATAGAATTTCTCCATTCCCTTAATAACAGCCATTTCATCAATTTCACCTGGACCTTCTCCCACTCACACATCACATTCCTCGATGTGGACATCACGCCCAGGCAGGGTGCCTTTAATACCTCTGTCCATATCAAACCCTCTAATTGGCAGCAATATATACACGTTATGACAGTTGCAATCCATTCTATGTCATCAGAAATTTCTGCAAGGGTAGAAACTGGTTTGAAAATTGCAATGTAGTCTTCACGGGTGTTGGTTTGAAAATTTACAACATGCCCTTAGGGAAGGATATTCATGTGAATATGTGAAGGGACTCCAAGTCTATAGTATAGCACAATTTCTTTTCAAAGCAAATAACAAAATGAGTTATAAAATTATGTTAAATAAGGTGAAAACCACTCTAGTTGATGGAAAAGTGATTTGTTGGTTAGAAGAATTCTTAAAAGACAGAAAGCAAGTGTTACAGTAGGAAATGCAGTATCAAAAGAGGTGGAAATAAATCTGGAAGTGTCACAGGGTACTGTATTTGATACATTGCTATTCGTTATTCTAATGAATGATTGTACAATTTACAGGCAGAAGTTTGTTGTTTGCAAATGATTTAAGGGTATATAATATAATCACAACGATAGAAGATTGAGTAACTGAAGGATGATATGGACATGAAAGGAAGGTAGGTGCCAAGTCAGCTTATTAGGCACATAGATATGATATAGGGTGGGAGAGGAATTGCTTACTGAAGCCCTGATGTGTACATTTCTTGGCATATTATTTGATGATAAATTCAACTTGAAACGACACATTGGGCAAGTGGTTGAAAAAGATTTCAAAATCCTACATTTATCAAAGATTGTGCTGAAAGCATGTAGGCCTACCAGATAAGTTGGATTTTTTTTTTTTTAATAACAGATTAATGTCCCTTTTTAACAACGTGGTCTTTAGAGACGGGAAAGGATGGGGGCAAGGAATGGGAAGGAATTCGGCCATGGCCTTTTGAAGGAAGCATCCCGGCATTCACCTGGAGTGATTTGGGGAAACCATGGAAAACCCAAATCTGGATGCCCGGACGGGGATTCGAACCGCCGTCCTCCCGAATGCAAGGCCAGAACAGATAAGTTGGAGAAGTCCAGTCTGATTGTAGCTTGAATATTGTGGTGTAGTATGGGCCCAACATTTTGGGTATCATATACAGGAGTTGGAAGGGATGCAAAGTAGGGCAGTTGGAAATTACCACAGATCACAATCAGTAACTGACATGTTAAAGGAGCAGAATTGGAATTACTTAGAAGGGTGAAGAGGATGCTATAAGTGTACAAGGTTTATGTTAATGATGACAGTGGAAAAATTAAACAGTAGTGCCCGGAAGGCAAAAGATGACCAAGATCACCAGCTGGTGCTTGATTTCAGACATAACATAGTGGGAAAATTTTCTTTTTTAGGCAAAGGTGTCAATGATTGTGAATGATTACTGAGAGAAGTGATGAATAATTTACAGGGATTACTGGAGATCATGCTTGGGTTTAATTCGAGATGGCGATACCACTGCATCGCTACTGTTAACGTGACATCACGTTAACATTAGCGACGCAGCGGTATCGCCATCTCGAATTAAACCTATGCTTGCGGGTGGAATTGCATCACAGTACTGCCCCTAGTCAAACCACAAGAATACTTTTCAACATAGTTTTAGCAGTGTCATGCTGGTCCTGGGTGTATTAAAATCTAATTATTGCTTGAAAAGGATAATTATTCTCATTGACTACCTCAGTATTATGAAGTAATTAGTCAGTGTAGAGCAATGTTGTCATAGCGGAATCACAATGTCCGGTAAAGCCTATTTTGACAAAAACGCTACAAGGATTTAAAATTAGTAAAGGGAAAAAGGATATAAGATAATTCAAAAAATAATAATAAGATAGATGTTAACAGGTCACTAGGGAAATACCCACTAGATAATGTGCTCCTTTGTAAATAAATTAAACATGGAGGTCAGAAAATAGAGCATCCTACTTTTCAATAAAAACAAGCTGCGCCACAGGGAAAAACAAGGACTCTTTTTGGGGTTCTTACTGGGTATCAAACTGCGGTGCCACAGTTATGATACAGCAACTGGGAACCTGTCTCTTTGAGAGCAGGTGCCATGTAGCTACAGGGCAAATCATGACAAAAACTTCCCAAAGTGAACTAGCAATAAATGACAAAACAACACTAACTGCCAAGCTTTTATGGGTCTATTGGAGATCGCGATTCCACTGCAACAACATTAGATAATACTGCTGTAGTCAGTCACAAGACATATCATTTTCAAGCAGTAATTCCTTTGTAATACTACCTGGACCATTATTTTCAACCAGAAATTAGGTTTTAATACAGCCTGGATCAGCATGAAACCATTAAATGTACTTCGGAAAGAATTTCTAGCAGAGTCTTGCCTTTGATCACTGCAGTATTACGATGCCAACTCCATGCGGAATCGTGATCTCCAGTAATCCCACTTTTATTACCCTCTTGTTTCGTTATTATTATTTAACAATCACGTTCAATTAAGTTTCTGCTAGAAAGGTTTATTTTTAATTTAAAACACAAATTCCAAACAAAAAAACATGGATAAAAAAATACACATACATCTGCTACGGTAACAGTATGATAAAAACAGTAAAGTAAAAGCATTGATAAAGTCAATTCAGTACACTTACTCTGGGACAACAGGTGGGTCAACGGTTGCCTGGACTGACGTAGCGTTGGTTTGAGATGTTTCTATTGAGCCAGGAGGCAATGTTAAGTTCAATTTATTTTTTGACATTGTGAATATAGCACAATTTCTTTTCTTCACAAATTTCAGGTCGCCTCAAAACTATGACATAGAACACAGCGCAAGTTTGATGATTCGTTTCGGCAATGCAACATAAAAGGTTCAAACAGTATATGTTTTAATGCGGTCTAATCGTCATAATCCACATTTCTTCACTACTCATATTCTCTCCGATCATAATATAAACTGTTCACGTTAACAGCAATGTAGTAACGGAGAAATATACAGTAGTAAACATGCACAAAGATTCAAAGTTGAAGTAACTGTTTATTATATCTGTTTCTGCTGCATATAGACCAAATTACGACATTCATGACGAAAGATAAAAATCTGTAAATAATTAAATACAAACGTTCTCTCACGTTTCTTTTTTTAAAGTATTTTCGAATGAACACAGACCACAGGACACCAAAGATAATCACCACATGACATGTAAGTTACATAGTACGTAGTTGCTGTTATCGAATGGATGCTCCCATGGAGGAAGGAATTATATGGAGGAGAAGTGAGCTTAAATCGGTGAAGCAAGCACTAAACTCTCCCGCATGGTGGCAGCACCGGCAGCGACCATATGGCGCTTCCCAACAATTAAGGTGTTCACATTGTGGTAGAGGCAGTGATTATTTCATTTAGTATTGTGTATAAGTGTTTAAAAATGCCAGCTTGTGTTGCGTACGGTTGCACAAATAGGCCAGACAGGAATGAACCTGGAATATCATTTCATAAGTAAGTTGAATTGTAATTATCGTTGTTGAAGTGAGCGGTAGACAACCCAAACTTTGCAGCACGTCTATAAATATTTAGTCATAGCTCTCAATGGGATGACTTTGTTCTCAAATTTTTCTTGGTGTAGTGTAGAAAATCAGCAAACCTTGCTATTTTGCACATAATAGACTAGCATTATTTTTTAACGAGTGTTTAAAATGAGATTTAAAGGGGCGTGTTTTACTTCGTGATTCAGTGAATTTACTATTACGATTTCTTTCGTCACATTCGTGGTCGGACTTGGGAGGAAACTGTAATTCTTTTTCCTCTTCAATAATTCGATGATGTCTTGATGTAAAATTTATAATATGTTCTGGAGCATGATTAACAATTTTTCCAGGAGTATACAATTACCAGTGTTTGCATATTTCACTTCACATTTCAAGAGTAGTTTTTTTTTTTATAAGCTGCTTTAAAGTGTATGGGCAGTGGGATTGTTTGAATTCCTCCCCCCCCCCCTCCACCCCCCAAAGATCTGATACATTGTAAAAATATTTCAAAGTGATCCTGACTAAATTTATATGCTAATATATATTTTAAGATTTTTGATCAATAACTAAGGAATTAAAGAAATACTTCAAACATGAATCAGAAAACCTAAGAATCCAGTGCTCCTACTGCTGTCAAGTATTATCTTGCCATATGGTGACACTTTCAAATTACATATATAACTTTCTGTTTCAATCAATCTTGTATCACTGTTTCCTAATTACACTTGGATATTATGGAGCGTGTGCTCCATTGAAATTAAATAAAATAATAATACCCTTAGTCTTTTTTTGTGGCTGTAGATGTTTTGGCAAATAAAATTCTATTAAAATAATTTTTAACAGACTTTTTTTCCTTAATTTCTAATGTTTATAGATAGCATCAATTGAGATACATACATAAGAGAGCGTGCATAAACCACATAGCTCCAATTTGGCCTCCTGTGAACCACTATCCCTCCCCATGTAGACCAACTTGGCTTTTGCCTCCACCCCCCTTCCCCCCCCCCCTCACCTAGCAAGTAGGTTTTTTTTTCCCCTTTTGATTCCAGAAGACATTTTGCACTGTTTTCTCTTGTCAGACTATTATAAATTACATAAGGAGATAATTAGCTGAGGGAAATAAATAGGTTTAATTCTAGATCATGATACTGCTACAACTACTTTAGGCCTACTACCAGTACAGGGATCTAGCTTTTTTTTTTAATTATTCCTAGCAGTTGAGGTTAGGTTGAAATACAGCCTGGACCAGAAGAAAAATGTCATAAAAGTGGTACGGATAATTCTTTGATAGCTGCGTGCGGCAGAAAGGTGCTATAGCGGTATCGCCATCTAGAATTAAACCAATAAATATTCACATGCTGTTGTGAATTCCATTCCTCATTTTAACTGTGACAAATTTTATGAAAGGATAGCTACGTGGCCTGGCTTGGAATCCCCCCCCCCTCTCCCTACATAGCTCAACGTAGCCTTCCAGCACCCCCCCCCCCCCCGGACCAGGCCGTGTAGTTTGTGCACGGTCCCTACCTTTAACCACATGTTAATTCATTATTAATAATGTGAAGTAAAGGAAAATAATGAATCAAATTCTGTCTCATAAAGTTCCTTGTACATTCCTGTAATAGCAACAATTGTGAAATGACTCTTTTATTTTTAAAGGTAATAATAAAGTCTCTGCCCTTTTAAACAGAAGTTGAAGTAGAGTTCTTCTAGCGTGATAAGTTATTTTGTTGAAAAAAGTATAGGCTTGTTCAGACAGTGACTCATCATCGCATTTATGATTGGAGCACACTTGCTTGAAGTTACTTAAAAGAACACCGCATGATGCCAACCATACATTATAGTAAAGTATCACTCTTTACTTTTTGTTGATACACTTTATACTAACTATAAATTATGCGGAAACATTTTATTTCTGGTACCAGCCTACAAAATGTCTGGGTTGCTCATCCCTAGAGTGGGTCCTCTTACTTTTTTCTGGTCTAGGACACATTTCAGACTAACCACAAGTGGTAGTAATAAAACTGAAATATCCATTCTGCATGTCAACCATGTAATCATTGTGGCTTTGACAGAATTAATTTTTGGTCCAGCCTGCATCCAAACCTAAACCCCTCAATTTGGTTGTTGTATATCCCCCAAACTAAGCAAGATATCGAAAACATTTATTCCTTATTATCGAGTTTTTTCGTCGTGTTACATAAGAATCCATCATTAAATTTGACTTTTGCGAAATTTTTCTTCTGCATTTCAACTCAAGACACCTCACTTTTGAGACAGTATATCTCGAGAACTAGGTGAAATATCGAAAAATTTTACTCTTTATTTTTTATTTGTCTCGTCTTTTTAAATAAAAATTCATCATAAAATTTGACTTTGAATAATTTTTTCTTCTGAATTTCAACCAAAACCATTTCACATTTGAGACAGAATATCTCGAAAACTAAGCAGGATATCAAAAAATTTTATTCTTCATTTTTTATTTGTCTCATCGAGTTACATAATAATCCATCACCAGATTGCGGCGTCACGTTTATCCTAGAGTCCCCTTGAGGTGTTTAACCATACTCCCCGTGTTTGTTGGGAAGCGGTCAAGTCCCCACCACTCCGGCCATGCCCCCCCACTCCTCCGCCGGCCTGCTTCACTTCCATGCGTGGCAAAGGTCTCTTGCGTCGTCTCCATATTATTCCTTCCTCCATGGATGCTCCCGACCGTGACACAGCCTCCTGGGAAAACATTAGTCGCAGGGTAAGAGGACAGACTTGCGCTTTAGCGCATCTTCTTCCTTATTATTTATGGTTTTTATAATGTGAACGTGGCTTTGTTGGATTTATCGGATCCAGATCTTATTTTTAAAGCTGACTTTCATCAGAGCCGTGTTTCGTTGCTGAGCACGTCGGTTGATTTGTTGGTCTGATATGGTTTAGGGATTTCTAATCGCAGAAATTGTCAACATCGTTTTTGTTAAGTTTTCACATCCGGGTAGAGAGCATGGTCAGTAGCTCTATAAGTGTAGTGAACTGGGCCTCTAATATTCGTTCTGGACTGTCATTTCTGCAACAGTGACGATTACGCCTACAATTGTGTGTCGGGTGCAATTTGCAGCTCGGTGGTCTTCCGCAGTCTTGGAAAAAGCATGGAGGAAGGAAATATCATGGGAAAAAGGGTAGGGGGATTGGGGATCTTGTAGATGTTCCATCGGTATACTGCAATCAGCGCCGGCTTTAGGGGGGGGGGGCGACCCGGGCGACCGCCCGGGGCGCCGGGGTCTGGAGGGCGCCGCGCTTGCCAGCTTAACTTAACCATTTAATTTAATTACCTATTTCTGTTGATCGAAAGAAAAGAGAAATTCAGCGTATTAACGTTTATGGACTTATCTCGTGGGTGTAGGTATTTAGCATGTGTAACAAGACCTGTCATCTCGTAGCTTGTCGTATCCCTCACTAATAAAGGTGCGATTTCTATGCAGTTAATCACTGCTGCATAGACTATCGAGAAAAACGAGGGGCCAGGAGACCAGGGGTGGTAGGGTCCAACAGTCATTTCTGGTTCTTCATTGCCCACACACACGCGGGAATGTTCAAAGACACAGCCGCTCACTTCCCCTTTAGGTCGAAGTTCCTACGGACCCTTTGAAGGGTCTTCCTACTTTGGGACATGTTATACCTGAAATCTGCAAAATATTGTACGAGGAACTCAGGAATGATTATATGAAGGTAAATGTATATAAACATATTGGTATATATCTACATAAATATAAATGGATAAACATGGGAAGGTCTTGTACAGTTTAATAAAGTCAGTTAAGTATCTTTGCCAGGAAGACGTGCGTCCATTACAGCATATGCGTCAGTCCAAGACGGTCTGTCAGACTGTGTGTTAATAGCGATCGAGGGATCACACGCTGACGCTTGGAATGTGGGGTGAGAACCCTGGCGTGTTGTCGCCCTCAAACTAGAAGTATTTGCGATGGACTCGGCTCACCGCATTCCAGGAATGCCCGTTTCCACGCTAATGTATGGGCTGCAATATGGAAAGCAACGAGAGCGCTTCCTATGAAGCGACCCGCGTTCTCGGAAACGGCTGCTTGAGGCTCGCGACTCTATCGGTCTCAAAGCAGCGTAGACTCAGCCGCTAGCGGAACAGTTCAAATATTTTAGCAGGGAAAGGTGTTATTTACAGCGGATAAAGATGAAAAATTGGCGGAAGTAGTGTGTAAATTGGACCCTCCCAAGTACATTTAATAATTTCCCGAAAGATCAAAATGGGCGTCATTTCTCTTCAACTTATTACTCAAGAAAGCTTCCAAACGAAGAAACTATCAGACGTAGGTGGTTAGTTTATTCAATATGAAACGATAGTGTCTTTTGTTTGAAGATCTCTCGGGCGTGCAGCCGGGTCATTTGGTCGTAAATGTACGCCCGAGAGATCTTCAAACATCAGATCCGCCGGGAAAACTTACGATTACACGATAGTGTCTTTTGTTTTTGTTGTCGACTGTTTGATTTAAAGTCAACTGCAAATTTGACCACTACTGAATGTTTCAAAAAATTTAAACATTTAAGTGAAGCTTTGAAAGTTCATGAAAATAGTCCTGCACATAAAAAAGCATTTATTCAATGGACTGAAGCTGAAATCAGGTTCAAAGCTGGTTCAACTATTGACAAGGGAGATCAGCAGGTAATTTCTAAAGAAATATTACGATGGAACAATGTGCTTCAAAGATTGATGCACATAACCTTGTATTTGGCTGAAAACAACATGGCATTCTGAGGGTCATCCGATAAATTATTTACTCCAAATAACGGAAAATTCTTAGGCCTTGTACAATTAATGGCGAAATTTGACCCCGTCATGGAAGAGCATGTTAGAAAGGCAGTGAACGGTGATTTGGTTGACCATTATTGCGGCAAAAATATACAAAATGAATTAATAGAAATCATGGCATCAAAAGTTATCTCTACCATAGTATCCCGTATAAAGGATTCAAAGTATTACGCAATCATAGCTGATTGTACTCCTGATATAAGTAATAAAGAGCAACTTTCAATCATATTAAGATGCGCCGACATAACAGAGGATGCCGTTAGCATAAAAGAATATTTTATTTCATTTTTGCAAGTAGTAGATACAACGGGTGCAGGTCTCACAGAAAGGATTTTAAAAACATTGAGTGATCATGGTCTTGACATTAACAACTGCAGAGGACAGGGTTATGATAATGGCGCAAACATGAAGGGAAAAAATAAAGGCGTACAGAAAAGAATTATGGACATAAATTCGCTAGCTTTTTTTGTACCATATGGATGCCATAGTTACAATTTAGTATTATGCGATGCGGCAAAATCATTGGTAAAATCCGTTACCCTGTTCGAAATTTTACAAAAAATGTTTAATTTATTTGCAGGATCGGTAAATAGATGGAAAATTTTGACCGATCATTTGAAAATATACACCGTGAAAAATTTAAGTGACACGCGCTGGGAAGCTGGAATTGAAAGCGTCGAAGAGGTTCGTTATCAATTATGTGATATGCATGATGCTTTGGTTTCCTTGGGCGATGTTACCAAACAAAGCGATGCCTCGACGTTATTCGAAGCGACCACACTGGCAAGACAAATAAAAGATTTCAGCTTTATTGTTTCTCTTATAATATATTATGATATTCTTTTTCAAATTAATGTTGTGAGCAAAGCCAGTCAGTCATCTAAAATCAACTTTGTCGACTTTATTGAAATGCTTGATAAATGTTGCTCTTATTTGAAAACATATATAGACAAACAGGTCTCGAACAGGCTATTGTAACAGCAACTGAATTAGCATCGGAGCTTGACACGCAACCAGTTTTCAAACCACAAACTCGACTAAGACGCATTAAACGTAGACCGAGTGAAGAGCAGTTGATGAACCAATAACTGATCCAAAAAAAAGGTTATATCTATGAAGGAAAGATTTCAACAGATGCAAGATTTCTCTGTAACGTGGAATTTCTTGTTTAACATAAAAAAAATAAAGAAGTACTAATGCGACATTGTTCTGTACTGCAAGAAAAGTTAATGATCAACTTTAAATCTGACATTGATGGAGATTTATTGTGCGATGAAATTTTAGGTCTGCAGCACTATCTCGAAGACAATCAGGCAACACCTATTGAAACATTAAACTTTATCAAAAAGTACAATCTTCAAGAGTTATACCCCAACACCTAGATTTCGCTGCGTATTCTGTTAACAATACCAGTGACTGTTGCAAGTGGCGAACGCAGTTTTTCTAAACTAAAACTGATAAAAACGTACTTGCGGTCTAAAATGTGTCAAACAAGATTAACTACATAGTTTAGCCTCGCTGTCCATTGAAATCAAATTGCAGAAAACCTAGATTTTGCCAGTCTTATACGAGAGTTTGCTGACAAAAAAGCTAGAAAAGTAAGGTTTTAGTTTTATTGTTTTAATTTTCGTTTTTCATTTAATGTTTCATGACTAAATGAAATTGTTTAGAGAATAAATGTATTAAATGTTATTATTATTAATAATAAATACATGTTTGTAGTATTATATTATTTCTGTAAAAAATATGGTACAAAATTCAAAATATTTTTTAAAAATTATAATAAAAAATAAAAGGGCGCCAGATGCATGACTCGCCCGGGACGCCTAGATGGTTAAGGCCGGCCCTGCTTGCAATGGTGGGTGTAGTGTTGTCGACGAACAGGATAACTGAATAATGAAAGCTGGTAGGCGCAACAGCTTCACACTTGACCTCACTAGAGTAGGATTTAAGGCTATGTCGGATTTATGTCTGACGTTGATACGAGGGCTGTCTGAGAAGTTCTCGACCATAGATAGCAGCACTACCCATGTGATTTTTTTTCCGTGTATGTTGGTGCATGTGCCAGACGCGCCTGCAAAAAATTGCAAGTCATTCTACGTTGTAGTTTGGTCTGTACAGTTGTTTGATGCAGACGGAGATGGAAAAAATCGAGTATCGTGCAGTTATAAATTCTTTGTAAAAGAAGGTTTAACGCAATCTGAGATCCACGGAAGATTTTTAAAAATGAATGGGGACTCTTCTCCGTCATATTCGACAGTTAAGAACTGGGCTGCTGAGTTCAAAAGCGGCCGTAGAAGTCGCGAAGATGATGAACGCGAAAGACGTCCAAAAAGTGCAACAACTGCAGAAATCGTCCAGAAAGTGCATGATATGGTTTTCGATGATCGACGAATAAAAGTGCGTGAGATTGCTGAGAGCGTAGGGATATCAAAAGAACGTGAAGGATACATTTTGCATGAAGTATTTCATATGAAGAAGCTTTGTGCAAAATGGGTGCCGCATTTGCTCACTGTTGATCTAAAGCGCATCCTCATGAGACTTTTTTTACAGTGTTTGGAGCGTTTCAACAAAAATAAAACTGATTTTGTGCGTCGATTCATAACTATGGATGAGACATGGGTTCACCACTACACGGCAGAATCAAAACTGCAGTCAAAGCAGTTGACAGAAGCTGGTTGTTTAGGTCCAATGTAGGCCAAGTCGGTTCCATCGGCAGGGAACGTGATGGCATCAGTTTTTTGGGATGCTAAAGGTGTTTTGTTCATTGATTACCTTGAAAAGGGTAAAACAATAACTGGACAATACTATTCCGATCTTTTAGACACACTGGCTGAAAAAATCCTCGAGAAAAGGCCCAGTTTGAGAAGAAGAAAATCATCTTTCATTAGGGACAATGCACCTACCCACAAGCTTCTTTTGACATTTGAAAAATTAAGAGATCTGCACTACGACGTGTTGGAGCATCCACCTTATTACACAGATTTGGCTCCCTCCGACTTCTATATATTCTCAAAACCATTCTTGCTGGTCAACGTTTTTCTTCAACTGAAGAGGGATTGCAGCTGTAGATGGATATTTTGCAGGCCTTTCCAGAATTCCATTTCAGGGAAGGTAGGACTTTGAACATCGTTGGACTAAGTATATCAGTGTTCAGGGAGACTATCTGAGAAATAAAAATGATTTGGTAAATATCAAATTGGTTTTATATTTTTAGGCTTAGAATTTTCCAGACCACCCTCGTAGATACGGCCGCCAGGATAAAAGTCTTGTTCAATTTATTTGGAACTTGAAATGTCCATAAATTAAGGAATGTAGTCTTTTACATTAATACAAGTTCAAACTTTTAATATTATCCATTTTTTCGGTTCCTCACCACACTACATCAGAGAGACAAGATATCCAAAGAATGCAAGGTTCTTTTTTTTTCTCGTAACGACTCATGCACACGTTACACGCTAGACGCTTTACCCAATCTCTTTATGTCCGCATGAGAACTAAGCTTTTTTTTTTCTAGGGGCAATCGATATTCAATTGTATTTATGCCTAAGAATCCAAATATAATTGGGCATGGAAATTTTTTTTTTTTTAGTTATTTATTTGGCATTTGGTCTGAAACCATTTAGTTAGCATTCAACATTATCATATGTTTGTTCTCGTCATCTTCCAGCGTTTTTGGGGCTTCAAATCTTCATTTCGGTGTCTTGAAGGAGCCGGATGATTGCTTTATAGACCTGTACATTTTTTGATTGTAAAATGGTAGTAACGTTTGCTAGAAATTTGACAGAAAGCTGTTCTAGGTGCCTGTAGAATCGCTTGTGTTGTAGCTGGTACCGCGAGCAGGATACCTCTTGATCGAAGGTGCATATCGGTGATTCTGGTATAAATGGCGTGGAGAGCAACTGTATCCTAGTCTCATCCTAATAATGATTGTTATGTGCCTTCTTGCTATCTGTGAACCACGGTGTCTTTGGTATTGTTGGTTGTATTGCTGCATAGTGTTTTCCTTTGAGCAGCTGCGTCCGGGACCAGGCTTCATTCCACTTAAGGTGTGCCTCCCTATGGTTATATATTAATTTAACAACTGTTTTTGTAATGTCACATTAGCGCGCAACAAAACGCGTATGGTGGCCACTACCCGTGTTCGTTTCTGTTGTGTCTTGCTTATCTTAGCATTGGACAACCCTTATATCAAGCAGCGTGAAGACCATTACTATAAAGAAGACTGTTTCTTTCCTTGGGCGTGCGCAGTCTGCAACTTTATGACTACCTCAGGGGACTCTACGATAACCGTGCCGCCACAATTTGATGATGGATTCTTATGTAGATATCGTATTCCAAAATTGACGTGGGAAGGTTGAATGCGGCCTGGACCAGAAGAAAAGTTTCTCCTTAGTCAAATTTGATGATGAATTCGTATGTAACTTGACGAAACAAATCGAAAATAAAGTATAATATATTTTTTATAACTCACTTAGTTCTCGAGATATTGTATCTAAAAAATGAGGAGGTTAGGGTGAGATCCGATTGGACCAGAAAAAAAAATTCATCTAAACCACTATATCTACACGGTGGAAATGCACTATATATGTTTTATTTACTTCCTAGTGGTCGTTGTCACGTTGAATACAGCCTGGACCAGAAGAAACGTCACCAAAAGCACAAGGAACTATACCTGTAACTGACTTTTGACATGTTATATCTCGAAAACCAAGAGAGATATCAAAAAAAAAAAAAAGAATCTTTATTTTCGATTTGTTTCGCCGCGTTCTACAAGAATTCATCATCAGATTTTGGCGTCACGGTAATGATAGAACTGCCCTACCCCACATTGTATACACCTCTTCATCTCGCTGCATTCGTTTTTTTTTGGACTCTCGAAGGTAGATTTTTCTTTCTTAAAGTTAATGACTAGGTAATAGTTTCTTTTTTTATAAATAAATATGGTACCTCCTTCTTGAAACTTGTTAAGAGCTGCGGTAAGGTCGGAGGGGCAGATAGTGATTTTATTAAACCCAACTGCGTCCGACCAATCGAACAACAACAGCTAGTTGGTAAGGTACAGCTGGACGAACAGACTGCTTTAATTTCCATCACCGAATCATCAAAGTACTGTGGCCACCAGCCAGTCTTCTATGACTGGGCCTCTGCAACTACTGGGATCTGGGTGAAGTTGGGTCTGGGGATTCAGAGTGAGTCAGATAGCACAGTTGTAACATGTGGAGATAGCAGCGAATTTAGCATCTCTGTTGGTGCTAAGGCGTTTTCCGCTTTTGTTAGCTGAAGTGCGTCTCTTCTTGGGCAGAGTTTGTTGTCTCGCTATGGTCGCTGAAACTCTTGAAGTCTAACTTTCCACAGGAATGCCGATTGGAAATGCTCGTTATGATCGGAAGCTATCGTGCTCAAATATCTGCACAATGTGTGGGATCTGGGACGATAGTGCACTATTATCGATGGACAGTGGAGGACACCCATTTATCAAGCAAGCCTTATCATCAATTGCTTTTAGCGAACACTTGGCGTTTCGTTCCTTATGAAGAAAGTGGAAGTGAAAATGAGAGAGAAGTATATTATATCATTCCTATTAATTCCTCTAACGACAGATTATGTTAATGGTTTACAGTCAGAAGATAGGTTATTTTCAAATGACATAATGTCATATAATAGGATGAAAACGAAGGAAGATTGTGAATAGCTGCATGTTGACCTGGACAGGTTATCTAGTTAGGTAAATCAACATGAAATGAAAATAAATGACAATAAATGTCAAAAACGTGAATCATTACAGCTTTGCGTGATCCAAATGGGTCAATAATAATGTCAAGAAGTGTCCGCTTATTAGGTACACACATTAAAAGGTAAAATTTGTTTATGATTGTAAGCTGGAGAATGATTTGCTTGCTGGGGGACAGAAGTTTAAATTTCTTGGCATAACATCTACTATATAATTTCGTAAGGTCACTCACTCATCTCGATATCTATTGGCTGGAAAATGGTGACGTCATGCGCAGCCTTCGCTCGCAAAACAGCGACCAGAGATACCATCACAATAAATTGGTGGTTATGTCCTAAGCAACTGCTACCAAATTAATAGCCATAATACAGTCATTAGGTTGCTTTTCGCAGCGTTTCACAGTTCATACCACGTATCAAAGGATTTCGCGAAATTTGGGATTTCCCGTACATGATTATGGCAAGATCCTTAATTACTTGCTGTATTGGCTCGAGTCGGAAATCTCGGTGTAAGTCTGTTGTTCGTGTTCCCCAAGGAGTATTTGCTATGATCCTGAGTAATTTGTTTTGAATTAATTATCATCTCTGAATGTGAGACTGTCTGGTATAATAAATTTTATATCTGCGTGACAAAATTTGCTCTTAAGATCACGAATTAGATAATAGTATTGCTTATCATTTTTAAAGTCATTTTCTATGTTAATTCAAGCTAGAAATCAGATATTTACATAGTTAAGATAGTATTTTCAATTGCAACATTCTTAAGCATTCGCCTGGAGTAATATTTCAAAAATTTTATAATAAATGATGAAAGCATTTAGAGACTTCAAGTTCACACAGTGATCACTTTTGAATATGTAGATTTACTAAAGCTATTTCAATCGATAACTTCAAAAACTTCTGGAATATTAATTAGTTAGATTCTGTTTTTAGATTACGAATTTTATTTCATCCTTTTGATAATAATAAACATGTTTTGCTTAATAGTAAACGTAAGAGTAGCCTTTTGGGAAAGAAATAAAATTTATTTCAGTTTAGTAATAACAAAATTGTGAAAGTTATTAAGTTTTAGTAATCGCATTAAAATATTTTTTTTATGACGAAACTATTAAAGTTACAGAATTTTTTATAAGGATTAAAGTTGACGTTTTTCACAATATCTTGCTATTCTCAAAATTTCAGAGTGATAGAAACATTTGTTAACCTTCAAGGTCAAAATATCTGATAATAGCTTTGAAGCGTGATATTTGATATCTGATCAGATTTCCAGCTTGTTCTCGTGTAAAGCGGAAATTTTGTAGATTCCCACGGCCAGTGAGCTTAAATATCCGCCCTTAATTTTAGTTGTTCTCACTCACTCGCGCAGTCGCAGTCGGGCAGTCTTCCAGAAACAGTGAACGTGACTCCATGTAGCTCAGTCGGCCAGAAAGTTTCATATCGAGTACTACTGTGCAACAGTTTTAATTTGGCACAGTGTAGGTTCAGTATTCAGTTTTATTGCAAGATAGCAGTGAAGTAGTATTGTTATGCAATGTGTGGCGTCGGGATAACTTAAGTATCGGTCGTTTGTTAACCAGTTGAAAAGTGGAAGCGTGTGTTGGACTTTTTATTTGCTTTCACAAATTAGTAAGTTGTACTTTGAACCATGGGGTGTGGTCTGGCTCGAATCGGTTAATCGAACTTGCAACAAAATCTTAAGAGAATTTGTCTGATGCCATTTCAGTTTCTGTCTTTGCAAAATCTTCAGGAATATATCTTATGACTACCAGCAATAGATGTGTGAACATTATTTGAACCACCTTTCCTTAGTTTATCAAATGTAAGCCAAGATATTTACATTTCAAGTTTTCAGCAAGAAATTCTTTCCCCGTCCTATACTCATAACCAACCTTTTGCTTTCTATTTGTGTATCTAATAAGCTGGCTCTTCCTCGCATTTATCTTAATCTTTGTGATATTATTAACAAAGCCTTTCCCACAGCAGCTCCAAGGCTGTAAAAGTCAAAGTTTCCAATTTGATCATGGCAAAACTCGATTTGAAAATCAGTTTCTTCCTTACAGACATTTCTGGTGTGATTACATGTCAATATCTCCATCAATATACCTTTCACTGATGTCAAACCAATCAGCCTGTAATTGTATCAAGGCTTTTGTCAACCCTCCAGATTCCGTCTTTGGAATATTTGATTAACAAGCCTTTCCCACACCAGCTCCAAAGCTGTAAAAATCAAAGTTTCCGATTTTATGATGGCAAAACTCATCGAATGGAACAAGAATAATTCGTATAAGCATCAGTACGACACATTATTTCTCTAATCCTATCTCTCCTATCATTTTTATGAAATACTTGATCACACTCATAATTTTTGCCAACATGTCCAAACCTGCATCATCTGTTTGCACCAGCACCAATCTATGTATCAATTCTGTTATGCTTTCGTAAGAACTGTGGCAAGCAATCACAAATTGAGTGATTTCTGTAAATTGTATAAAAAGAAATTCATCTCTTACGATACATTGCAACAGCAGCCCTATATGAATGTGAAGTTTTGTACACTAACTACTTTTATTGTTGCGTTAATATAACCCAAAAATCAAAATTCACCTTCTAGAATTAGCTCTGCCTACGACCGAAGTTATGCACAGGGCCCCCATTACAAGTTGCTTATACTTCAGTTAATCACTCATATCAATAACTAAGCTCTTAACTTTGTACACTTCAACATAAGATTATTTTTGTTAGCTATCCAAATTGCCTTATACTTTTTGCAATCTAGTAAAACTTGACAATGATTGCATTTTTACATAGCATGAAAAAGTATCATATTGATGTCAAATACTCTCTGCCTCACACATTATTGTGAATAAGAGCGCTATATATCAATCTCGGAAAGCGTGCATATTCCACTACTTGTAACCCTATCAGTGATCTCAACAGGTATTTTCCCCCCGATAGATACTACTAACTACCCAACGATGTCAACCAATCAATTTACGATT
>JARYHS010012519.1:177918687-178090785 GCA_031002005.1 Vandiemenella viatica | reverse complement strand
CTGCCTCTTAGTGCGTGTGGGTTGCATCCGAGGCCGCGCCTTATACGGTATCGACTACGGGTCCACACCCACATACAATGCTGCTCCTACAGCCACATTGTGTCATTATTATAATGTCGCTCATACAAGAAACGGCTACCGGAGACAAGTCTGCATTGCTCTGTGTCTCTGGATTATCCTTTATCGTGGATAGTAGGCTGTATTTGAATAGTTTCTCACAATACACAACGTATTTATAATTCAATCATTACTCTAATTTTTTTCATCTGTAATTACGATATATATCTGTCACAAAAGTTTTTAAAGTTCCTGCGCTATTCAGCAGTATGGTGGCTCAGGGATTAATGCGTCTAACAGGATATCGAAGGTTCACTGTTCGAATTTTGAAAGATCCTAAACCAGACCTTTAGCTCTGGCACAGCTTGCTGTGTAATGTAAAGTACGCCCCAACGCTTCCGTGATTCGGATTCCACGTCAAACTCTACATCCCCGGTAGCCTTATCGGGTTATGTTAATGACGACAGAAGCAGTAAATAGACTTTTTTTTTTGCTTATGGCTTTACGCATCATCGACGTTGGGGTCATTAGAGGAGAGAAAGGACTGGGGGCAATGAAAACGGGAAGGAATTTGGCTATGGTCTTTTGAAGGAAGCATCCCGGCATTCGGCTGGAGTGATCTGGATGCCCGGACGGGGATTGGAACCTTCGTCCTGCCGAATGTGAAGCCAGATCGTTAACCGTTCATCCACCACGCTCGGTAGGCAAATCGAAAACTGTCAAACCGACGGCCTAACTATCCTTCGTGGTCTCCGAGCCAGTAATACCATACAGATTACCATTATTATACTGCGCTATTAAAAAGTATTATTTGAATTAATTGTTGTATTCAGCACTAATTTTGAAGACGTAAGACAAACAAATGAACTTAAAGATCAGGATGCTTCGTTATATAAAAATGAACACTATTAGTGCAGAAAACCAAAGTTCAATTCAGCAAAAAAATAAATAAAATAAAAAAAAAAATAAATAAATAAATAAACAACAGCAAACTAACACACATTATTTCCATAGGCTACCAACCAATTGATTTAAGATTAGCGGAAATATTTACAGAAAACATTTTCATTTCGTCGATATAAAATCGCTTTCCAATATTGTATCCATGAGGCGACAGGTCTAGGTGTTTACTACCTTGCCTCGTTAGGCAATCCCGTAACGCATTTTGCTTGTATTTATTCACGATGTGAAGCCAGTAAAAAGGCCACAGCAAATAATTACTACTAAAGGCAGCAGCGTCATGCAACCACAATACACGTATAATTAAATACGTATCCACAAAACTCTACTAACAGTTTAACGTTACTATAAAAGTGATTAAATATTTACGTCGATCCTATTAAGAGCAGTTTTGGGGAGGATGATTAAGTGCTAATAATATTACCAAATACTGATTCCAAATTAGCCATTTAGCATAAACTTCAGATGGAACTTAAGGTCATCAAGTTTTTATAGACAGAGTTTTATTTCTTGTTGCAGACGTTAAATATAGAAGATGCAGAGAACTTTTACCCTCTCTGAATTACTGACTGCAACTTGTATTATACTACAGAGTGTACTTATTATACTACTCTTGCAAGTATAGTTAGATTTCTAAACGTTCTACCGAGCGTGGTGGTGTAACAGCTAGCGTTCTGGCCTCGCATTCGGGAGGACGGCGGTTCGAATCCCCGTCCGGGCATCCAGATTTGAGTTTTCCATGGTTTCCAAAATCACTCCAGGCAAATGCCGGAATGCTTCCTTCAGAAGGCTACGGCCGAATTCCTTCCCATTCCTTGCCCTCCATCCTTTCCCGTCTCTAAAAACCTCGCTGTTAGAGAGACGTTAAGCAGATTTAAAAAAAAAAAAAAAAAAAAAAAAAATCTAAACGTTCTTCTTATAATTAATTTACAGAGAAGGTTTTACTATAACGGGTAGGGAATAAAAATGTAGCAACCCAGGCAAAACTACGGAAATGTCTGACTCCTAATCGATAGTTTTCAAACAATCCAAACCGATACACAAAAAAACGACAAAAAAACTGATTAATATGAAAACTGAACCAAGATTTCGGTATTCACAAAGGATTATCGTTTTCTGATGCTGTAAAATAAAAACATCTTGTCAGAGTGATTACTACGAGTCTTCGTATTAATTGGCTAATCGTTTTCTGAAGAATTTAATATGGATTTGCTCAATTTTGGCAGTTATAATGAAACAGGTTTTGAAAAATGTTCCATGAAAAAATTAATACCCAAATGTAATTGATAGCAAGCAGAAGACTGTTATATAATACCCGAAAATCCATATCCATATTTTACGTCTGCAACGAGAAATAAAACTCTGTCTATAAAAACTTGATGACCTTAAGTTCCATCTGAAGAACTTCTGCTTATAAACGCGGTTTACCCAGGATAGAGTTTTCTTCTTCGACACCTACTCACCTGAAAAGCAATATAACCTTTTAGCATAACTGTAGGAAAACGAATATAGTGAACACCTCCAGCGCACGTAGCAACTTATAACTCAACGAAAAGTTCGGCCCTAAAAATCGCACATCAAGTTACTGTTGCAGGAGAATCTATTTTTAGAAAACAAATAGCCTACATGGCAACGTAAGGCCGTTCAGGACCATGCCTTGCGCTCACAGCTAGGCGCTGAAGGATATCAACACGTCAAAACACGGTACCTCCGTTTCATTGATTGGTTGAAGTCGGAGGTTAAATTGTTTGCAGATGACATAACGTTATATAATAGGATTAAAACCGAAGATGACTGTGTACAATTGCAGAAGGATCTGAACATGATAATTAAGTAGTTAGTCAAACATGGAATGAACATAAATGAAAAGAAGAGTCAGCTTATTAGGCACAGTTAAAAAAAATAAAGGTTTTCTGTAAATATAAGTTAGGGAAGGAACTGCTTTTTGAAGATGTTGATTGCGATAGCATTTGATAGTAAACTGAATTTGGCGGGCACATTAAACAGGAATTAGGAAGAAGTTTCAAAATCTTTCACTTACCGGATTCCATCCCTCTCAAATATCCGTATGACGATTGCCTACTACAGAATAGATAAATAAAGTTGTAGGAAGATTGAACAAGTCTCATTTTACGCGAACTGAAATTTAATTGAAACAAATACACCATAGGACGCGGAAAAAGATGTAGATACAGCCCACCTACGCCTCACATGAGCTGGACGTCCGTGAGCGAAGCAGAGGGTAACTGCTAATTAGGGTAATAAAACTACCGTGTTGCAGTAATAAAATGTAATATTACAGCACGATTTGAATGAAGGAAACAGAAATATGAAGGAGCAGCATAAAATACTGCAGTTGCGTACGTGAAGGGCTACAGTGTATAATTAAGTGGGGGAAGGAGTAGTCGGATGATTCGATTAAATTTTGGACATTTTGAAACATTAAACCAAGAAAATCAGATTAATTGCAACTGAAGACTGATTGATTGAAATTTGAACTGTGGAACTCAGTGTTTTAGTAGCTTATCCACTAACTGGAGTAACGATCGGCCTCACAATACACAAGAATTCTTCCCTAAATAAAACATATCAGGACCGGCTGTATTGGACGAGCGATTTTCTTTTAAATACTTTGAACTACCTCCGTGTTTTATCTTTGTTTAACGGAGTCTGGTGATGTGTAGGTTCTTGTCATCTTACAAAGTTTCAAGTTGCCATGGGTGGTGACTCGGTCTGCAATTTGATGGGAAATGTTCGCAGAGCAGTTCACGCGCTCAAACAAAGCTTTGCCAAAGGTGCAATGGAATCGATTATGTAGGTCAGTGGTTCCCAATTATTTTTTTCCGAGTACCACTGCAAGAAGGAGCTCAACCGCGCGTACCCCTTACAGATGAAATAATAAATAAATGAATTCGTTCATCCCAGTATAGTGCTTCTCACAAACACAGGATTACAATAATATAATTGACACAAACACAGTTTATCTTAAAATATATTTGGGTGATAGTAATGTTTCTTTTGGCTGATAAAAGTGGATTTTTTCAATTATTTTAGTGATCACCTTAGCCAAGAGACTACCGCGCGTACCCCCTGAAGAAACCTCACGTACCCCTGTGGGTACGCTTACCACTAATTGGGAACCACTGATGTAGGTAATGCAATATAACACTGAGCATTGAATTCCCAAAACGGTGATGTGTGAAAACGGTGGGAGAAGCTGGGAGAGACAGGTAGGCTAAAGTTTCATATCACTCAAGATTAGCTTCGTCGATTCGATTCAATTCTCGCCAATGGAAAGAGGCAAAGCTTACAAGCATTCACTTGAGATAAAAATTGCTTTTATTATCTCTTCTCGACCGATGTCTGTGCGTGCAGCCCTTCTATTGTGACATTGAATCATGGGTATTGTTTTGTTTCCGACAGATTTGCCCTTAGGAGAGGTTGTACTTTAAAGATGTATGATCCCGTGTTTTTCTGATGTATTCGCTTTGTCAGGTCAGGTTCTGTTCATAAAAAGATGTTTGTGTGCTTATGTTGTAAAGAAAGAGTATAAAACACATACTTACCGGAATTTTAAAATATTTGAAGGAGCTTAATTGGAGATAATTGTGATACAGGTAATTTAAAAGCTAAAAAAAAAAACTGTTATTTCGTTAGGTTGATCAAAATTGAACACTCAGATAGCTTTATAAATCTGTCCCCTTTAGGTTCAATAGTCATCTATTTCGCATCTTTAATGTTTGTATCAAAGAAATCCAGCAAGTTCTTATGACAGGAGATTATATAATTCAGTTGAAATTTTTTTGGGAGTCGAGATCAAAAGAGCCGCGAGAATTATGGAGGCACAGAACGGAAAGGAGGTCGGCTATGGCATTTTTTTTCTCCTTGAGTGACTTCGCGAACCATTTCGTTTTTGCTGGATAAGTGTAGTAAGGGACGAAAATTTTCAAAATTAACAGTTTTGCAACTTGTTTCTTCGGGAACTAAGTTACTATACCAAGAGAAAAACAGGTATATTTACACTGCATGTGGCCTTTCGAAACATATTATTCAGCATGAAGCGGGACATATTGTGCTTGTTTTTAAAAACGATATTTCTAGAAAATCAAGATAGACTGATCTAAGTCAATATAAGAACTTGATGACTAGAATAATAGTAGGAAATCTGCAAAAGATGAGCATAATGTACAAAGAGGAATGGGAATATTTATGTAGCATCGCTGCTGAGATTCGGCTTCCTTGTACACGAAGTGAAACATACAAGGAGAAATAATAAGTACGCTACGACTTGCTGACTTTATTTTCATCTTAGCTGATAAAAATGAAAGTGTCGGTAAATAACCGAATGGCATGAAATAAGTAACGGAACAAAAATGTAGTCAAATGTAATCAAAATCAAGAAGAGAGCAGCAGAAATTGCAAAAAAACAGAAAAGACTAAATATTACATTAGAGAAATAAGACAATTACGTTATTTAGAAAGTAAACTTACAACAAACGGATGAAACAAAAATTATATCAACAGCAGACCAAGACAAGCAACAAAACGCTCCTTCAAAGGCAGGAACGTTCGCAAAGAACATTGTTTCATTATGTATAGAACACAGCACGTTATAGTAATTATGTTTGGAATTTGAGAAAAGCAAAAATAAAAGAAAATTAAGTATTCAAAATGTCATTGAGGGGGAGGGAGGGTATTGTATGAGATTAAATGCCTAAGAAATGATCGTTGAAGAAAGTGGATTGTGGTAAAATCCAGCTAACAGAAAGATCGTATTTTGGGTCATATTTTAAGAAAACACAGTTTATTATTGCCTAGTGGATCAAACAAAAGCAAGAAATAAAAGAAGTGAAGGCAAAGATTGTATTTGTAGAACGTTGCAGTGGGTACGTTAAAATAAAGAGATTAGCTGAAGACAGGAAGAGATGCAGGATTGCATCAAACCAGTCAAGAGACAAATGAGATAGATAGAAAAAAATTGTAATGGAAGGGAGAACGAATTTTTGAAGCAGATGTAAGCTGACCGGGCGTCGAACCCGGAGCGGTCATTGACCTCAGCATGAGAACCTGTCCGGCGGTGCCAACAGGCAGTAGATTCCAGCGGATATGACCTCATACAGCTCCGGCCCATAATTCTCTCCGTGAATACAGTGTTAGGAGAACTTAACTCTTGTAGGTCGGAGCTGTGACGTAATAAGCACTCCAGTGTTCCACTCTGTCTAGCTCACTCTGCCGGCTGATCTGATCGCGGATGTCTCTTACACGATTTCTGTTCTTGATTTTAAGCTGCTAAGTACTGTGCCATTCACAGGCAAACTCAGACAACTTACAGAGGAATGTTACTATTTAAAATCCATACAAATGTCCTGGGCTGAAGATCTGATAGAATATTACACTAGTTTAACACGACGTCAGAAAGTAATAATTCACTACGCTGAACGGTGACATGAAATCTTTCAGGCTTAAAACTAAGAATGAGAAAACGTTGCATTAATCCCTAAGTTCCTACTTTTCCAGAAGTGTTTAGTAACAGTTTAACTCTTGAATCTGGCTTTTAGACACAGCTAGAACTACATAATTTTTAGATAGAAGTCTTCAATTGTATACCACTGAATTTTGTTCTCCAACCACCTGTTCTGTGGTATTTGAAGTGATGGCTATTTGTATCTTTCAGAACACTGGCAGCTACTAAGTAGCCCATCACCTAAAGATGACCACTGAGGAAGCGATCGAAAAGTTTCACTTTGAAACGATAATTCGGCGAAATAGATTTGTGCGTAATTATACAGCGAGTTAATCTCCAGTGTCTGCATTTTTGATACAGGGATCTACAGTTGTTGCACAATCGGAGATTCCTACTGGCAAAAGAACACAGCGGGGAATTACTCAACCTGTAGCGAGTTGTAATTGGTCTCCAATCTTGTAGTTTCTCGCCGATTTTGTTTTCAGTTACAAGCTTTTTAAGAGGTTATAAATGAGCTATGCCTTACCTATGAGATTGGGTAGCTTGACACAGGCGGGTCCTGGACTGGAGTACTCCGCTGCGATTGGACCCCTCCTCTTGGTCGGTGTCCACGGCTGTTGGGTGATGCCTCCCATCGCTGATAGTTTTCGTTTCTCGTCTCGTAATCGTCTGAAAACGTAAAATTAACGTCATTTAACTGTCAGCCACTTAAGTATCGCGGATGAAGAACGGTTACTGATTGGATCAATGTTTTTCTTCCTCTACATCCGACAAAGATACTGTATATGAAAGTAGAATACCACACAGAAACGAAGAATCAAACATGAATCAACACAGAAGCTCAAAATATCAGCAAAGAAATATATCAAATTTTTGGTCCGCTTCTGTCTGTAGAACTAAAAAGGTTTCGACCTTCAGCGAAAATATTGCACCAAAGTTGAGACTGATTAAATTCCGCGCTGTTTGGTGGCGGTCTTATTTCCTCTGAATGTTTGCCAGTTTACAACACAGCGACATGTTGACACAGTAATTAACACGCCTCAGTAAAGAGTGCCGCTAACACGAGAGCGTTAAGCCAGTACCGCTGCTCCATACTTGTAATAAGACTGCCAACAATGAAATTAAAAACTCCCTCATCGTTAGCAGCAGGTATAACTCGATTATTAAATCGGGCGCAATGCTCAACAGTCATTTTGCTGTGCTTTTATGATATCGACCCTATTTTACCATACTTTTCCACTTTGTGGCTTCGTCCTTAATAAAGGTATCGAGAACATATTGTAGAAGTCACCCCTAATTCGACACAGAAAAATAAGTTTGACACTCGGAGAAACTTCTAGTTTCGTTGACACTTCAGAAACGAAGCAGCATTTCATGTTTAAAAATTATTTTAATATTTTTAACGCAAAGAAAGACAGCAATACTCTTTAGTTTACCGCCAAATTATCGTTTGCTTAGAGTTTTACCCGTCAACAAAACTTCACTTCTATTTCGAAATTGGAATGTTACAGAAATGAATTGGCAAAAAATCCTTAAAAAAATCAAGCCGACCCCGGCAGCGTAGGAGTAGCGTGCTTGCTTCGCGTTACAGGGGTCGCCAGTTCGAGTCCGGCCGAGGGCATGGGTGGTTTTAATTAAGTGTTGTGTTCGTCTTGTGTTGTCCTTGTAAGAGAGAGAAAACAATCACACTCGGATGAAATCTATACACTGTAAAAACGAAAAAACACATTGAGCTGGCTGAATGGCTAACATGGCCGAATGCCATTAAAAAAATCAAGGTATTTATGTTTAATAATTATAAAATAAAAAAAGTTTGTAATGGTCTCATCGATCCACGAAAAGACGAAAAGGACGGGAAGAGAAGGAAACTGCAAGACTGCCAAAGACATTTTCACGTTATTCTGGCCTTAAATTATCGTGGTGTATTTGTATGCAGCCCAGTTACGAGAATGTACAAAATAAGGAACGAACGATTAGAGACATAGCAAAAGAGGAAATCCTAAAGGAAATGATAGAAAAGTTCAAACTAAGATGGTATGGAAATGTTAAAAGATTGGAGGAGCAGGGTATTCCGAGTGGAATTCACGAAATGATGATTGACTATAAACAGCCCAAAGGTAGACCAAGCGATGGATGGCTGGGAGCAACGTATATGGAAGTTTTTTTTTTTTTTTTGCTTATGGCTTTACGCCTCGTCGACGTCATTACAGGGGGGAAACCATAAGGTGCAAGGAACTGGAAGGAATTCAGCCATGGCCTTTTGAAGGAAGCACTCCAGCATTATCCTGGAGTGATTTGGAGAAACCATGGGAAACCCAACTCTGGATGCCCGGATGGGGATTGGAACCCACGTCCTCCATAATGCGAAGCCAGAGCGTTAACCACTCATCCACCACTCTGAAAAGGAGTGGACCAAGGTGGTGACTGAGAGATGGTTGGAGAAAAGGGAAAATTGAAGAGGTTTGTGCACATAGCAGAAACTGTTGTTGATGGTGATGTTTTGTATGCAGCCCAAGAAGGAAAAATAATTTACGGAATTCAAACGCACAGTGCGCTTTGAGCAGTAACTGAAGACTGAAGCCGAGGAACGATTCAGTCTGTTATAAACGTTTGCAGGGCGGCCTGAGCTTTCTACTGAACACACCTCCATCGCAAATCTGAGACTGGAATGAAAATGCTGAACTCAGTTTCAGTCAATCTTTACGCAAAGTGACGTCATGGCCTATCACAGAGATTATACCCACCAAGGAGAAGCATCCCTCGAAAGAAATAACAGCAACATCAAACCATAAGTGCCAGTTTATTATAGGCTGAATGATAGCACAAAGAAATCTACAGTAACTTTGAAGTCTGCATAATATGGCGATAGAAGTGTTCCAAAGTGGGAGCAGACACAGGAACTTCGTTGACAAAATCCATTATTTCCGAAAAATAAAAAGGTTCATATGGCACATCAAAGTGCCCCTTTAGTAGACGCTGGAAAGAGCGCGTTGGCAGAAGAAAAGCTACATTCACGTAAAACTAGTCTATGAACACAGCCCTGCCTGTCCTTTTCACTTGTCCTTTAGAATTTCATACTTTGGAATGATCTCTCATAGAATCACTAATTTGTTCATGTCAAAACCTCACAAATTCTTAACTAACTCAGAAATTTGTAATTACACATTAGTTCAATTCTTACCACTCCGAACACGATTATAAAGCAAAATTTGAAAAAAGACGTATGGATGAAAATAATTATTTAGGATTTAGTGATGGTTGATGGAAAATTTTTTAATGTCTTGATGAGTATCAAATAAAAACTGGTAACCTACCGACGCTGAAAATTTTGCATGTTTCTTTATTCCACGATTTTTCCGCGGGAACAATATAAACATCTATTTCTCACCCTTTTTTCCGATAGTACTCATCCGGAAATTCTTTCATAATTTACAACGACATGTAGTCTCCAAAATATTACAGGAAAAATGGTTTTAAAAAATTTTACGAATAATTTTAGAAAACTTGATTGTTCAAAAGTTTTTTTAACAAATGTCATGTGCATAATTCAGCTAATCGGATAATAAAAATGAAATGAAAATATTTGAAGGAAAAAACGAGTAAAGTTCTTGTATTTTTTTAAAAAGATTTTAATTTTATTTTGATAAATCTGTTTAAAACACAATAATTGAGTCAATCGGATAATAAATATTAAATGAAAATACTTTTAAAAAGGTAAGTAAAGTCTTTGCATTTTTTTAAAAAAAGTTTTTAGATTTTTTTTTTGGGGGGGGGGGGGAATGCAGTGTGGCCCGAAGCGCAAAAGTATATCGCAGATTACGGGATTCGTATTTTTTTTCCTTCTTCTTTTTAAAAATTGAGTTCGGTGACAGCAATGAAGGTATATTAGTTGTGTTTACAAGTTTGTTATGGATTTGTTTTTGCTGTTTACGGCTCGGGATGACAAATAGGATCAGCCTTTCTCTTAGTCAGTGGAATAACCATCTCGCATACGTTAAGTCCAGAAGCGCACTACTAACACACATGTCGGACTGCCAGATTGCCGACAGTTGCCTTTTGCGGTGTTACTGCTCGGCCAGTCAGTTTTCTCCTCATTCCGCCATTACACTACTAATCAATTTGCTTTCTCCTACAAATTTCTCCCCCCATTTGCTGCCTGAGTGGCTGATCAAAGTGGTTCATTTATGACGGGCTTTTCCCGGCGCTCAGTTTCTGCGGTTGGGCGTGGAAGCCTTGCCCTATTGTATCAGGTTTGTCCTACTGATCAACGATACAACCTGACTGTCCTTAAGTATTAGGTCACTGTGTCACACCGACGTTATGCCCGTCAATAAATTTTCATGTGATGTGCTGGTTTGGGAGAGTTACAAGGGTTAATAATGTTCTCTGAGCCGTGCAGACAACAAAATTAGTTGAGAATTTGAAGATACTCAGTTACAATGCAAGGCAGTGCGAGATATGCTCCACCAACACAATCCACGTTGGAAACAAAGAACCAAACATTTCGAAATCTAAGGTCGAGAGCCATAGTATTAACTCTGCTTTGCCTGTCGGTGCTTGTTTTTAATTCCCAATCGCAGTTGAGAGCCATACACATCTTGTTATTCTTGAATAATAATCTTGCAGAATCAGAGGGTTGATCTCTGTTTCACAGCCACAGTGGTTACTCAGTTCGCTAGCAGATGGCAACACTTTCATCTTTTAGACTATCGAAACGAATTTTATTCAACACAATGCCAGCTCGTCATCATCGCACTGGTGCGCTTCTGCTAATCTGCTTTTGTTTCGACTGATAAAATTCGAAAATCCTCAGTTAAACTACAAATCTTTCTTGAAAACATGGTCATAGTATTCACACTATTCTTCTAAGTGACATCCATTTTAATAATTTGCAAGAAACCATAAATGGGCACAGTTAATCGAAAAGTTAACTTCGTTAATCGTTATTAATTCGCTACTTAAAAAGTTAACTTCAATAATCGTTATTTTTTTTTTACTTATTGCTTTACACCTCGTCGACGGCTAAGGTCATTAGAGGCGGGATGGGTCTGCGGACAATGAACGGTAAGGAATTCGGCCATGGCCTTTTTGAAGGAAGCATCTCGGCATTCGACTGGAGTGATTTGGGGAATCCATGGAAAACCCAAATTTGGATGCCCGGACGGGGATTCGAACCCGCGTCCGATAATCGTTGGAGCGTTACATTTTTGCAAATTTCACGCAAGTTAAAGTTGACCGTTAAAAGTTAACCATACAAGATTTGAATTCTTCAACATGTAGCAGAATCATGTTAGCAACGAAAAGGTTTACAATACATCCCTCCACACCAGCTTGGAATACGATGGTTCTGGTAGCTATGATACCAAATTTTTCACTGGCGTAAACTTTTATTAGCAGATTGCGATGAAAACAAATTAATTCTGCTGCTATCTACATCAGAAGAAGCAACAGCACTTGAAGGTTTTTTTTTTTTTTTTTTGTATATGTGCTTGACAAATAAACGATTGTTTTTAGATGCAACTTTATACTAGGTATTGCCGACTGAGAATCTAGCTGTTTCAAATACACCGCAGTAAGTTGGATTTATCTCATGAAACCAGTCATACACATAAAATGAATACATTTGATAATTTGGTTGTGTATAAATCTGTTGTACGTGTTAATCATTGCGTGATATTTGTTTTATTCGTCTCGTGATTTTCTAACCAGATGTTAAACGGTTATCACGACAGTTTTTAATTTGTGTAAAATGTCGAAAGTCGCATTTTATTTGTTGTCTGGGAAAGAGTTTCCCAAAACATTCTAAAAATAATAGAATTCCGACTATAGGAAATCTGGTTGTAGGTTTAACGATGACTACATTCTAAACGAAATCAAAGCTGCAAATATTCCTCCTTTCGGTTCAAGCGTACACATTCCTTTACACCCATTTCCTGACTTTATGAATTTATGAGTATTCGGCCTTTTAAGGTATTAAGAAGGACGTCCAGACGGGTATCTTTCACTGTTGCCTATTTTAAAGTTTATATTTAGTCCTACGTTTTACTGGCTTCTCCATTGGTCGTAAATTCTGTGTTACATCACAGTACGCCTGTACTGTTCTTCTGATTACAGATGCCTAGCGTCCAAGAGCATGATTAATGACCGCTGCTATTTCAAGGACAACCGACCGCGCTGACCAACAGTGGGCCGCAGTCTCTGTGCATTATGAGGCAGTTGGACTTTCTGCTTCCTGGTAACCTTTTTAGGTTAGAGTCGCCATGTACCAGGATGTAACTTCCTGCCGGAAACAGGAGTCCTTCGCGCCTCAACGCCTCTTCCTGGTATCCGCTGACCACAACGTCGAAAATAAACCTCCGGCCCATACAGTACATCTTTTTTTTTTTTTTTTTTTTTTTTTTTTTTTTTTTTTACACTAATACACTGACTAGCACTGTGAAATACTGATCGCAAGTGGGATATAGTCGAAAGTGCCGAATCGGGAACCTGAGCATCATCGAAAAGTAAACAGTATTTTCATCGTCTAAATATAAAATGAGAGATGTCTAACAGTTCGACATGTGTCGCATCGAACTTCTTGGGTTGACTATTGGAACGTGGTTGTATAGAATTTGTCCCTTTGTCAGAAATGTAGCCTGATTTCGGAAGGCTCTGTCCTGCTACCAACTACCCTGTTCGCCTTATGTTTTTCTGAAACTTTTCTGTAGACTTTTTAGATGAGAACTGTGGCCGCAGGAGACTTTCCACATTTTTGTTTGCCTACAGATCCTCTCAGACTGACGTCGATCTGTATGAGGAATGCACCTATGGTAGTGGAGAATCAGTAACTAATGTCATCAAATTCTTATTAAATAAAAAAAAACTCTGTGTCTCGTTGAGACAATGACTATGGGCAAGGAACGGGTTGAAACTCAGTCATGGTCTCTATGAAGGAGCCATTTGCTCAGAATGGTTTCGGGAAGCCATAGAAAACTGGGAAATGGACCCATTCCCTCATGCAGGCTCAGTATCGGTAAGTCAGATACGGATCTCACTTCACAGATACACAATACACTGTGCAGAACACACCAATCAAATTTGGAGATCTTGATGAGGTTGTTCCGAAGCCAATATCTGATATCTAATTCCAAGACAGATGTTTGCAGGGGCGGATCCAGGGGGGGGGGGCTAGGGGGCTAAAGCCCCCCCCCCCAAAGTATCTAGGTCCACCTCCGACATTGTAATTCAGGAGACTTTTTTTTTAGCTCTACGGATTCGAGGCCCTAGGGGACTATAAATACTACCTTTTGCCCGACTCAAGGCCCCCCCCCCCCCGAAGCCCAAAATCCACTGAAGGCAAGCCCCCCCCCCCCCCGACCAAAATCCACTCAAGCCAAGTCCCCGCCCCCTAAACCAAAGTACGCTCAAGCCCCTCCCAAAGCAAAATCCGGGATCCGCCCCTGAATGTTTGTTTCAAATCATTTCTATATAGTTTGTGGAAATGATTAAAAAATTCTTGAAAACGTGAGACAACTTATTCCTCGTAACAATGGTAATTTTAAAAGTAAGTGAACAACACAATTATTGTTTGCGAAATGGTAGCTAATTGGTTTTGGCTCATAAAGAGTGCCTAAAGTAACAACTATTATTTAAAATGCCACCACATTCGTTATTTTGCAACGTCTATCTATATACTTCATCAGGAAGACGATGTGAAGTCAGTATCCAACAACGAAAGATGTTAGAAAATACTTAAAATGATCTTCTATTTGCTGAACTGGCGGCTGAAGATCATGTTCTCCTGCCGCTGGCCTGCTCCTTACCTCACATCCACGTCTCGTTCCTACCTCTCCGAGCTGATCGTCTTTTCCAGGTAGAGGTGTTGCAAATTTCCCCTTCACATTTAGGGGCAAGGGCAGCGGAGTGGGGATGGGGCATACTGACTTTGATCCGTTTCTATTAATTGAAAGGGCTATACAAAAAAATAAACCTCTCGTTGTTGGCAGCGGAATTCCAAATAGGTTTAACATCTTCTTGCAGAAGTAGTACACTAATTGAAAACATAGGTTTGATCAGAGCTTCCGCCATGATTCATCTAGTAGAAAATCAGCGAACGTTATCTGGAAGTTGTGAGCGGAGTATATTTTACTCGTGCTGGGGCTGATATACATTGCAGATACGAACGCATGAAAAAAAAGTTGAAGTTTAATTTTGTTTAAACACTATATTCGACCAGTTGGGCCGAATAGCTAGCATGTGTGGGAGATGAATATTCGTTGTTGAGATTAATTGAGCATCCGAGAGAAGGTCAGGATGATTACGCAACAGCTAAGTGACGTCAACCCGAATCATATCGAGACGGAGTTAGCGGATAATTTGATGGTGCAGTGTCCTTGGGACGCACAGTGAAAGAGTCAGCAAAATCAGGAATCTCTTGAAAGGCGAATTAGTGAATTTTCTAACATGCATTCTTGTTTCTTAGAGACAAATATCTTATGTTTGTGTCCGAATCGTCTCATACTAGAACTTTATTTCAGAAAAAGGAATACCTCGGATCTCTAGAAAATGATTATATGTGTTGCTCCTTTTTCATTCATTATATATAATGTTAAAAATTGCTGTAGCGATGCCAAAATTTGGATGATGGTATCGGTCTAGAAGCGTAGGCCACCCAAGTTGTTTCATTTCACTCCCGAAAGAAAAGAACAATCAAGCGAACGGCGTTACTCAACTTCCTTAAAGCCGAAAAGGTTTAAGCAAACGCAATCTGCCGGCAAGGTCATGGCGACCGTGTTTTTGTACCGTAAGGGAATGCGCTTTGCTGGGACAAACTCAGAGAGGTTCTGCGAAACGCTACAGAAACTCGGACGAACCACCCAGAACCGCCGCACAGTGGTCCGGAATTGGAATATAGTGGACATTCAAATCCAAAAAATTGCTTTAGATAGCATTTGTTATGCTGATCAAAAATTGTTATGTTCAATTTTTGATAGACATGATTGCTTCACACTTAAAATAAAAAAATAGTAATGGGTGGAATTCTATTTTTTTCACGGCCTATATTAAAGTGTCAAAGTCAAACCTTATGCAATCATAAGTACCTATTCTACTTAATATTACAGCATAAAAATTACTTGCGTATCCTAGCCGCTTTGACAACAGGGCGCAAGTGAATTTCGGCGATAAAATATAACAAACATTCGAACTAAAGTCATAATATCAATCCAAAAAATTGCTGTAGGTAGCATTTACTGTGCTGATCAAACATTGTTATGTTCAGTTTTTGATAAAAAATGAGTCTTTCACACTTAAAATAAAAAAAATGTATGGGTGGAAATCTGTTTGTTTTTTTCACGGCCCTATATAAAAGTGTCAAAATCAAACCTTATGCAATCATAAGTACCTATCCTACTTAATATTACAACATAAAAATTTCTTGCGTATCCTTGCCGCTTTGACAACAGGGCGCAAGTGAATTTCGGGGATAAAATATAACGAACATTCGAATAATATCAATACAAAAAAATTTCTTTAGGTATTATTTGCTGTGCTGATCAAAAATTACAATGTTCAATTTTTTTTTGGATCCATGTTATGACTCTTGTAAGAATGCCACTATTTTTTAACCATGAAATTCACTTGCACCCTGTAGTCAAAGCGGCAAGGATATCCAAGAAATTTTTATGTTGTAATATAAAGTAGGATAGGTACTTATGATTGCATAAGGTTTGACTTTGACACTTTGATATAGGGCCGTTAAAAAAAAATAAAACAGATTTCCACACATACATTTTTTATTTTAAGTATGAAGGACTCATTTTTTTCAAAAATTAAACATAACAATTTTTGATCAGCACAGCAAATAAAGTAATTTTTTTGGATCGATATTATGACTTTAGTTCGAATGTTTGTTATATTTTATCGCCGAAATTCACTCGCACCCTGTTGTAAAAGCGGCAAGGATACATAAGAAATTTTTATGTTGTAATATTAAGTAGGATAGGTACTTATGATTGCATATGGTTTGACTTTGACACTTTGATATATGGCCGTGAAAAACAAAAAATAGATTTCCACCCATAAATTTTTTTATTTTAAGTGTGAAGCACTCATTTCTATCAAAAATTGAACATAACAATATTTGATCAGCATAGCAAAAGCTAGCTAAAGCAATTTTTTTAATTCGAATGTCCACTATATTCCAATTCCGGACCACTGTGCGCCGGAGAGGAAAACAAGCTGCTTCACGGCAAAGCTCGACCCCCCCTCGCACCCCCATCTTTCGGCAAACCCAGGAACTACTGAAGACACTGCTGGGCTGTCATTCCCCACCCTCCCTAAAGCCCCGACTTAGCCATTGGTGATTAGGGACCGTGCACAAACTAAGTGGCTCGAGGGGTTGGCTGGAAGGCTACGCTGGGCTACGTGGGGGGAGGGGGGGGGAGTTCTGAGCCTGGCAACGTAGCTTTCCTTTCATAACATTTTTCACAGTTAAAATGAGAAACAGAACACACAACAGCATGTGGATATTAATTTCCCTCAGTTTATTAACTCCGTATGTAATTTACAATAGTTGACACGAGAAAATAGTACAAAATTTCTTCTGGAATCAAAAGGGAAAAAACTACGTGCTACGTGGGGGGGGGGGGGGGGGGGGGGTTCACAGGAGGCCAAAATGGAGCTACGTGGTTTATGCACGCTCCCTTACCACTCGTTCCCAGAATTGAAGGAACACTAGGGTAGCCTACGCTTCCGGACCGACGGTGAAGTTAAAGAAGAGGTCACTCGCTTCCTCAACGGGTTGGTGGCGGAGTTCTACTACATGAGGGTACAAAAATGGAGGAACGTCTACAAAAATACGTAGAAAAAATCCGCGATTATATAGAAAAACAGAATGATGTTTGAGCTTTCCAACGATTTAAATAATTATGGTAATAAACAATGCCATATATTTGCAAAAAATAATGTAACCTTACTTTTAAGAACACCCTCGTAATACAACTAAGTGTAGCAACCAAGCGTGATGGATGAGCGGTAACGCTCTGGGCTTGCATTCGGGAGGTCGTGGGTTCGAATCCCCGTCCTGTCATCTAGATCTCGGTTTTCCCGAAATCACGCTGGGCGAATGCCAACATGGTTACTTTAAAAGGCCTTGGCCGAATTTTTTTCCGTTCCTTGCCCCCAACCTTTCCTGCCTTTAATAACCTGAACGTCAGTTCATCTCCTGATTGGAGATACGGAGCAAAAGTACTATATACGACTGAACCGAAAATTTGCTGCTGTCCGTTTATTATAAACAGAACGAAAATATTTTTAAGTACAAGGAGATGTATTTATGAAAGCAACACTTGGCATAAAGTCTGAGTGTCACCCATCTGTAGTAAGTAATGAACTCATGACATAGGAAACTGAATCTCAATACATCTTGACGGATTGTTACAGCGTAGACAGTCTAAACACAGCTCTACTCTTACAAGAAAAATCAGAGATACCTATCAGCATCATGTTTCTGCGGTTTCTGCAGCAATTTGTACCTTTCTTTATTTACATAGGCTTTATGTTTTATGTTAACGAAGCTTTAACCTATCGCAATGATGTGAGCGCCAATATGTATTATGTCTTGAAGATATCTAGTAAGCTTTCTGATTTTTATTTTTTTGTAAAAACTCTCGTTGTAACATGTAGCTTTCGAAGCGGAAATTTGAAACCAACTCAGTAATCTTCTAGATGACTACGGAAACCCGTCTTAAAACCGCGCTGTGGATGAAATGGACGCTGGGACGGAAGTCTGACGTCTGAAGTCGGATCCGTTGTACCTTTTCATGTCTAGTGTGGAGGCAATTTTAGCACAGTCGGAAAAAACCGCAGATTTACCAATAAAAAAAAAAGTTTCAGAACAGAGCAGGTCTGAATTACAGCTGTAAAGAAAAAGTTAAGGAACCATAAGTTTCGGCTGGAATAAATTATTTCTATACGAATTTTTTGTCAATTACAGCCAGAGAATCATGCGCTTGAAGCCATTCTTAACCGAAAAAAGAGTCAAAATAGTAAAACATCTTGTTAAGTATCGCGATAGGAAAATCTATACGGCAGCTTTGGTGATATACTACTCAAAACAAATGGCTATTACAATCACTGCAGCACGTTTCGATTCGGAGCTTCAAGGCATTGCAGTTTAGTTGATAAAAACCGTACGTGTGGCGTATGACTTATCAAACTGCAAAGTATCAAGAATAACAAAGATATGGCAAGACAACTTAAAGCTCATTTCTTAAAACACTAATCTCAGACGACAGCTATTTTCACGAATCTCATATTTCCGTATTCTACGCAACCCTTTAGTGCCAGGAGTATCATATATAACCTCCCCCTCTCCCCCACCTCTGTTACTGTCAATAAATACGTTTCGGCTATGAGAATATTAACATTTTGTCCACAAGTTGCTAAGATGCATGTTGATTACTGAACTGATATCGTGGTGAAAAACTATTTCTCATAATTTCAAATATAGCAGCGGGGAGTACATTAACAATGAACAATTAACGAAATTAAATGAATTTTTTTATGGGTTTCCTTACGTCATCTCTGTTGCAGGCCGAACTCATTAACATGCCGACTACAGTAGGTGGCCAAATTATTATACTCGTTTGAAAAAAAAAACATTGTTTCGTGTGTTATTATACATTTAATCTACTAATAGACCTATGATATCGTTTTTATTGTTATCTTTATAGGTTTAATGAATTAAGGAAAAATAAATAAAACATAATTTAGCATAGGAATTATGTTATATTAATAGAAAAAAATATTAATCAATATTTAGTGAATCCTCCCTTTTGAGCAATCACGTTTTGTAGATGCTGCGGCATGCTGGCAATGCACTTTTTGGAAATTTCTTGTAATTCAGGTGTTCTGTGCCATGCTGTAATAATATTTTCTATTAATTCTTTTTTATTAGTAATAATTTTATCCTTGCAAATTTCTTTTTTTAGCGCCGCCCAGACATTCTCAATAGGGTTAAGGTCTGGCGAATTTCCAGGCCAATCCAAGAGGGTTATTTTTTCGTCTTTTAAAAACTTCATGACTTTTTTTGCTTTATGACCTATTGAGTATAATAATTTGGCCACCCACTGTATGTCGTTGAATGAGAGCATACGTTAGTTGAGGGCAATCTTAACTACTGCTAGTCTAGTAGTTAGCTGTGTCCCACTTATTTAGTGATGCTAGTCGTGAGACAGAGACCGTTATTGTCCAGTCTCCTCTCCTTCGACAGACAAGACAGCGTTCTTGTCGTTTGCCAGTTGTCGCTCCAGGAACAAGATGCCCTGCCAAAAGTAGGTGCGTCGAGAATTTTTGATAAAAATTAATCAGAAAAGGAAAAATGGCTGTGTAAGGCAGTTACCATCGTAGCTTGCACTTTATCGAAATTAAATTAAATTACGTTCATCCAAACGTGAAGACATGAGAAGTATCATATTTACAATTAAAATAAACACATTTTGTTGCAACATGAAACAACAATTTCTTCATTTTCGGTGCTGTCGTTACCACAGATTGTTCTTAAGGGGATCGCAATTTCGAAACTAGTTGCTGAATTGAAGCATCTTCTGTTTCCCATCATTCACAATATACGGATAAAATTCAAGCGAATATGTTTATTGTAAATGATTTTGCTTTAGGTCTTTCGATAGTTATAGCATTATCTGCGATGCTAAAACGGGAGATTTCTTCAAAATTAGAAAAAAATGTACGATAGACACATAAATATCAACGCAACCGGCAAAACACTAACTATTAACTCACAACTTGTGAGGCAAAAGTTATGCGCTCGCACTCACAAATGTACTAGAAGACGCATCGATTATTCTGGAACGACCGAGACGACTCCAACCAATAACATACATCCTTCTTCCGAAACATCGAGTAGATTAACAGTTACTGAAATGGGAACTTGCCTCATTGTTAATAAGTTTTACAGCTGTTTAGGAGGTACAATTATTAATTAAAACTGCACGACAATGAGTCAAAACGTTATTTAAAGTACGTGATAGTAATTATGGATTTTATAAACTGTAAAATACATTGAAATACTTATGGCTGCATTGGACACCTAGATATTACTGTATAATCCATCAAAAGTAATCAGCATTAATAGCAGGTGGTAAGTCAGTGTATCATGTCAAACTGATATCTAACGTAAAATAACAAAAAATTGTAAAGAACTTCCAATCGAATTTCCCGACATCAAACTTATGCACATCCACACTATTTTAACCTTCCCGATCACATAAATCATCAAAATCTTTTCTAGTATTCAGACAGACTCTTTTTGATACACCAATTTTGACTGGGCTGATTTAGATTTGGTGTAATGATCATGTTTGGTTCACTGTTTGGAATCAGCGTTTCACCACTTCGGGTCAGCCTTACGGATTTTGGGTTGAGTATGTGCCCATATTTGATGCGGAGCTGAACAACATCGCAAAGTTTGTATTTCGGGATAACGATCGGTTACTATGTTAAACACCATGTGTGAAACATACTGTCAGGATTCTTCCCGTGATCTGTCATTCAGACATCCGGCAACTGCAACACGCTACACCACCTAACATCAGATATAGCGCCCCGACCCATTTGACTGCCGTGTTGTGCGCGGCGTCAAATACCTGTAATACAGCAGTCAGGGTTGTACCTGTCATTGAAGTTGTATCTATCTGCATCCTCGATTGCATTGTCTGATGAACGACGAGTCCTCATTCACACCCTCACTCTTTTAGGGTTTCGTAGACAGATCTTTATGGTAGCGAAACGTGGACTTTAGCAATACCAGAAAGAAAGAAAATTGAAGCATTTGAAATGTGGTGCTATAGAAGAATGCTGAAAATTAAGTGGACAGACAAAGTACGAAATGAACGATTTTCGAAATGATGGGTGAGGAAAGAAGTTTGTGGAAGAAGCATACAGAAAGAAGAGACAGGTTGGTAGGTCATATTTTGAGACATGCTGGATTGGTTAATTTGTTAGTGGAGGGAACAGTCGAAGGTAAGAACTGTAGAGGAAGACAGAGATTAGAATATATGAAGCAGATAATTGAGGACGTGGGTTGTACGGGATATGAAGAGGTTAGCACAAGATAGGAAGGGATGGAGGATTGCATCAAACCAGTCGAATGACTGATGACAGAAAAAAAAGGACAGAAAAGAAAGTTCATAATTTGCCTTGTTCATCCGTCCGTACTTCCCGATGTCAGCAACGTTCGTGTCGAAATTTCACAGGAAAATGGGTTTCATTGCCCGTGATATAGATCTGTAGACAAATACTCAATAAAAGATTTCAGTTGGCACCTACACTAATATCTAACAAATGGAATAAAACAATCTCCTTTTCGCATAACCAACGGGTGTATTTCCATTGACCAGGTATTAAAAAATGTAATCTGTGTAGGAAAGTATGATACCCCGAAAGACGTTAAAAATTTCTCTCTCTTCCCCCTATAATTTCAGAAATATATGAGTGGGAAATATTTAAGATGATAGTACTTAGTAAGGACTATCCAGAAAATTGCTTTTGAATAATACCCGTTGCCAATTATGTAGAGTAGTCACGAAACTGAAAAAAAAAATAGTTATGAAACTGGAAATAAAATATTTATGAAATATTTCGTCTTCAGTACAAATTGCCTATTGGTGTTTCTTGTTGGTTGATGTAATTACAGGTGCTTATGTTGTTACATATCTTTTTGGAATAATTCACCTCAAGTTTTTTTTAGAAATTCTTATTCAGTGTTATTCAAATATTATTACCCCTTACGTAATGGGTAGCTTGTGTTTGTTTGGAAACCTGAACAATATATCGACAATAATATGAGATCCACGGAAATGGTATATGTGCGCGTAATGCACTCTTGTTTTTTTTTGTGTTTACCCTTTTACCAAGTCTATGACAAAGGTCATACTCATGTGGATTTGGGACACAAATATACTAGGAATAAAATACATAAGTCTAGTTACGATTTACGATAACGGTCCTCGAGCCTCACGTACTTAAATTTTATATATAAAATAAAATGCTGTTTAAAAAAATTGTTGTGGTGAATATTGTTATTCACCAAACGCGTTTCCTTTATAGTAAAGGGCATTAGGGGAGATATGTTCATAATCTTCACATAGTGGTCTGGATCAGTAGTTTAAGTACTGTTATACACTTTTACCGCCATGTGAAAATTATCAGTGAATCTCCAATGATGATGGACCACGCCATAAGGGAGAAACGTCTCTGGGGAATAAAAATCATTCACCACAACAGTTGTTTGTAGACGGAATTTTTTTTGTTTAAAAAATTCAGCAACTTCGGAATAAAGGCCTGCAACCGTATTAATACTCATGTACTTGGTGTGGCTACTAAGTGTCCACAAATTACCGTTTTTAGCATAAACAATAAACTTACTCTTGCACTGGATTTCATAAGATTCCGTTATTTGATGAGAAACAGATATTCTCCATCTGTTTTTTGTTTTCTGATTCAGGAATTAAACTAAATTTAACAGGAAGAGATGCAGTAGGACTATCACCTAAGTTTCGCCTATGACGCTACTATTGATTTCGTTACTCGTTCTAAAAAGCTCCTGCTAATCGCGACTTAGAAATTGAACTAATGATAGGTAATACAAATAAGAAACCTACAACTGGTTCCAGCAGAATCCATAGACTTCACTAGCGCTCTAGATAACTTCCGAGTACTAATTGTCTTTTTGGGTCTATTGGGTATAGCTTAAGAGCTATTGTTTCTCTATACTGTGCGTATAGAGAGAACCTATTGAACAAATGGGCACTGCCGCAAAGAATGCAATGCTAAAGACACCACTAAGGGTTTGGGATCGATGAAGATGCTGTCTATTGGAAGTAGGTTAAGAGAACATTGGCTCTCTCTTAAATGGTAGCTAATTGGTTTACATTTCATGTCTTCCCCAACGTATATACTTCGAAGAATACTGCAAAATATTCACCTCCAATTTATAAAATATTTACTACAAAATATGTAGCGATGAATAGGTCTAAGTAACTGAATCTAAGGATTTTTTGCGCTGGGGGAAAAAACTCTACAAACTGTAATACACAATTTTTTCACTCTACGAACGCAAGAAAAGCGAATTGAATAATGATGGATTTTTTAAAAAAAATTTAATCCTTCTCTCGAGTGGTTTGAAGTAATCCTCCACCTCTCCCTATCTTGAGCGTAAATTACTCCTTGCAACCTATGACTTTGGTTATCTACTTCACATATTTTAATCTGTGTCTACCTATTCCGTTCTTTTCTTCAACTGTTCCCTCAAGAAACAAATTAATTGTCTTAAAATGTGGCCTACCATCCTCTCTCTTCCTTCTGAGCAACAAAAGCAAGCCAGTACCTACGAAGAGTTGGATTTGTCCGCATATCTGACGCGGCACGCAGATGAAAAAGGTTTGTAAGACATTCAAAAGTGAATGATACAGCAGCAGAGGCCGGTTATCCAAGTAATAATGAGAGAACAATGCGAAAATAAAGTAAGTAAACATCTGCCGTTATTGGCCTCGAGATCGCGAAGGTTGTATTCCGCCTTTGTCTTGGTAATTTTAACCTAACCTGGTCATTTTACCGGGTAAAGGAGGCCTACAGTCTTACGTATAACTTGAACAACGGATTATCCTCATGTATTTCATAGATATAAAGTAAAAAGTTTATGAGCCTTTAAAAATTCCGGTAATAGCCGGTTTGCGAGCAAAGGACCTGTCATATACCTCTCAGACATCTTAGCCGCCTTTATACCACTGTACAACTAAATCGCCCAGCAATGCGATTATTCATATTCATGGAGAACTCAAACATGGGTTCAATAAAATAAGATAAATTACGGGAAACTTGAATGCTGGACTAGTGCAGAGCTGCAGAGTCGAATTAACTTTCACGTTTTTCAAAACATCTTTTTTACGATTACATCCACGTATACATACTAGGAGGAATGATACACAGTTAAGCGATCGGTTAGAAAAAGACAATAATAGTTAACTGCTATTGGTGTTTACCCTGAAGGGGATAGAGCTCATCTCAGTTTATGAGCACGCCACAATGATGAGGATGATGTCTCCCTTTCCGCTACTCATCTGACAGGATGCGCAGTAAGCCCAGTAGGAATTTTTAGTTTCGAACGAAAATCTTGGTTTTGAAGAGGAGCTGAAAGTCTACAGTACAGTGGATTCAGATAGGAGCTAATACGATAACACACACACACACACACACTCACCTTTACGATGCTGCTCGCTTCACACGACTGCCGGTCTGGGCTGCAGCCCGCGCAACAAATACCTCGCTGCGCGTGACGTCACGGCCGGCTGCGACTCCCTAATATCGCCCTGCCATCTCGCGGGCAAGTCGCGGGCGCATTAGGTGCTGTGCCTCCCTCCTACACTGATAGCGGTGGTGACGAAAATTTCTTCCACCGCCGGGGCACGAACCGGCTAGCCTCGGGTTAAGCTGCGGGTACTTGGCACTGAGTCTTCTTATGACAGGGCGGTTGAGAACTCCAACAACCTTATTTGGTCATTATGTTTTACTTGTTTCAGTAACCCTATCGAGCGCGGTGGGTGAGCGGTAACGCTCTGGCCTCGCATTCGAGAGGACGCGATTTCGAATCCCCGTCCGGCCTTCCAGATTTGGGTTTCCCATGGTTACTCTAAATCACTCCAGGCGAATGTTGGGATGGTTCCTTCAAAAAGGCCGTGGCAGAAATCCTACCAGTTCCTTGCCCCTAGTTCTTTCTCGCCTCTGTCGACGAGGCGTAAAGTAATAAGAAAAAGAAAATCAGTAACTCTGCCAACACCAACGACTACAAACGAACATTATACAGCGTTGTCTATTGATACAGATCTTTAATCGTACTGTGGAACCCTGAATCGTCTGCCAAAATTAACGTTTAGCAACTGCAGAAGTTATTCGATAAACAGGGTAGATAGTTTGTGTAATATGGAAGGTAATGCCGGACATCCATTTTTGGTAAAAATCAATCGAAGTGCTTAATGAGGATCCCACCAGTAAATAATAATAATGATAATAATAGTAATAGTAATAATAAAGCGAGCGTGGTGGTGTAACGGTTAACGTTCTGAACTCACATTCGGGAGGACACGGGTTCGAATCCCAGTCCGGGCATGCAGATTTGGGTTTTCCATAGTTTCCCCAAATTACTCCTGGCTAATGCCGGGATGCTTCCTACAAAAGGCCATGGCCAAATTCCTTCCCGTTCCTTGTCCCTAATCCTTTTCTGCCTTTACTGACCTCGACGTCAAGGAGACGTAAAGCCAAAAACAATAAATAAAACCCAGCAGTCAAGTTTCGTGCAATTAAGGTTCCATATTTTAGGTTTAGGTAGCGGACTTAGCTCCAATTTGCCGCGTGCGTTGCTAGTGCTATACTTTCCATTCAATTGATGATAAGTACTTTAAGAAATGCAGAGCGCTATCAATAAAACTGTGTTTACATACCGAAGTAAAACGCTTGATTGTTTTGCTCAAAATTTTAAAAGTGTATTACAAATAATTGTTTTTAGTATTTTTAGTTTAAATGCGCGGTATGGTCGATATCTATATATATAAAAGAAAGTCGTGTTAGTTACACTATTTATAACTCAAGAACGGTTGTACCGATTTGGCTGAAAATTGGTACGGAGGTAGCTTAGAACCAGAAGACGGACATAGGATACTTTTTATCCCGTTCGACCGCGTTCCCGTGTAAGAATACAAGTCACTATAAAACGTGGTATAGCAAAAACGCATCTGACTTGGAATAACAAAACGCAAATGACAGCTAAACGTAATTTTGTCTATGGTTAAGTATGGTTGAAAAAATTTGATAGTTATAAATATTGTCAGAAATCAATAATCAGTAATTTGTATTCTCTTTGAATTATCATTAACAATGCCGCGACCAAGACGATCGAATCTTTCCCGACAAAGCCGTAGTGCAAAAAGGATACGAAACATTGTGAATGGAAGGACTGAAGAAGAACAAGAAATTGCCCATGAAGAGCACCGCGTTAGTATGGCTCGACTTCGTGCTTTTCAATCACAAGAGCAAAGTGAGGCAGCCCGTGAAACGGCTCGGTTGGCAATGCGAAATCGTCGAGCGAACAACAGAGATCAACAAGTAGATAATTTTCGACGCACAAGAAGAGATTTGTCTCATCGAAAGACGAACTTATCAACAAAGTATTCCCAAACATCATCACTAACTACAAAAATAATGAATGGGTGAGTGAAGGAGCAATTTTAGTGGCTAAGAATAAAGATGTAGATGACCTAAACTACATAATTCAGACTGAGATCATTGGAACAATGAATTCATTCAAATCTATTGACTGTGTAACAAATGAAGATGAAGCCACCAACTATCCAATTACCACCGCACAATTTTCGCGTAAAGTTTGGATCCGTAGTAATCATGCTTCGAAACATAAAACAACCAAAACTGTGCAACGGTACGCGTTTGGTGGTAAGTAAATTGATGAACAATGTGATTTATGCGACGATACTCAAAGGAAAATTCAAAGGTGAGCAAGTTCTCATTCCGAGGATCCCGATGATCCCAACCGATATGCCTTTTGAGTTTAAAAGTCTTCAATTTCCGATCCGTCTTGCATTCACCATGACCATTAACAAATCACAAGGCCAATCCTTGAAAGTTTGTGGTTTGACTCTGGAATATCCATGTTTTTCCCGTGGTCAATTATATGTGGCAAGTTCACGGGTCGGAAGACCATCTGCGTTGTTTGTTCTTGCGCCTGATAGTAAAACAAAAAATGTCGTGTATCACAAGGTACTTAACTGAAGAGTGCAACCTATGCACCAAAATACATGAACAATAAAGAATCATTAAAATACTTATTTTTTTTATTTGTATTTCCTAATAAAAAAGTGAACTTAATAAAATAAAAAATCTGCTTATTTATTGCCTCTAAGGCGGAACAGAGTTCGCCGGGTCAGCTAGTTGGGAGTAAATTCCAAGTTCGTAGGTAATTGCATTTTTTGAGACACCCTGGTAACAAAAATGGTCTAGATTAACAACTTTGGTGCCCAATCACATCTTGGTTCTTAACTGGATATCTCTAAACTTCAACACCTCACACTCTATGGTAGAATCCCCCTGGAATATATGTTTACGAAATTTTAAATAAATATTCGGTTTTGGATAAACGAATCACACATCATTCGTTAAGTTTTTAATACAAATATCTAATTAGAGTTTATTTAAATGAGATTAGTTTCTAACTTCAATACAGCGTTTATAACCTGCACAAATTCAATTAACATTTTATCGAACTACTTTTAACTATATTTTAATGTCGTTTTAAATCGGAAAGAAATACCCCCAGTACGGGATAAAGAAATAGTAACGGCCTCAATGTAGACAGGTTGTCAGACCTCTAAACCAATGAAGCAGTCGCAAGACGTCAATGGACTTATCTCCAGCACGTTGATCAACACGAGTGAGTTTTATACGACCGGACATGCATTGGGGATTATCGCAGTCAATTTAGGTTCTGCTATAAATATGTGGAGTCGTAACACAATCAAGTTTCAGTAGCAATAAGAATAAAAAAATAATGCGTTTATACATTACCTGGAGACACGAAACAGGTTGTTTGGCGGAGCGTATTAAAGCGCCATCACTGGATGCAGGCAGATACAACGGGCAAGCATTCAACTCTTCTTACCACGTACCGGCCTTCATGATTAAAGGATTTTATGCCCTTCATCGGTGATACCTGGGCAAAAGACGAATTTACTATACGGTTTGGTGACCAATCTACTAAGTTTATTTTTTTTCCCTTGTTTATTAGAACTTGGTTACACGACCATACTGTCAATACAAAGTTATTGTTACTTTACATGATTGTTACATTGAACTACTAAAATGTATAAATTTCAGAAAACACCATCTTACAAATCAATTTTTAATATATCAAAATTATAGACTCACCTAAAGATAGAAGACACATCTAAAAACAGCAGACACATTTAAGATGCGCACTTGCAGTTATTATAAAATAGTATATTACAGACAATAAAACTTGCAGCATGTACACGGCACTGCAAACATTTCATAATGGTAAACAGTGTTTTGCTATTTGGATAAGCAACACATTGTTTATCGCACTTAAAAGCTGGTGCAAAGTTAGATCACCCTCAACAGCGTCGTCGTTGATAACACGTAAATGATAGATACACTTCCACACAAATCTACTAGCTAGCTCTGAAAATTGAATCAACACAAATTCGTGTAATATTTTAAATAGGAAATGAGCACCTAACTTGCAGTTACCGCAGAACACAAACAGTAATCAATGTGATTAAAGAGCTGGAATGGGATTCATTGGAAGACAGCGCTTTCTTTCTTTTTTTTTTTTTTTTTTTTGGCTTCACGCCTCGTCAATATCTAGGTAATTAGAGGTGGAATGGGACGGGGACAAGGTTCTGAAGGAATTCGGCCATGGCCCATTGAAGGAAGCATCCCGTCATTCGCCTGGAGGGATTTGGGGAAACCATGGAAAGCCCAAATCTGGATGCCCGGATGGGGATTCGAACAGGCGTCCTCCTTAATGCGAGGCCAGTACGTTAATCGCTCACCCACCACACTCCATTTTTTTTTTTTTTTTAAAGACAGGAGGAGTGAAGAGAGTCATGAGAGTGTACAAGGCGTATATTGATGATAAGGAGTGGAAAGATATTGGTGTAAGAATTAGGAGCTTGGAAGCTGAAATTTGTAGAATTCAAGAGTAGATGGGTACAAGAAAGGGGAAAACTGGGTGTGTTCGGAAATTGCCACCGAAGCGTGAGCTCCTTCGCAATTAAAATTAAATTAAAAAATCAGGAGGGAACGAATGTGAACCGCAGTTGCTCAAAGGCAAAAACATTTACTCACAAGTAAAATTTTTAAAGGTTGAAGAAATTTTTCATTAGTGCTAAGTAAATGAAAAAAAAAATCCACAGAATTTTCAGGTTATGTTCGGTTTTGAGCACGCAAAAATGATTCTGTTTTATTTCGCTTCAAACTGTGAAATTTAAATGTTCGAATGTCTGGTGTGTGTGTTTTGATTAATCCGGTATTCAGAAATCCAGATACCGCACAAAACACTCTATAATTATTTTTTATTGATCTTTCCATATATGTACAATCCGGGTTTTTCAACGGTTCATCAGAGCTGTAATTTCATTTTTTCCCTTACTCTCTCTCATTTTTATTACCATGAATGATAGGGAAAAAAAATGAAACACTAATTCAAGAACAATTTCCAGAAATCTTTAAAAGTTTGCAAGATGTATGTGTTTTTCTTCTTTTTTTATTTAACAAGTTTGGAACTGGAAGTTGATTCATAATAAAGGCTAATTACTTCTCGAACTACTATAACTATTAAGTGGAACGTGATCCATCAGCAACTTCCGTAACTATCAAGAAACAAAGTAATCATTCAGTAGGACCTACTCCTTCAGCAAAAATATACTACAAAGTAAAAATAAATTACGGAAAGAAGATAGTCACGAAACACTGAGATTAATTCCGTATAAAACAAACAAAAGCAGCAAAAGTAATATATGATATTGTTAGAAAACTCTGAAACAGATGATATCATGGATACGGCAGATATACTTTCTGCAGCAGGTTAAAAGTAGATTACTCCTCTGCAGATGTGGTAGGTGATTGTGTTAGTAGGATACTGCTTCCGCTTCCAATACCAATCCAAAGACGTAATTAAAATTAACTCCCTGGGTAAAAAAGGCTACCCCACAGCAGAAGTAACGAGTGAAACGAGCTTTTAATATTAGCTGAGAAAAGGAGACAATACTAAATTATTTGGAAACGAAATTGCCTATGAATGCCCAGAAATCATGGTTGTATCGCTGTTCCGTCTGAGCCTCGGAGCAATTGAAAATAAAGAAGCCATACTGCCAAATACCAACAACGGTACCAGTAGAAGTACCTCCTAGGATGTTCAGAACACGAACCGAACATTAAAACTAGTAAACTAACATTTCAAGGCAAACTTAAGAAATGATAAATCTTCTTGCGAATTCTGCGGCTTGAGATAGTAAGAGATATTATTAGACAACGAAGCAGAAAAGAAATGTCTTGTTATTGAGTCCAAACTGTGCCCACAAAAAGTAAAAAAGTACGGCATTGTTGACCGGGAGATTCCGAAAGATTGTTCTGCCGCCGATCGACAGAGATTTCGATTCGTTCAGGAATGCGCGCCTCTTGTCGTGGCTACCGAACCTAACGTGGTAATCCTACCGGGTGTAGATGACCTACAGTTTAATGTTGAATCCTAATCACGGAAACGTTCTGGTGTACTTCACATTGCACAGCAATATGTGCTAGAGGTGAAACCAAGACCTGGTTTTGAAGCTGGTGGCATCTTTCGATCTCCGCTCAGACGAGTTAACCACTTTGCCATCAGATAGCTCTCATTAACCAAAACTGCAGTTATCTCGCATTAGTTATAGTTGTACAGTGAAGGACAGCAGACTCAGAATAAGCTGCAGTGACAGCATCACCAAAGGAAGGTAGCGCCTCCAATCGCAACAGACTGATTTGTGGTCTTCAGAGCTCTAGTTTCGTCATACGTTCCTCCCCACTCTCATAGCGAAACCACTCCACAGAGGCTTCTTGTCGTCCCTAAATGAGGCCACGCACTAAAAAAAGAAGTAAGACAAAATTAGTGCTGACTCAACAGCAGTGTATGTACAGTGGTAGTAAGGGTGAACGGGGCAGTTGTCCTCTACGAAATTTATTCACGCTCTAAGACAATTCAATCATAGCCGCAACGTATGACGTTTGTGCAAATATATATTTTTTTTTTAAAGGATTAACGACAGAGAGGCTACTAGAGCTAGGACGGGATTATTGAAAAAAAAGGAAAATTCGCGGTGGCCGTTATGAACGGCAAATCGCCTTGAGTAATTTCGAAAAAACAATGCTAAACCGATATCTGCATGACTGTATAGTGAATCTAAATAGCATCCACTTTAGAACTTTCTACTGGAGAGAAATTAAAGCGGACCTTAAAAAAGATAATAAATAGCAGAATCTGGATAGTATAGAACGAGCATGAACACAGGAATTTTTGACTGAAGCGAAAGTCGGCGGTGCACGCTTACTACAATGTTCTGTATTTTTTATATTGCGAATATGCTGACGAACTGCTCAAATCTTCGTACGAACACACACCACTACACTCCAATTACCTAGTACTTGAATGATATTGCTAAACAAATTTTCTTAACAAACATGTGGAGGATTCGAACATAAAATAAGTAACTAAATAATTTCGTCATATGTCAAACTATATCAACGGTTAATTAGTATTGCCAACGAAAGGTTCCATAACAATAGTTTTTCAGTTTAGGAGCCTGCCTGCACTTCTCAACACCTCCTCTCCTTACCCCTCTGCCCTCACTCACTCACACACACACTAACCCGCAGGCCCAGGTTCCACTCCCAGATCCGGCGGAGCGACTTTGCTGATTAGTCTACAGTTTTTAGGCGTTTTACTCTAAAGAAATACGGGAATGCTGGGACAATCCCTGATCTCACCTCAAAATTTAACTTAAAAAATATATACTAATCATGCAGGAAATAGTTTACACGTTTCATAAACGAATGGTGAATCTTCATTTCCCTCCTAGGTTAGAGCTCAGAGCAAAAGCGAACGAGGCCAACAAAAACTCTGCACCAGGTGGATGAACAACCCTCACAACCCGCACAAATAAGTAAAAAACAAACAAAAATTTTTTTACTTCAGATATTTATATCGTAATATTTCGCTTATTAGACAGTTATAAATAAATTGGCGTTATATTGTCCCACTTTGGAATGAAAATTTCAAAATATATTATTTATGTTGTCACTAATCACCCATAAAACTTTACTGTCTTTGAAAAGGAAGTTATACTTTCCAACTATGTCGTAAGTCAAATTTAATAAGAAACTTTGTTGCAGCCTTATCTGGGCATATGATCTAATTCGTGAAGACGAATAAATTCCAGTAGCGTGTTAAGGGCCTAAATATCTCGCTAACTACACTACAATAAGTTACAACTGAGTGAATGCAAAATAAAAAAATAAAAAATCTTGCACGACTCTTGTGTATTTAAAATTAAAATTCTGAAAACTTTGGATACGTATCATTTCAAATCATCTTTCGTTACAAAATGTAACCAATATTTAATATGTGTTCTCTTTAAAATAAAGAAATCTTACTGCTTAAAATCAAGGCTTATTTTATTGACCGAAATATTAAGTCTGGTAGCAACAGAATAATATAAAAAGTTGTCAGCGAATCTATCAAAAAAAATTTCTTTGAAAGTTTATATTAAATACAATTATGTGAATTTTGCAGCCATATGCTTCGGCAAAAATTCATACTGTTACACGTAGGGTCTATATAGATTTAGAATAAAAAACGAAACTGGTTTAGTGAGACCATTAGGAACTATGATTCAGGAATGGGAGGTTGTAAATCGGAGAACGAGTTTATCCACACAATTAGAAATAGCGAACTAAGAAGTATGAAATTCATCTTGAGTATATCGTGGAGGAACTAACAAAGCTAAAATTTATAAAGGGAGTGGTGTAGATAATATTACTACGGATATCTTAAACATAGCAGGCTGTGCAACTGTACCTTAACTTAAAATTGAGTCTGGATACTTGCTGCTTACTAGAGGGCCGGAAAAGTGCGATAGTAGTACTGGTCCATAATGGAGGGGTGGCAAATAGTATATAAATATACAAGCCAATCAGTTTGACATCATTGTTAGGTAAATTAATTGAGATATTGACATCTAACCGCATCAAAAAATCATTGAGGAAAGTAAGTGGCTTTCAAGTCAACAAAATGCCCTTAGGCAAGGATATTCATGCGAATCTCAGTTAGTACCTTAGTAGGCAATATGCAAGCTATTTAAGATGAAATTGACAGGGGAGGAAAAATTGATAGTGAATCACTAGATTTTTCAAAAGGGTTTTGACAGAGTGGGGCATAAAATGATGCTAAATAAGGTAAAAGTTATTGGAGTGGATGAAAAAGTCTTTGTGGACAGAAGAATTCTTAAAAGGTGGAAATCAAAGTCTTAGAATAGGAAATTCAGTATCAAAAGAAGTGGAAATTAAAATGGGAGTGTCACAGGGTAGCGTATTGGGACCACTGCTGCTCATTATTCTAATGAATTATTGTGTTGATGGTTTACTATCAGAAGTTAGGTTCCTTGCAGGTTACATAATGCTATATAAAAGGGCGAAAACGGTAGTAGACTGTGAGCAGCTACAGGGTCATCTGGACAGGATATCTACCTGTGTAGGTCAACATGGAATGAAGGTAAATTCAAAGAAAGATCAGCTTATTAAGAACACAGATAAAAAACTAAAGATTGATTATGATTATAAGCAAGGAATTGAATTGCTTGTTGAAGACTAGAATTGTAAATACTTTGGTATAACATTTGACAGCAAATTTAACTGGGCAAGTAAATAACATTGAACAGATAGTAGAAAAGATTTCAAAATTCTTCATATTGTTGGAGGAGTGATGAGGGGATGTACTTGAGAAGTCAGAACATTGTTTGAACATGGTGATGTAGTATGAGGTCCATATTTTAGGTATCAAATACAGGAGTTGGAGGAGGTGCAAAGAAGAGCTGCTAGATTTGGTACTGGAAATTACCGCAGAACACAAACAGTGACTGATATGATAAAAGAGCTGCAATGGGACCCATTGGAAGACATGAGGAGGGTGAAGAGAGTCATGGCAGCATATGGTAATGAGGCGTGGAAAGATATTGGTGGAAGAATTAGGAGTATTGCATTGAAGGAAAAAGTTGACTATGGCCACAAAATGGCACTCGAGTTGGGGCATAAGGATTTAGGAAGATTTTCTTTCGTACGTAAGGAATCAGTGATTGGATTAAGTACAAAGAGAAATGATGAATAATTTACCAAAAATGCTAGAAAAATTTAAAGTTTAAATTAGTAGACGGTAAAAGTAGGTGGGTTTAGGAAAGGGGGAAAATGGCCACCGGAGTGCCAATTAAATTTAATTTGAGTATTTTGCATTACTTATTCTTAATGTCATCAAAAAGGATACACAGGTAGTGAAATCAGGAAGGTACTTATAATGATTCAGTTTCTACCGTTTTTGATACAGCAAACTTAAAAACTGACTTGTAATGTTGACAGTAACCTTTTCGGTGGTTGTAGTGGATTTGTTGCGTCTTAGAACAGAAATAGACTGTTGCCCAGTCGCTGTCACTCTATTTGGACGTCTCCAAACAAGGAACACAATGGATGTTACAACTGCAGATCCCTTCCACCCATCTTGTGGACAGTCACACCACATAAAAAAAGTCACCAGTGGAGTCAAAAAAACTTTTATGTACTGAATATCTCCGATGATGAAATTGTTCCGGGACACAACATATTAATACCACGCGCAGCAATCTGATTTATTAGTTAGAACGGAGTTCTGATTGCATTTTATAGCAGTTCAAATGTTACCTGCAAGAGGCGGAACGCCGAAAAAAAAATTGTTTTCTGGTATTAAAGACCAGGAACCGAAAGAACCATAAAGCAAGGTCCAAGATTACCGAGAAGGCAAATTAATGAGCCCAGTAAAAGCATTCAGTAATACTTATCGATGATATTCTTTTCCTTAGAATTTTTAAAAAAAGCAACGTTTCTAAAGTCTAAAAATTGTGTGCAACTCATCTTCAGGAAAGGATTTTTTTCAGCAAAAGTTAAACAAAATTATTACTCCTATCGAATTTTTATTTTTTCCAGTCAGATTTGCTTGGAATTTCATGCTTTTCAGGCGAAACGTTTATGTTTCTTTGGCTATGGTTCAAGTAGTGCAGATTAGAATCACATATTCCAAATTATGCTTCTGCGACGTTAGATTTATTTCCACTGAGAGTGGTGGTGTAACGGTTAGCGTTCTGGACTCGCATTCGGTAGGACGGTGGTTGGAATCCCCGTCCGGGCATCCAGATGTGGGTTTTCCATGGTTTCCCAAATCACTCCAGGCAAATGCCGAGACGCTTCCTTCAAAAGGCCATGGCCGAATTCCTTCCCATTCCTTGCCCCCCATCCTTTCCCGTCTTTAAAGACCACGCTGTTAAGAGACGTTAAGCAGTTAAAAAAAAAAAAGATTTATTTCCGTTTGTTGAATTCCGCTGTTTTATAATGTTGTAAGCACTTCCGTTTCGTCTAATAACTGTTTAACACAACGTAAGGAAACAATTGTGTTGGACGTATTTTACCGCTGCTTGCTACGCAGAGGTCTGATGGGCCTTATTCAGCCTACAATTTACGACTCACAGATCCCTAATTACAATCAGCGACACACACGCAATGTACTGCCTTCCGCCAATATAACTCCAGTCCCCACAACTACGATGAGGAATCTATCGCTAACGGGCTGTGTAATTCGTTAATGTTATCAATTACCGAAGGAGCTCTTGTAGCTGTTAACGAAGACTGAGTAATGAGTTCTCTTGGCGCAAAATTGTTCTAGGCCAACCGATTCGAATCTCCAACAGATGAATCGTCACCCTGGCTAATGTCTTCTACTATTCAAGTTGCCATATCCGTGTTCGAATGTATCACCGTGGGAGATGAAATTGGGGTGGTTTCCCGTTGCCTTGTTGCAGTGTTCGTAAATGTTATTGTTAAGTGTGTATGATTGTGATGATGTGCGGATATTTAATGAGATGAAAGAAGGGAAAGAGTGAAACCACCAGGTGGCCCATTCAAGAATACTCTTCTGAAGGACACCAGGGGCCATCAAGCTTAACCTCAACATCCAACGGACGAATAACCATCATATGACCTCGCTCCATACGCACTGCGGAGAGGTTTGGGGTTTAACCGAGGACTTTGATGCACAATATGGTGACTGGGAAAAATTCACAACCTACCCTGTATCTCACGTGAAGTTTTGCAATTCTGAATTAAGAAATTTGGGAGATCCATGATTCGTAAGGGGGGTCTCCGTCAAAACCTCACGTCATTTTAGAGGGGGAGGGTTGCGAGCAGAAGAGGGGGAGAGGAATTCACGTAATTAATGGATGCCCCTTATGCTGATAGTTCATTGATGTTACGCCTACAGTTTTCACTGATCAAGAGATGCGTAAAATGTCCATTATCTTTGGCTCGCATGAACATATTCCTCTTTACCATTGCACAGTTCCAAGCCCTTGCTCTTTGTCTGTGTTGTCAATTTTCCTACGCCGTACAGCTCTCGGGATAGTGGCACTGCGACTACTCCAGTTTTTTTTCCAAAAAAAATCGATTCACACTCAGCTTTGAACAAGATGTTCACCTACAAATCTTGGATGTTCATATGGGCAAATTCATATTACTCCTTACGGTACAGGAATCTTAACCACGCGGGCTGTACGTCACACCATACAGCTATATGGACGGATCCAGCTGTGATGTAGAAACTGATCTTGTAGCTCCCTTTCTGCATGAATTGACGCAGCGATCACGGATTCACAGGTCACTCCGCAAGAAAGAGGTTCAATTTCCTATGGATCCATCTTGATTGTGAACTGATCAGCTTACTGCTGCCGAAACAGTAAAAATGACAAAGTAAGCGAAGTTCTCTTTGATACATCCCAGTTGTCCTCCACTCGTCCTTCTATAACTCGTGCACTGCCATGTTGATCCTACAGTACATCACCGTGTTCGAAGGGCCTGACAAAAGTTTTTGTATCTTATTTCCCTCACTTACCTCTTTCCCCATCACCCTCTTTAGCGGCACTGCCCTGAGTTTAGGAATGCGTCTTACCGCAGCTGCTTTAATTTCAAACAAATGATTCTCATGAAAAAGCTAACCTGCATAAAAGGAGATGATTAAAGGGAAGGCTGGCGGATAAAACGAGAGGGAAGCCAGTGGCGCATTGAATCGCTGCATTGTGTGTGTGTGTGTGTGTGTGTGTGTGTGTGTGTGTGTGTGTGGGCAGGAAGTATTGAGGTCAACTAGGGACACGGAACGTTGCTGTTGATTTATAAACGCCGGTGTTGTTTGTTGGTTGGAACGGCCTGGCTGTTCGTCAACAGCAAGTTAATTAGAGCCGTAATAAGACTGTTGATAACGAACAGGAAGGAAATGGGAAATGTGCACATGAATAAACTATCTCGTCATTCGCCTGGAATGATTTCGCGAAACCACCGAAAGCCAAAATCTGCGTGGCGGGTCAGTAAACAATGCCTAGTCCTCCACTACAAGAAGTCTGAACATATCGTTCAACCTTAAGCTCGAAATGAACGTTTGTGTTCAAGCAAGACAACATGATTAAAGGGGATGAGAAGAAGAGGCTCCGAAAACATAGAGGAAGAAGTATTGTTAAGAAGCCCAGGAAAAGTGTTATTTTGTCAGCAACGAAAGACTGTATGGAATAAAAACAACGAAGAACTCTACATCCCACAATAGTTCAGAGTATTCTGCTATACGGATTTGAGACCTGTGAAATGAAAGAAAGGTATCGTCAGAGACTCAGAGCTGCGGAAATTGATTTCTTACAAAGACGTGCTCGGGTATCCAGATTAGAATACATACCGGAGGGGAGATTAAAAAGATGAATTAATGTAAAACGAGCGCTACTTGAGGAAACAGAAACCCGCGACTTGTATGGCATGGACGTTTCAGCAATATTTCACAGGAGAGATGACCCAGAGAAGCACACTAATAGCAACCAATGGAAAAATGGAATGGGGAAAGATCTAATATAGAAAAAAGTCAGTATAAATATAAACAGGAGACGCTAGAGATGGCGAAATGATGCGTAATTAAAAAAAAATACAATAAAACTCACTTCAGGGTTGTGTGTGATTGTATGATGCAAACGGACTTAATGGCTGTAACTGTTAAATTCAACTACTATGTAATTTTGTTCCACCGTCTGCAATGTAGAAAGATGGCAATGGCGTGTTAACTCAGCTTTCCAATGATTCGTAAATGATAGGGCAATTACTTCCACCTACTGTCCTCTGCATATGACGTAATCTATCGTTGAAGCGTTCAACACTACTGTAGATGAGATATTCCGTTGATTTTTCGATTATGAGGCAATATTGTAAAAAGATATCAAATTCCTGTCAACTGACTGGTCAAATTATGAATTTAAACCAGTAGGAATCATTCTTAATATCACGTTTAACAGGTTGTCTTTTTTTTTTTTTTTTTTTTTTTGTAACAGTTTAACGTCTCTTTTTAACAACGTGGTCTTTAGAGACGGGAAAGGATGGGGGCAAGGAATGGGAAGGAATTCGGCCATGGCCTTTTGAAGGAAGCATCCCGGCATTAGCCTGGAGTGATTTGGGGGAAACCATGGAAAACCCAAATCTGGATGCCCGGACGGGGATTCGAACCGCCGTCCTCCCGAATGCGAGGCCAGAACGCTATCCGTTACACCACCACGCTCGGTAACAGGTTGTCGATGCGCCAACAACGTACTTTAATAATACTAAAGCTGTACTAGATCACTTAAACAATTCTGATTTTATTTTAAAATGAACTGTCATAATACTATGATTACAGACACCTGAAAGGAAAATGAAGAAAAAGAAGGACTGTGCACACAGTAAAAAGAGTTTCGGGAGTTTACTAAATAAACAGAAGACAGAAACAGTTCTTTCGTTACAACTGCAGAAACTGCCAGGCAGAAGTGGCTCCGATTTAGAGAAATAATTTGAGAACAGGCGAAAGCAATCTCTTCTGGTCTCCCGGTAGTGTTGAAAGATCATTGAAAAATCAAAATGAGCGCGCGATTCCAGGAAGCGAGAGATATAACGAGTAGGAATACGTTAAATGAATGTAGAGAAAGGTTGATAATGCTATGCGTGAATGTTGCTTGCTTATGGGGCTCCCATTAATTACGTGAACAGTTTTTCACAAATCTGGACCCGCCCCCCTCCCCCCCACCCCTTGGTGAGATATAGTGGGGGTCCCCCTCCCTCGAGATCCACCTCGTAATTGTGGGTACATTTTTATAAAAACATTACTGTTCTTGAGCGTTGAAATGTTAACCTGAGCTTACTGTGCCTCCCCCCCCCCTTCCCCTTTGGTGGCTTTGGAGAAACTGGGATGAATTCGCCCATGAGCACTGGAGACGGGAGAGGACTGGGAACAAGGAACTGAAGGAATCATCCTGGTTTTGATTTGAAGTGATTTCAGTAAAACCATGGAAAATGGAAATCAGTATGTACGGACGGGGATTCGAGCTTGAGTCCTTCGGAACGCCGACTGGGCTCGGTCAGTACATGAAATAACCAAAGAACATTACCGAGTAATGATTATATGTTTGTTTCTCATGACCACCCAACTTTCTACGTTATTTACAGACACACAACTTCTCACGCTAATTCCTAAATGTCAATACAATTTCCAAGGAATTTACGAATTGCTAGAGATGTATCTAGTTAACAAAACCATACACCGCATCAGTCACAGTGAGTAGCTTTGCTGCTTTTTTTTATTTATCTCAAGCCGAATATTATTATCTCATTTTTTTCGGTTTCCAAATTCTAATAAGAAAATTCTTTCTTGGAGTAAAGTGGTTTTTCGAGCAGAAACTCTTTGTCTGGGCATAAAACTGTTGAAAAGATAACATTTCGTTTGTTTTATTGGGGCAATGAATAAAGATCCTACCAAGAATTTAGCCATGTCTTTACATCTAACAATGATTTATCTTTGTGGATCTAATATTTCTTTCTGGTATTGTGAACGTTAACGTTGAGATTTGAAGTGCTCAGTATTTTCAAAAAAAAAAAAAAAATAGACATAAGCACAGGCAGCCCTCGTATAGTAAATTTCTTCGATTTATAAAAAAAAGACTGGAAGAAAAACCAGTGTTTCACGAAACAAATAACAAGTCCAAAAAAGATGATAGGCTCCAGAAATTGGAAAAGAACATGTTCTTAAAGTTCTCTATTTAGAAGAAATATCTTCAGTAAAGCAATTTTCATTAATTTTTACAAAATTACTCACTGTGGATTCGGATATAACTTTCCCTGATTCATTTTAATATAAGGATGTTGTGTTGTCATGCCATAAACAGAAAGTACTATACCTGAAACTCCACCGAACACATCGTTTATGCACGTTAGAAACTGTTCAGGACCAAGAACTGATCCCTAAGACGCTGTCTGTTTATCAGAATTAAAGCTTTCAGATTTAGTTATCTCTGGTTTCCAGGTGAAGCCGTTGCTGTGACCTCCAAGCGGCAGTGTTGGTATGTGGGCGGTCGATGCTGGCTGCACAGTACCAGGCACCTCCTGGCGGGGCAGACGGCTTCGATCCACACAGCCACCACTCACAGCCACCACTCACAAAACAATCAGCATCGACGTCACTATTTCAGACAGTCGTTTCGCAGCTTTTTCCCTCTGCTTCGCTTGCGTGGACATAGAGGTCGACTTTTTCCCCCTTTTTTTCATAATCTTTTTCTAACCTGAAGCAGCAACAAAACCAAGTAGACAAAAAACTGCTCAAATAATATAATCTAAAAAGTTTTCTGTCTCTTAGCAAACCGAGCTTGGTGAATGGGCCGTTCTAGCCTTGCATTCGGGAGAACGCGGGTTCGAATCCCCATCCGGCCATCCAAATTTGTCTTCCATGGTTTCCCCAAATCACTCCAGGTGAATTCCGGGATGGTTCCTTCAAAAGGCAATGACCGAATTCCTTCCAGTTCCTTATGAAAGTCCTTTCCTGCCTCTAATGACCTCGACGTCGGCGAGGCGTAAAGCCATCAGCAAAAAAAAGCTTCCTGGCAAATTTACTATATTGAGGGTTCCTAAACCTGTATGAAAGCTTTGATCTGTTTTTTTTCCCCCCTAGGCATTTTAAAGTACCATGTTCTAGAAATCTCGAGAAATAAATAATTAAAGCGACGTACCTGTAAATTAAACAAAACAATACAAGGAGCAAACCAAATGTCCGTTATTTAGAAAGCCAAAGAGAGCTAAACCAAAAATCCGATATCATGAAAAGTCAAAGTTTAATCAACAATTAAAGATCGCAGGGTCTTAGGTTCGGCTCGTTTCGGTGCCGCGACTGCAAAAATCTCTGCTAAATATCAGTTACCGCGATTACAACAAAGCGCTATTTAAAATCCAACTGCCGATCATGAACTAATAATCACCGCATAACTAATTATTACCCATCAGCCGTTTGCAGTCATTAACTGAGGAGGCTTCATAAATTATCGTATAACTGATGATGCCTATAAATAATTAGAACTAATCATAGAGGATTCCCAAGGATATGAAGCGTAGTCACCAAGCCTGCTTCATTGAAACATCGGTTATTCTCCCCCTTGCCGGAAGGAACCTAAGTACCCTTTACCGTTAATAGTGAGATGTGGAATTCATGTACTTATGAGAATAATGATAGTAATAGCAACGATAATAATACTGGAGGTATGCACACAGTTCATGTTACAAATTTCAACTTGAACAATTCAGCCGTTTCGGCATAATAGAGCAACAAACATATTTTTGATGTTCTGCCCTCGCGAATTAAATTTATTTTTGGGGTAAAAAGTGTTATTATTGCCTAATTCCGGAACAAACCCGACAGATTTAGAATAGCTAAAAAAAAAAAAAAAAAAAGATCTTAAGCTCTGTTTAGTGAATATGAGTTTGGATGATTATCGTGTTCTTCCATAAGCAGACTGGAACTTCCGGTTCGTGTGGTAATAAAGATATGGTGACATGAATTTTATTGGCGCGCATTCCACCCCTACTGTAGCCGCCTTAACCTAAACCGGGAATCCTAGCAGATAAAGGGGACCAACTGTTAAACATGAGTTCAGAAGCGCGGAAGCGTTATGGCGTACGTCACATTACACAGCAAGCTGTGAAGGTCCGTTTAAGGGCTTTTGAAAACAGCCGCCGAGACTGGGATTCGAACCGCGGACGTTGCGGTCTCTAGTCAGACTCCTCAATTACTGAACCACCAGACTGCTCAACTTAATCTTATTCGTGATTCTCCTATTCGTAACATTCGCACTCATTAGATAAATGAACGGCATGTGATTTCGTTTAGTATAGAGGTTCCCAACGTGGGTGGCGCGAAGACTTTTCGGGGGGGGGGGGGGGGACTTCACCACCCGCAGCTCTAAACCGTCGCAGCTAGTATGTCTCCTTCGCAGTCTCTTAAAGTTGGAAACCTTTATTCTAACATCACATACTTTGTGAGTTTCCTCTAATACTTCATTGTTGGTACTGAAAAGTGACAATTACCTTTTTAGTAATAAAATTGTAGGGGGAGGGGGGGGGGGGGAGAAGAATTCTTTTGACGGTAGGGAGGCGTGGTACAAAAAACGTTGGGAACCCCTTGTGTCTAGTACCTAGATTCTTTTTCGTGTTTCAACTTATTGGCATAACTGTGGAAGAAAATGTGTTTAGTGTAGAATACAAATTTGTCTGAGAGTAATACCAAATAAAACTGGGAACGTAAATAAGTGAATTAATATTGCTAATTAATTCTAACTCAGTCGCGCCGCAGGAAGCTGAAAGAAAACGTGCATGTCATTTAGATACGCTAGGTACACAGGTACAATCTACATTCTGCACTGGAAAAGAGCTTTCTTTTTTTCCTTTTAGGAGTTACACGAAATTTTATTATAGCAGTAGACTTCATGTGATGACTCCCCTCCAGCCGAAAGTGTCAGCCAATCAACAGTTTTATTTTTGTTGTTATCATTATTAATATAGCAGAATTCACATATTCAAATTTAATCATAAAATTTCCAGTTGTTATAAACTCATGAAGGTACCGTGAGAGAGATTACTTCTTCCTTTTCTTAAAAAAAAGAGCTTCACGTCTCTATGACGACGAAGTTTAAGAGTATTGTGGGCAAGAAACGGAAAGGAAATCGACCATGATCTCTATCCCGTCCTTCAAAGCCATGCATCTGAATGACCAGATCGCAGATCGAGTCCCTGAAAGCCAGATCCGAATGTCACCCACTCGCACGTGACAGTCAGTTGTGTAACCGTTGCATATGTTCTGAATCACAAAGTGTCGATTAGTCATACAGTTATCCAACCATCAAGTCGCAATGTACATGTTTAGTTAGAACAGTGGGACGTTCTGAAAGAACCCGGCAAGTTATATGTTGTTAAAATATAATTTAACAATCACTCACTTTATGGTCTGTGCAGTTACCAAAAAAATAAAGTATCTTGTTCTCGTGGCGTTTACTTGTGCCTACCTGGAAAGCATCAAGTAATTAACAACATACAATGTTCTTTCTCTTCGGCGGTGGTCACTTCAAACCTTCTCTGAAATATATAAAAGGTTAGAAGGGTATCTCAAAACTACTAAATCATAAATTAAATGATATTCTTTCAAGTCTTTAATGCACAGCTTTCCTTAAATTTTGTTAGACCCACCGACCGGTATATTATTTAAATTTCTATCAGAAGATTCCTTACACAACAGATTTTTCACCAGGTAAATAATTTCTTCTTCTCCAAAAAAATCAGAAGACAGTTCTGCTACGACCGCAAATAATCCCTTGAATGTCTTAATACTTTCCGCTAACAATCCCTAACCATTTCTTTGAACATCACACAAATTGCACAACATTGGAAATTTACGATTTCACATTTCTAAAGTTCCTATCAATTTCTTGCACACTTGTTGCACAATTATAAATTATAAAATCAATACTTGATGGCTGATATACAACTTCTAAACTGGAACGGAATTTAAAACAGTGGAATAGACGTTGCAAATTTAAACAATTGCGCAACCGCTGAGTGTCGACTAATAAGAAATTTCGCTGGTATTATTATTGCTTCCCTAACCTGACACACTTTATGTAAACTTAGCTCTTGCTAGTTTCGACGAAAAAAACCTAATTTGAGTGATTATACTAAAATCCTCACTTTCGATGAATAACAAAAATAAAATACCAGACGACTCACTTACTCCCCGAACAAAGACAAAAGACCAACTCAGACGGTTACCGCAAACACCTAGAAGTCACCCACTGCCACACAAATTCAAACTCTGCTCTGGACCGAAGGTCCGACTGCGATGAAGACTGGTGACGAAAAAGCCACGCTAGGTGGCGTCTCGTCTTTTTATACTGACGCTGGTTCTTGATGCAACACTTACCAAGACGCCAGGATTGTGTCGCAATACCTGTAGCTAAGCGTGGATCCTAATATTACACCACGCTCGCAATTCATAATTTTTATAATAAAACTCAGACAAAATACACTCTGTAAAGCCCTAGAACCGTCACAGCCCCCTCCAATTTTTTACTAAATTGACCTTGGTGATTTAGTTAAAAATTAAGTTTAGAAAAAAAATTAAAGAAAATATTTTTTTTTCAATATTCTGAAAAAAAAATTCGGTGGTGGTCTTACATAAACAATCTTAATGTATAAATGTATCTTTTCAATTAACTGATAAATTCAAGAAATTCTGGTAATAATACCATCACTTACCAAAAAAAATTTAAATTTGGGGTTCGCAGACCCTAAAACGCATGCTCAAACAATGTTGCTAAGCGTTTATGAAACAATGATATGCTTTAAATAACCTTCCAAACATTTTAATTTTTTTTACATTAACGGTACATAGTATTTCAAGACTTACTACCGCTTGAAAATATTCAAATACCATAGGTATCACCTAAATATGCTACAAAGTCTTATTAATTTATGCTTTCAAGAATTTTAATTATTTATAGACAAAAAAATCTTTCAGCCTTCTTCTCAATACTTTATTAATGAAAAGAACCAAATAATTCATAATAATTTCGGGATTCCTATCCCCTGAACTGAAAATATTTCACTGACCATACCATTTGGTCAAATGAGAAGTAATCTAAAACCATTACAATATCCTATCAAAAATTTCAAATTACATTTTTGTTGGAAAATTCAAAATCATCAGTCATTCGACGTCATAGGGAATTCTCCTTTTTACCAAAAAAAAATCCTAATTACATCCTATTTTTACCTCATCCATTCATCACGGCGTCCACACTTCCAGAAACATTTTTACTATTTATGTCTCTGAGGATCATCTGAAAACCTTAGCGTTTGACATTTGCAAACAAGATCTTCAAACGATTTTTAATTATCCTCAATCAATCCTATAATAACCAATTATCTCTCACATTCACCAAAAAAAACGACAATTCTTATTGATAATAAAAAAATATGTTATACATTTTTTTTCATAGAGAACATTATTAAATTTCATCGGCTAACTGGTAGAATTATAAACCAATTCCCGGTAATCATCATGCTAAACCAAGATGAAAGATTTTGGAATAACAGATAGACATATCTGTGGCTTTCCATTTCACCTTTACCCGAAATGCAGAAAGCTTTACAATGATTGTGACCTCCAAGTGGTCACACAATGAACTGTGATGTTCTGAGGCATCCAGCTGCAAAGCTCGTATATTCAGCATGACATTTTTACAGTCATCTAAACCCTTACAATATTTCTTTGTTTCAAAACCAAATGAATTTAAATACTCAAATCCCATTTCAAATACTACGCGGGACATTTCCTCCGCGGAGCAATTGACGCAGTGGCCGACTGGTCGACTTCCGTCAACAATCGATTTTACCCGCTGTACCTTCTCGCTTCCTCCGTCACAATACGAGCAACAAAAAGTCGGTCCGTCCTCTCCTAACCTAGCAAAACCCCGATCAAAATACATCTGATTAGGTGTACACAAGTAATAACACTTTGTCCCTTTCCCCATCAATAATTTACATGTATTCAACCCCCTGAAAACAAGTTTCAAATTCTGTCTACTCCCTTCACTACTGGCTGGTGAATTGAACTGACTTGAATTTATATTATCCCCTACAATTTCAAAATTCGACTCTGAATCTATCCCGGTAATCTTTTCAACACTCTCCTCGTCAGAAATCTCCCTTTCAATTTCAGAATTTATCCCTGATAGTGCTTCAGTAGTCTTTTCAGCATTCTGACCAAGAACTACACTACCTCCAACTATTTCAGTTACAGAAGTTACTTTTGACTCTACTGCAACAACATGTATTTCAGCTCCAATGTTCTTTCACAAACTACATCAACTCTAACCCCTTCTGATTCACTTTCAGAGTACTGTGCCTCTGTTTCAATTCTCTTGTCTGTTTCAACAGGATTCGTTATATTCCTCCTTACATCAGCCAAATCATCACTTACTTGGTTAACATTAATGGCAGTCTGTACCAAATCTTTCCCCAATTCCTTATACTCTTTATTTAGAATCTTAATATCCTCACTTACCGTTTTCCTTGTAAATGCCAAATTTCCCTTTAGCTTTTCAATTTCCTGTCCCATTCGATCATGATTGGTTCCTACAGAAGTCAAATCCTGCCTTATTTCTTGCATCCCTTGTTTACACTCATCTATCTCTTGGGTAAGACCCTCATTATCGTTATTGTAACTTTCCTTTACCTCCAAAATCCTTTCTTGAATTTCATCTTGTAACCCAGATTTAGTAACTCCCAATTTCTTTTCCAAAACATCCTCCACTTCTATCATAATTGCCCCGATCTTAGTATCCAAACTAGAAACTAACCCTGTTTGGTTGTTCTCTATCCTTTCAACATGGTCCCTGAGTTTATTTTCAAAATTTTCCGTAGCCTTCACCAGAGATATAGTTTGACTATTTTTGAATTCCTCAAATTTACCACAAAAATCGTCTTCAAATTCAGAAAGCTTCTGTCCAATATCTGCTTTCCATTCAGCCTGTTCTGACCGGAATTCCCCAAAATTTAATTTCAATTCTTCAAACCTGTTCTCACAGTCAATTTGACTCTGTTCAATTTTTCCTTTCAACTCCCCGCCTTGATTATCTATCTTTTGACTCAAATTTACGGTGGCTTCTGCCTGACTATCTTTTAGCTCCTCACCTTGGTTATTTATCTTTTGACTCAAAGTTTCGGTGGCTTCTGCCTGAATTTCCATTAATTTTTCGAACATCTCTTGCATACTCAAACCTTCCATCATGAATTATATTTGAGGTAACAAACAAACAAAAACAATACACAAATTAATTTCCCCCAAAAGAAGCACTTTTCCCCGCCACGAGGCGGCACTGATTTTTTAACGTACCTTTAGAGTCCTCTTCAATATTTTATTTTTGTTTTCGAAGCACTATTACCTGCATATTTTCCCAGTTTTACTTTCGTAGCACAAATACAGAACCTGTTATTTGTTTGTTTTGAAATTCCTTGGCGTGTGGAAGAAGGTCACAGACCCCCTTGTGTTTGTACAGCCACTCGTCAGTTGACACCCTCCAGGGACATCCGCCCAATTTTTTCTGCCACCTCTCCAGGTCGGTGAACCCCAAACACTCCCTTATCGCTCAGCTGGAGCCTTTCGCGTCGTAAGAATTCTTACTGCAGAATCTTAAAATATTCTGTTGTGTAGTTCGATCACTGGATTCTAAAACTCAATGTAAATAATTAGTTACATATATTGTAAAATAATCCTGGCAAGAGTCGCCATCTGAAAGAACCCGGCAAGTTATATGTTGTTAAAATATAATTTAACAATCACTCACTTTATGGTCTGTGCAGTTACCAAAAAAATAAAGTATCTTGTTCTCGTGGCGTTTACTTGTGCCTACCTGGAAAGCATCAAGTAATTAACAACATACAATGTTCTTTCTCTTCGGCGGTGGTCACTTCAAACCTTCTCTGAAATATATAAAAGGTTAGAAGGGTATCTCAAAACTACTAAATCATAAATTAAATGATATTCTTTCAAGTCTTTAATGCACAGCTTTCCTTAAATTTTGTTAGACCCACCGACCGGTATATTATTTAAATTTCTATCAGAAGATTCCTTACACAACAGATTTTTCACCAGGTAAATAATTTCTTCTTCTCCAAAAAGAATCAGAAGACAGTTCTGCTACGACCGCAAATAATCCCTTGAATGTCTTAATACTTTCCGCTAACAATCCCTAACCATTTCTTTGAACATCACACAAATTGCACAACATTGGAAATTTACGATTTCACATTTCTAAAGTTCCTATCAATTTCTTGCACACTTGTTGCACAATTATAAATTATAAAATCAATACTTGATGGCTGATATACAACTTCTAAACTGGAACGGAATTTAAAACAGTGGAATAGACGTTGCAAATTTAAACAATTGCGCAACCGCTGAGTGTCGACTAATAAGAAATTTCGCTGGTATTATTATTGCTTCCCTAACCTGACACACTTTATGTAAACTTAGCTCTTGCTAGTTTCGACGAAAAAAACCTAATTTGAGTGATTATACTAAAATCCTCACTTTCGATGAATAACAAAAATAAAATACCAGACGACTCACTTACTCCCCGAACAAAGACAAAAGACCAACTCAGACGGTTACCGCAAACACCTAGAAGTCACCCACTGCCACACAAATTCAAACTCTGCTCTGGACCGAAGGTCCGACTGCGATGAAGACTGGTGACGAAAAAGCCACGCTAGGTGGCGTCTCGTCTTTTTATACTGACGCTGGTTCTTGATGCAACACTTACCAAGACGCCAGGATTGTGTCGCAATACCTGTAGCTAAGCGTGGATCCTAATATTACACCACGCTCGCAATTCATAATTTTTATAATAAAACTCAGACAAATACACTCTGTAAAGCCCTAGATCCGTCACAACGTCCAGCGCGAGAACCAAGGGCGTCGTCCTCTCTTTCTCTATACTCTGCTTTTCTGGCTGGATTCTAAATGATAGAAAAGATGGCCTCTTAATTTACGAGTATGTGGCCTGGGTAATAGATTGTGATATAAGACACAGGAGGTTGTTTACGTACTCACTTTTTAAATATGCAGTGAGAATGGACAACATCTGAACACCAAAAAAGTTGAATTTATTGACGTGTTAGGATGGTGTTTTGAACTAACAGTCATAATCTGATGAGTGTGACGCTTCGCACAAATGGATCTCTTATATGGTCTGTGAAAACAGAAATTGCTGGTGAGTTACTTCAATATTAGATTTCAGTTGAATCTCGGAGAGAGCGTCTGTATGTGGGAGGCACAGGACTATATAGTTTTCCCGAGGTAGTGCAGAACTACGATTCACTGGACTGTTGTAGACTGGCGTCGCAATAGGCCCGTTTACACGCACGGTTTTTCCGAAGGTTTTGGAGCGTACGCTCCAGGCGCGCGCATCAATCCTTTACGTGTAAATGCTCGGTGGTCAGAGAGGCCTGGCGCGCGCTCCGAATGCGCACATCTGGCGCGCAGGTCTAACGGGGCCTTGTGTTTACACGTGCATTGTCGGTCTGCAGTCTTGGTGCGTCAGTAAAAGTTCGTTGTTGGTTCGAATTTCTGGGTGACTTTATTTAACTTTACCCTGCTTTAACAGATAAAAATCTAAATCTTGAAAAATGTGGTCAAGAGATAATTTGGAAGGATTTATAGAACTTTATAAGAATTTTCTATGTTTGTGTAAGGTTAAATCAAATGACTACAAAAATTTAAAAAATCGTAAATATGATTAGTGAATAGAATTCATCAGGGTAAATGTATGTGAAAGTGAAAACAAAGATTTCGTCACTGAAAGGATTCAAGAAACTCGGCGGCAATTCGAAAAGAACTGAGAAAAATATATGCAAGCAATTTCAAATCTTGGAGGGATATTCCAGTTGTCAAAAAACGAAGAGTAGGAGGCAAACATTACTCTGCAGTTATGCCCTTTCTCATGACTGTGTCTTGTTTTGATATTTGTGGAGATACTAACTTTAACTTCACCTTTTTAGGTAAGGGTATCAGGTATTGGAATAAGCTACAAAAAGAAATGATGAGCAATTTACCAAAAACGTTGAAAGAATTTAAAGTTAAAATTTGTAGAGGGCAAATAGAGGTGGGTGCAGGAAAGGGGGAAGATGGGTGTGTAGGGAAATTGCCTCAGGAGCATGCGCTCCATTGCAATTTAATGAAATATTATTATTATTAAAATGTAGTTATATATGGAGCTGTCGTTTCGTAGGCAATTTTTTACATCATCTGGGTCATTTATTTTCCCGTTGCTCTCACTAAAGAGGCATGTGTCCATATAGATCTCTAGTTTCGTGCCATCTTTCAGCCCATATACACTTTGTTTATTTAATTCTTTCTGTACCAAAACAAAAAAAAAAATGTAAAGCAGCTCATATTGGTCAGTTTATGTCATTTCTTTTGGAGGATATTTTAAATACACTTATAAACACAAGCACAACTAACAAAAACAACAACGACCAGAAAACCGAATGTTCCAAGCTGGACCGTCAACAAAACTTTCCAACCCGGCGGAAAGTCCACGCGCCACGGGATAACGGTCATTTTTGGCGCGTACGCTCCAAATCGCAGTTCTGGCGCGCGCGACTGGAGTGTTGACCATTTTTCGTCGCAAGCTCCAGGAGCGACGGTCCAACCTCACGCTCCGGCGCGGCAGTCCGGAGCGCCGTTCCAAACCGCCAGTTTGGCGCGTACGTGTAAACGGGCCTATTGTATTCAGTGATGAGTCGCGGTTCTGCACTACATCGGTTGACCATTGTCAGTGAGTATTGCGGCGACATGGAGAGAGGTTCCATTCTTCCAATTTTTGGAGAGAGACAGCAGTGTTATCGCTGGCGTCATGGAGGAAAGAAATATATGGAGAGGAAATACCGCTTATTCTGTGACGCCGCCTCTAAACTCTCGGCTGATACTGCGCATGCGCAGTGGCGGCCATATTACCTATCCATACAATTGCTATTTGGATACAGTATATCCCGAAAAATAAACAAGATATCAACAATTTTATTCTTTATTTTCGATTTTTTTCTGTCGTATTACATAAGAATCCATCATCAAATTTAATTTTTTGCGAAATTTTTTCTTCTGCAACTCACTTTTGAGAGAGTATATCTCGAGAACTAGGCAAGATATCAAAAAATTTTATTCTTTATTTTTTTATTTGTCTCTTCTTTGTAATAAGAATCCATCATCACTTGACTTTGGCTAATTGTTTCTTCCGAATTTCAACCAAAAACATCTCACATTTGAGACAGAATATCTCGAAAACTAAGCAAGATAAAAAAAAAAAATCTTAATTTTTTAATTGTCTCATCGAGTTACATAATAATCCGTCCTAGAGTCCCTTTGAGGTTTTTGCTCATATTCCCCGTGTCTTTATAGATAGGTAATATGGCTTCCACGCCTCCCCACTCCTCTCCCCCCGGCGTCACTTCAATGCGTAGTGAAGGTCCCTTGCGTCGTCTCCATATATTTTTTTCCTCCATGCATGGTGTGGGGTATGACTAAAGGTCACGGCTGGTAGTGATTGATGGAACACTCTATCGGTACAGATGCGAAAGTATCGTGGTGCCATTTTTCAACAGAACAATCCTCGTCCACGGATTGCACGTGTCTATAAACTGTCTGCGTGTTGTTTAGATATTTCCAGCCAGCAAGATCCCTAGATCTGTCAAATGTGTGGGAAGCCAACTCCATCCCAGTGCCGGAATCTAGGATATCGAGAACCAGTTCTAACAGTTGTGGGCCAGTTTGCCTCAGGGGTCGAAACAACGGCTTTATGACACCCTTCCCATCCGAATCAATGCATGCATCCAGGCCAGAGGGTGTAACGTCATATTTATAAGTGAGCTAGTACTTCCAAGTTCAAATATCCTGTCAACCCGTGAAGTTTCATTCCGTTTCCTCCCATCCTTTTGGGTGTTTCGCCTTTTTTATCAAGTGTGTGCAATAAAACTGAATTTCAGAAAGATTAATTGCAATGTACACTACTGATGCTATAGATGCCAAAACGTAAAATTTAGAGTTTTTGTCTGCGCATCGCACTAAAACTAACCGACAGATTTTAACTAAATTGACATGGTGATAGCATATATCAGGTTATATATAGGATATTTACAAAGTTCACGATGATACAAGGTCCAATAACGTAATTTTTAAAAGTTTTGCCAATCTGCCCGCGCGTGACTCAAAAACTACTGAACGAATGTCATCGAAAATTCAAATGATTGCACTCTGTTTCCTGGTAATCTCTTGATTTCCCCACCAATCTTCACATTATCGAACACATGTTGAGCTCTTCTTCCTCTGCTATCCTTCTATCGCTTCTTTTAGGGAACTTTCTCTTCTTACACCGTGCCCAAACCAGTTTATATTTCACTTAATGAAAGTGTATTGCATTAGTAATTTCCAAACTAATCTCAGTATATCCTCGTTCCTGTTTATCGTTCCATTTCTCTCTTGGATTATTATTTTTCTTTTCTTTATTCACATGTCTGGTACTTTTATTTTTCGTTATTTTTTTTTTCTTTAAGTCAATGCTTTAGCTCGATACTTAATGTTTCCACGGTCACAGCCATCATTTTTATATTTCACGCACAGATCATACTTTCCAAATATTTAAACCTTTGTAGGTTACATAAAGTTGGACAAACTTTAATTGCGTTGCAAAGGATTGCCGTTGGTGTAAAAGGGTACAACATCCACTCCCGATGATGGAAAATCATAGTTTTTGTTTGAACACTGATAGATCGCACTAGCGGATTTGTTAACCTGTTCGGGGTTGGACAGTGTGAAGGGAACCGGCCGTATGGTGTGTGGGTGTGAAACGTGTGGGACGGCCTGGACCACCTTGAGACAGTCTCTATAAGGCTCGACACACCGCTATCACCCAAACTCAACGTACTTTTGTGCGTCCTGAGAAGGTTGTTGGCTCGTTGAAACGTTCATAATACAATTAACAATACAATCGTGATATATTTTTCTAATTCACTGATCTGCCATTCCGTGAATCTGTCAACCATCTTGAAATGGAAGAGTAAAGCTATATCTGCTGTGTTTATCCCTGCATGGTTATTTATTGATTCCAACAGTTTCGACTTTCTTTTACTTCTAAAGAAAATATAATATTCGTAGAAATGATCAGTTCCGAAATAAAAGAAAATTTTACATTCCGAGGAACCCAAAAGCCAGTTATAGCCTCATGATTTTTAACAGTGACGTAGTTAATGCCCCAGTGGCAATTTTATTTCAAACCTACTTGCTCGTAACCCTATTTTTCACTTTAAATTCTTTTACAATTTCGGAGAACTTCTACTGATAATTTTTTCCAATTCTGTTCAAATGAAAATTTTCGCACTCCTTTGTACCTGAAATCAAACGTTAATTTATAGCCATGGTCCTCTCCTCCCTTCCAGATACTACTCTTAATTATTCGTACAGAATCTACCCAGGCCTCACAGTGGCAACCCTAGCAAGTTTTTCACGTGGTGCTAGATTTTATTATGATTTTCCAGATTGCAATAGCTTATTCGAGATTGAACTGTCCGTAGAGATTAACTTACTTACCGTTACGAATTCGATGCTAACAAAAAAACTGGGGCAGAAGATAGTCTGTATATATTAATAACTCAGGCCTCAGAAAGATTAGCATAGTGTAGTGTGAATGAGAAACAACACTTAAAATGTACACTATGTTTGAAAAGGTTTACTGAAGCTACTATGTCGCATCACGATATCAAATTGAGCTTGCAACTTTTTTTCTTATTATTATTATTAAATAGGAATGTTTCAAATCTTGGGCAATATTAGTTTCTATAAATAACATTGCAGGATCTAACAATCTATCCTCGGATATAGTTGACCGAAAATTAATTTTAATTTACTTAAACTTCGTTCTTCTTTAGCGACTGTTACAGCTATGGTTAACAAAATTCGAAGTGCTGTCCACACGTTTGGAAATATATCCTTCCAACCATTTTGATAGGTAAGCTGAAGTAGTTTTATTGGTTCCGCTTATTCAAGCTCCTTCAACAATGGTTTCAAGCTTGAAAGTTCCTCAATCAATTCAAAAACCAGATAAGTCATATTTTTGTCCATTAGCTAAATTTATTTCTAAATAAACAAAGGCTTTTTCCAAATCAGACTTTTCAGGAATCGTTTTGGTATTGTGTAAAAAGGACCATGTATCATTAAAAGTGGATAGTTGTGAAAATCGAGTGACCAATGTATTCTCAATTGTACCGGTCATAGGGTAAAACATGTTCATTTTATTTTTCGGGATTTGTTGCTGTTGTCGCATCTACGGTCTCGTACTCAGATAATCTGTTCTTTCTTCGGGATCGGACTCGCTTAAAAACAGGATATATCCCAGACTGAGAAGCAATTTCTATACCTGCAACCAAAAAAGAAAGATAATCCTGGTACTCTTTCACAAATTCCGGGCAGTCTTCTAGAAATTGTGAAGCGTTTGGTAAATCCATAGTTTCAGACTGCGTAGCCTTACTTACAATATTTACTTGAAACAATGTCATACCAACGCATCATTGTAACTACGTACTCAAATTGCTGCGTGATCTGACTCAGGACCTCTGATGTTGCATGGAGTCGTTCGTTTCATGAACTGAAGAATAGTGATAACGAACTGCAGCAAATATAGAAAGACCATTCTCCAAACGAGTTTCAAAAACTTTTTTCAGCGATGGTCCTTCCCATTTGTTGATCCAGAGAATAGAAGAAACATTCTTCCAAGAAATCCGAAAAAGAAACACGATTTAATTAATGTTTTAGTGGCTTCTGCTATTATCAAATTGAAACTTTGGCAGCCACATGGCTTAAAAAATGCTGGTAGGTATTGGTTCAGAATGGTTCTTTGGACACATCTGTTTACTCCTACTTTATTGGATCCACTGTCATATCCTTGGCTGTGGGAACGGCATAGGGTTCTGTATTCAACCTACCATAAGTCCACAAGGACGATTTTTTTTCTTATGAATTTACGCCTCGTCGACGTCGAGGTCATTAGAGGCTTGATAGGACTGGTGACAAGGAACGGAAAGGAATTCGGGCATGGCCTTTTTGAAGGAAGCATCCCGGCATTCGCCTACAGTGATTTGGGGAAACCATGGAAAACCCAAATCTGGATGCCCGGACGTGCATTCGAACCCGCGTCCTCCCGAATGCGAGGCCTGAACGTTAACCGTTCACCCACCACACTCGGTCACAAGACGAACCACAAGTGACTTGAGGTTTGTCACATCACATGCCCTGCGAACAAGGCATTACCCGAGTAAGCGTGGCTACAACACAGGCATGCCTCTAAAATATTTGCGATGTGTACGTGTGTACTGGCAGCGCACACATTCAAAACGCGCTCGGTACCTTTCAGTGAAGCAATCTACTACTCTGTTCGAACTATGATTCTACACCCAAAAATACTGTCACTCACAAATGTTTGCTACGGGAGTAACAAATACAAGGTTAGGTATATCATTATGTATGCTGGGGTATCTCACGAGTATTAACATCACGTTGCATTATAGTAACACTAGCAGTTACCCGCGACTTCGTCCGCGTTGAAAAGTGTTGTAATATAAGATTTTCTTGAGAGGTCTGGTTGCTCAGTGGTTAGGGCGTCCATCTGGAGATGGAAAAGTCCCCAGCTTGAATTCCAGTCTTGGCGAGGATTTTCAAAGGTCCCTAGTTCGACCTTCCCATCTGGCATAGGTTGGTGTGTGATGTGAATTACGCCAGAATGCTCACTTTGTTCTGATTCCGTGTTGAACTGTGGGTCCTCTATGTCCGGTAGGATTACTGGGTTACGTTAAGAGGCTACGAAAGGGACTGATTCCGGAGACGTAAAGAAGTCTTGTCACCAGGTCAATACGACCATACAGTTTATTTAAGAGCTATTTTTATTAGTAATAGTAGTAATAAATGTTGCAATAAAATAACAAAAATCTATTTATGTTCCACAACTACTTCACTGAATTGATAAAGCAGTAAAAATATTCAGTTTGTAAGGAGTATTTTCAGTTTAATATATCCGTATATACAATATTGAGGATTTGTCTCCTAGGTTTTGGCTATTTTCATAGCCCTAGTTTTCTTACATTTCTTTGAAAGATTTGAATTTCGTTTACCCAACATCTCTTAAAATTTCTAATTTCATCACGCGAATAAAAATGAATATAGTTTTAATTAATGGAAGCTCAAAACGTCAAAATATTAGCAATACATTGATGGAATCGACTAAATATCAACAACAAAAAAATACTAACATCCAAACAGCAAATAAATACTTAAGTGGCCTAAGGACGTTCATTTCCATTAGTAAAATTGCGATACTAAAAATGAATATTTTGATTTGCATTGAGTACCTGAAAAAAAACTTTAAAAAAGAAGAATTTAATTTCCTCTTTGAATATTCTGATTTTTTTTTTTTTTAGGATATATTGGTTCCATCAACAGAAATTTACATATTATAGTAGTAAGTATAGTAGTAATTGATTCTTTTATCCCTAATAATCAGAGGTATTGCGGTAATGGTTTCTCTGTCTCTGGAAACAATTGAATTGCCTATAGACCAGTTTACTATAGTTCATTCGTTTCGATCCATTAATTCTGCGCTAAAATATAAATTTCAATATTAAAGTAGTAATAGATTGATTCTTCATATTCGGTTTCTTATTCTGCATACAGAATTGAATGTTACCGGCGAATTGCCACTCCGCTTTTCCGCCACTCCACTATCTGAATAAAACATTGATAAATTTAAAAAATTTACTTCGGGCAACGCCGCATGGTTCTGCTAAATCGTCCAAGCTTAATATAGATCTTTTGATACAATATCGGTACAAAGCGATACATGATGTCACTAAAATGGCGCTCATGAAAGAAGAACTAATAATGTTTCAGTTCTCATTCTGGCCGTTTTAAAATTACCGCTAGAAAATCAAAGCTTCTATCACTCGCACATTAATACATTCACTATATTGTATGTTAGTGACGTCATGAATAGCGAAATAAACTTGACTTATTATTAACGCAGTAAATTAAATACTGAATACGTCTAAAACTACATTCAGCCGCATGAACTATGTCGTCAGCTTCATGACAGTTATTGAGGTAACGTAATTAAAAAATGTATGCTAAAATGCTTTTAACTTACAGTGTACAACGGAAAGTCCACAATTCTCTACGATCGTTAATATTGCAGGTCAAATGTACATCATGATAAAGTGACTTTTATTGCTCGTGATTTAGTAAGGTGTATAATGAAATTAATTGTGATAGTAATTTATGATATACTAATTAGGAATTTTGATATAGAAAATTCTGTTACCACTCGAAATGTAGGTCCAGAGCATTTAATGTGTTGAGATGTGTTCGTATCGTTTGATTTTGTAGCGGCAGTATTAGCAGAAATGTGGTTTGGTTGAAATGCCGCCTGGACCAGAATGTTTTTTGTTACAGGAGATGGCAGAAGGAATTTAGTTGCTATGCTCCGTGCAAATGAGGTGTATTGTGTTGTAAACGACGTTCAGTGTTACTTCATGAAACAATAAGTTTCTACATTAGCCCATTGAATACATTCGTTTTAAGTGTAGCGTTCGATAGATATTTGCAGAATATTGAACAGTAAATAAAAAGCAGTACTATTCGTACAAAAATTCTGAACAAAAACTAAAAAGGGTTGGTTAAGTTTTAAATTTCGGCAAAAATAATGTGTAATACACAGACTGTATAGTAACAAAAAAGAAACAGGAAATAACTTAAACCGAGATAGAATGGAATCCTTTACATTTTTATAAATACGACATTTGGGGCACGACCATTTTGCACTTTCAGTGAACCGACTTTCGTGCTGGTATACTCATAGCATTTTACTTTTTTTCCAAGCTTTGATTTTTTATTTTTATTATAACGCATATATTACGAACGAAATTATGGTGTAATATTTGATATGTCATAGTATTTTATGTACGCAAATGAAAACATCTCTTTGCGAACTTGACAAAAGTACCTACCTTACTTTTTTAAAGTTAAGGTTAAGAACAGATTTATATTTCCTGCTTCAAAACTATTATTTGTCATGTGCGCGTCAGTTTTATAGCTTTTAAACTAAACACAAACTTGCATATGTAAGTAGGTTTGCGATTTACTTAAAAAGCAAAGAGTAAACGTGGCACGGCTATCTACGAAGTAGGAAACTCTTTGTTGCTTCCGAATTGATATTAATGGCAATTTGTAAAGGAACTATGCGTTTTTGCGGGATAAAATCTATCCTATTGCACTTCGCACGCAATTATCTGACTTCATGCCAAATTTCATTTAAATATGTTGAGTTATTAAGGCGTGATTGATTGCCAACGTACATCCAAACACACATCCGAACTTTCTCATTTTCTCATTTATAGATATATAGATTACATAACAATATTCAGGGTACTCGCAGAGTACCTGCTGTACCAGTAGTAACATTTCGACCTCACTCATAGCTCGCCATACAAAGCACGTGCACCCACGAGCGAATGAACGCCGACTCCACAGCTGAAAAGGCACAGCGCGACCATGGAGGAAAGAAATATATGGAGACGACGCAAGGGACCTCCACCTCGCATTGAAGTGACGCCGGGCGGAGAGGAGTGGCCGCCATATTACCTATCCATATAGACCCGGGGAATATTTACAAAAACCTCAAGGGGACTCTAGGATAAACGTGACGCCGCAATCTGGTGATGGATTATTATGTAACTCGATGAGAAAAATTCAAAATGAGGAATAAATCTTTTTGATATCCTGCTTAGTTTTAGAGATATTCTGTCTCAAATGTGATATGCTTTTGGTTGAAATTCAGACGAATAAATTGGTCAAAGTAAAAATTTTGATGAAGGGTTCTTATTTAAAAAGACGAGACAAATAAAAAATAATGGATACAATTTTTCGATATCTCGAGATATACTGTTTCAAAAGTGAGTTGAAATACAGAAGAAAAATTTTGCAAAAAGTCAAATTTGCTGATGGATTCTTATGTAACACGACGAAAAAAAAACCAAACAATAAAATTTTTCGATATCTTGCTTAGTTTTCGGGATATAGCTACTGTCTCCAAATAGCAATTGTATGGATAGGTAATATGGCCGCCGCCGCCTCCGCGCATGCGCAGTATCAGCCGAGAGTTTAGAGTCGGCGTCACTGAATAAGCGGTATTTCGTCTCCAGATATTTCTTTCCTCCATGAGCGCGACACCGATGAGTACTAATGATTGGATGAGTTGTGATTTTCTTGTTTCGATTAACTCTTTAGTTACATACGAGTATGTATAAAGATGAAGCTCTAAGGGTCATGGACTCACGGAGGTGGAGCTCCGCATTCCCATTCACAACCATTGGCACTAGGAGGAGGATGTGACGGGGTCAACGCCAATATCCGGCCATTCTTTACCTTTCCGCGAAGTTTCCTCCACGATACTGACTGAATAGCAAGCTGAGTGGGCCTGTGGAGCTATTCAGGGCGTTCAGCGTCGAAGAAAAATCTTCAGTTTCGTAGGGGATCGAACTCCGATCGTCCAAACGCTCTACCGCCCAAAGTTTAAGCTCTTACGTTTATAAACTTTTCTTAATGATTAGACTACCTAGGTTATTATGGAATTTATTTTGGCTGATAGAGTTAAGTTATATTAAGGTGTTGGCGTATTATTTTTCACGCAGATGATCTATCGCTGCATTTTCAGCTCTCCCCTATTACGGCGCCTTGAGGCATCACCACCAACCTTACCTACCACTCCTGTTTTCCAATCACTTTCAACCAATTCTCTTTAACTTTTATGTATTACCCATACATAAATCTTATTGTCTCTCTTTCCACCCCTACACCTGACATCCATAATTGTGGATCTCATACATTCCTGCCATATTCAATCTAGGACCAGACCAGACTCAAAACCAACTCACTTAAAAAAATAAAATAAAAGATGTTTCTTTTGAATTTCAATACATTATGTGTCAATAATGCTATCAAAATGTTCTAGCAAAATTTGTCTTGGACTCAACCAGAAGTTTTGTGTTTAATCCACTTGGCAGAATATTTAGTGATAGGCAGAACTGAAGGAACAGTGTATGTGAATGTAGTTTGGTGAGACGGGAGGCATAATTTCTGGTTGCCACCCCATCCCTTCATACATTTTGCTTTGTACAATCTCTCATCCTCAACCAACTGATCCTCCAACAATATGTGCACAAAGCCAACCCACATTCCCTCCACAAAATTATCTGCCTTTCATCCCCTCACCTCATCTATGAATGTTCAGCAGATCTCGACACAATGCAGACGATGTGAGAGCATCACACACAGAAACACCTGTGCAAGCTTCCAGCTCTTGTAAAAGCTATCTCGTTCTAGGTCTGTCCGATCCCCTATCAACAATCTGATCCTGCACATCATACACCATTTCCTCCCCTATGACTTGCCTCAGCACTATGGAATCTAAAGCCATGATAGAACTGTCCAGGAACAATCACATAATCATCCTTCAAGCAGCTAATTGCTCAAGCACTGGGGTTATGGAGCGCAGTGATAACAAGTCTGAGACAGCTTCCTGATACTACCACTTACCATCCACTCATCTATATGCCAACAAATAAATTCTTTTCTGGTCCCCCAGGGCTCATTGCAAAATCTCTCTTCTAAGTTACTTTCTTTCCTCATTACTCAGAACCCCTATACTCCCGCATTTTACCTGGCAATCCTGGATGGCATATAGTTGTGGCATATGCGTAGCCCACTGAACGGTTTTCAGTGCTAATGGATCAACATCTCCAACCTTTTATGCAGAACCTCTCTTCCTTCATCATACATTTCACAGTTCCTCGAATGTCTGTCCAAAGTTCCCCCTCCTCCTCCTCCAAATTGTCTCCTGTTCTCTACTGTTAAAATCTCTCTGTATATCAATATACCCCATTGTCAGCGCTGAAACACTTTGTAAAGAAACAGTAATATTTGGAGTCATTTAAATGCGAATAATTTGCAGAGATGAGAGCTTATCAAGCTACGACTGTTCTTCCACCAATGAAAGTAGTTATAAGCTTGCACAGAGCAATACAACAAAAATGTTTTAGCTCAGAGTGTAGAGTCACTGATCATGCACCAAGGTGTATGGATGTGTGCATTGTTGGCCAGACTGCAATGAGCAACCTGGCTTTAAATGAGGATTATTGCATGTATGGGTTTAATCAGTTACTACAAGGTAGATATCACAAATGATTTTGGGTGCTTAAGATTGTTAGTATATCAATTTGTGAGGAATTGTGGGGCAGTGTTTAGGTAATTTATAAGAATTCTGTTGGACTGTGGAAGCATAAACTTTCACTATCAGTACATTTCAATGTCTTCGTAATTAATGCCATTTTCCATGGAAGAATCTGAAATCTTTTACAAAGTCTCCATATGTATATATAAATATTGGGCTGGGGCTGATAGATGTATCTCTGTATGAGAAATAAATAAACTTGTACACAGTGTTGCTAATTTCAGAGTTGAATCAGTGTAATTCGTTAATTATAACAAAGCCACCTATCCCCACACACTATCAGAATCTGATGTGTTACCTAACTTGGACACCAGATGGAAACAAATAAAAAGTGAATAAAATGAAAGACTAATTAATCATCTTAATAAACTCATTATTATATCGAGTAGCCACACTTCTCACAGCTTTTTAGATATGTGTTCCCCACACAGACTTTCAAGCACGTCCTTTCTTTTTGTCTTTGGCCCACTTCATCCTCTCTAATAACTGCTGCTGCTAAAATTACCAAGTACTGTAAATCTCCAGGTACGCGGCACTGCCATGTATAATCGCAGGGTCCCATCCTTTTCCTGGGCTGACTGGAGGAACATTTTCTCAACCCACTTAAACCCAGCTTGTGTGGTTCAGATACGTAGATGATATTTTATGATCTGGACCCACAGCGAAAGCCACCTTCTAGACTTTATTAATTCCCTTAATAACAGCCATTCCATCAGATTACCTGGGCTTCTATCATAGGCAAAGCTAATTCTACACTACGACTCATAGCTTTACAGACTATGCCGCGTCATTTATTGGATTATCTAAGCTTTCGGCTGTTATACTCCAGCCTTCTTCATAGATACTGTTTATATTAAAGTTCACATAGCAACTGTCGCCAAGCATCACAGAGGAAACACCGTTATCTTCGTTGATGTTGTTGGAATTCCATAAGATTTCTGCTGCCTCTTTCACATGTCGAGGCCACCATGGAGAGAAGACCAGTGGTGGCCTCGACATGTGAAAGAGGCTGCAGAAATCTTAAGGAATCCCAACAACATCAACGAAGATAGCGGCCTTTTCCTCTGTGATGCTGTGGAGAGAAGACTAGTGGTGGCCTCGACATGTGAAAGAGGCAGCAGAAATCTTAAGGAATTCCAACATCAACGAAGATAACGGCCTTTTCCTCTGTGATGCTTGGCGACTGTTGCTATGTGAACATAAATATAAACAATATCTCTGAAGAAGGCTGCAGTATAACACCCAAAAGCTTAGATAATCCAATACACGATGCGGCATAGCCCGTAAAGCTATAATCATTTACAAAGAGACCGCAGAAGTCTTAAGAATTATTTACGAATCATAGTTTGTATTTTGAGAAGTTTTAATGCTCATACAAAGGAAATAGCGTACAAAACACTAGTGTGTCCGCATTTGGATTACTGATGTAGAGTTGGGGATCCGTATCACAAGGGATTGATTGACACGTTAGAGAAAGATTAGAAGAAAGCCACTCATTTTGTGACTGCTAGCTACAGTCCCTACAAAAGTGTCAATGAGTTGATATGTGAGTTGGGCTGGGATTGTTTGCGTCGTCGTTTTCATTTGAATCTGTTGAATAATATGCAAAAATCTTTCATTTACGAGTGCAATGAAATACTTCTTCTTCCAACCTATTTAGGTCGAAATGACAGTAGGAATAAGATTAGAGAAATAAGATGACGTACCGATACTTTTATGTATTCTTTTTTTCCTCGTTCTGTTTGGTATTGCAATGCGCAGAATTAGGATTTATGCCACCCACAATATTTGTGAATTGCAGAGTATAGATGTAGATCTACTTCCATACACATGTCACATTGCTTGATGTGGACATTGCCAATGGCAGAGTGTCATTCATACTTCAGTTCACATTAAACCCACTAACTTACAACAATATCTACGCTTCAGTAGCTGTCATCTCTTCAATTCCAAACATCCCCTTCCATTAAGCGTTACCATCCATAGCAGACCCATCTGTTCTGATGATGAGTCCCTATCTAGATACTTCCAGAACTTATCACAAGGTCTCATTTATTTTGTCTGCTCTGCTGAATATGTATAAAAGCAAATCAGCTACTCTCTCATGCTGCCGTCAGTCCCCCATTCAACCACTATCGACCTCTGAAAAGCGAATAATGCCATGTATTCATCATCCAATTCTCTTCTGGCCTTGATTCCATTAACTAGAAGACACGGGCAAGACATCCTATTCTCCTTTCCCGAAATACACTCTCATCTTCAAAATACTACCAACTGTCCCTTGTGCTGCATTTATCAGACCACCCAATCTTAAGAACATTTTGGTCAATAAATACTCCTTCAGATTCTCCTCAACTGGCACTTTGATCCTTCCCATGCAATAGAGATCTCTGCTAACTTGGTTCTTTTGGCAGTCACAAAATGAGAAATTTATGGGGCTTCACATAAACCATCCTTGTTGTGCTGTTGTGGCCAAGAATAAGACTAAATGTTCACAAAATCAGGTGCAACATAGGAGTTCCCAAAACAAACAAATCGTATTTATGTCATACCTGGATTATATTAATCACTATCACTTTGAAGTAGTCCCCTTCAAACAAGACCACGAACACCAATCTCAATGCTTTTTCCACATATGTGCTTGGAAGTCCATATTAGTGAGTATGTTTGGCACCATTGGTAATTCTCCTCTATTTTATTCATTTCAATTTCATTTTGTAAAACGGGAAGAAGTTGCTTGGAGTTAATTAAAGTGGGTATGGTGGGTAAGTAGTGGGTATCCAAAATGTTTCTTTCATTAAAAAACTGATATACCAGGAAAGCAGTGTATTGTTTATGATTGTTATGATGAAAGATCTAGTTGGTTTTATCATGATATTTGACAACGTTAGTCTGTACATCACTTTTTAGGTATTTTTATGTTGTAATATCCAGGGTTTGATTATTCATAACCCCTGGTTAATCCACCAAAATTTTAATATCTCAATTTTGGTATTTCAAAATCCCGGTTGGCTTGCATGATCCTACCATGACCCTTTTTGCTGGCATACTTACATGTCCATTGACTGCAAGTCCACAGAAAAACAAATGCCACACCTCTTGCAAAAACAAATTAATGTTGTCAACTAAGGATTTAATCAGGTGTTCACTATTTCTTTTTTAATTCAAATATCCAACAATTTCATGCCAACAAAGTAATAAAGATTTATTATTAATAGTTACAGAAGTGATTACAACCGTTTTGTCAAAATTTATTGAACTGAATGTTCTTCTGGCATTTGCTGGGTTATTGATGGAACAACATACACTATCTCATTTAATGCAGAGATTACTATATTGATATGTCTTCTACAACACTAGCTGTAATAGTCTAAGTTTTCTCGCTTCCCAACATCTTCGAATCCTTCATCTCTAGTCATTAGTCTCCAGATTGGCACATCAAAGTCATGACCACGACAAATAAATATTCCCTCATCCCATTCAGAGCAGAATGATCAGATGTCTATCAGGAACAAAAACAATTATCCTGTTCCCCAATGACATATTGCAATGTTCATTAAGACATAATTATCATTATCAGGCAGCTCGATCGTTTTCTGACGTGGCCTCTCAAAGTCATGATTTTTTTTCAGATATAACTTGAGCAGTCTTCTCCAAGTAGCACGATCTTGGGCAATCCTCTGCCAGTTATTCTGACCACCCTGCGTATGTTCTTGTCCCAACGGTCTGGTGGTCTTCCTCTCAGTCTGTGGTGATCTCTTGGGCTCCATTCTAACACTGTTTTTGTCCACCTCTCATCTTTTCTCCGTTCAATATGGCCGGCCCATTGCCACTTCAGGGATGCTGTCTTCTCTACGATGTCTGTGACTTTTATAACTGACCTAATGTCTGTTGCTCTTTTCTAGTTAAGCCTAGCATTGACCTCTCCATAGCTCTTTGGGCAGTTCTTAAGTTTACTTTTTGTAAATTCACTTAGAGTCCAGGTCTTGACTTATGCCTTAAGACATAAGTCATACAAATCAACAAATGAATGTTCGTTGAATGTCTATCCTCTCAAAGTCCAAGTCTATCTCCCATGTTTTAAAGTAAAAATTAGGATGGACTGTTGCCTTTTATAGCAAGGACAGCATACATTTTCCCATCTGTCCTGTCAATATAAGACATATGAAAGGTTTTTTTGGTGGTACATCTCTCACATAAAAAAATTCTGTTGGTGGCAGATGAGAGTTCAACTTGCCTCACACTTTGAACCTGCTACTGCTCCACAAAGGAATGCTGTCAGGGTGCTGTTGTTTCCTTGATCTTAGAACATAAAATTCAAGCTAAGGTATCTTCTGAATAATGCACCTTGGATAATGGTTAGCTACAGCACCCAGTTGGTGGCCCACACACACACACACACACACACACACAAATGCAAATGTAGTGTTTGTAAAAGTGCCTAATACAATAAATTCTCTCAAATGCTTTAGGCCATTCCAATAGAACAGCATTTATGCCTGATAAAAACAGAAACACTATAACCCAGTTGGCATTACTTTTAAAGAAACCAAATGTTCAAAGTATTTATCATTGTTATTGACTTAACATATTTTTCGATAAGCTTCATGATTGGAAAGACGCTGTTCAGTATCGGGTTCAAAACCATACATCCCTATCTCATCACCAGTGGCTATCATAGGGAGGAAGCCTAGGACATATTGAACCACACAGAGTTCCATGAAATGCTGCTTCTAATCTTCATGCCAGAATCCTTTTCATGTTCAGTTTCACATTTGGCCACTTACAAAGCACTTATACCACTCATAAGTTTGTGAATTGTCACCAAATAATTTTTTTAGCATTGTGTGCATTTATGGAGTAGTTTTCTGAATTTTAAGCAGAATTTTACACACTTTCACTGCTCCTTCAAGTGGGTTATCACGATATAGAATATTACACCACAATACAGACAGTAAACTCTGTCACTAACAATATTCATCGTCCTACAACAGCACAGCTCAGTGTGGTGATTTGTGAAAGATTCAAGATATTATACATTGTCAGGTGTGTTTGAACTTCCCACTGTGTGTATCAAATTCCAACAACTTTTCAGTAACATCTCAGATAAAAAATCAACCATTAACAATATGAAGTCAATCAAATTAATTGCTACTATAATTAATTAACAGATAAATAAAGAGATAGCTAGTTTGAATACATCTTAATGGTTTTAAATAGGATAAGTCTATTTTGGCAAGGCTTGTACTAGCATACAATTTTAACTTTTGTATTTAGAACTTTCTCACCATATGGCAATAAATAACAAGAGTGACAAAATCCTGTTGCAAAGGATGAGTTATTCTTCAGATAGTTTGCCATCATAATTTGGGTACGTGTTGTTTATCCACAAAAGGACCCTTACTATCCTATACTGAAACAATTTACAGACAGACTAAAACACTTTCTACCAAAACAGGGAAAACAAGATCTATTATCAAAAGCAAATCAAATACTGATTTTTAAATAAATGCCAAGTTTGTCATGGCAAAAATGGAATAATGACATTGCCTAAGATGAACTGCACATTTGAACAGAATAATTTAAGATAGCAAAAACTGTTTCAAAAAATAGATTGTACTGTGATAAGACTTGGCTCTAAGTAAAATAAGCATTAAAACAATCCATTACTGTAACAATTATTCCATCATGCAACTATCAATGCTTAAAACATTCTCAATAGGACACTCCTCGACGTTTATTATCTACTATATAATTTTATAAGGTCACCCACTCACCTCGATAGCTATTGGCTGGAGAACTGTGTCACGTGTCAGCCTTCGCTCACAAAACAGCAACCAGAGAAACCATTAGAAGGAATTAGTGGTTATGTCTAAAATTTAATAACTAACCAACTGCTACCAAATTAATTGGCATAATACATTCATTAAGTTTGCTTTTCATAGCATTTCATAGTTTAAAAAATTTAATAAATTTTGCAGCTGAAAAAAACGTGGATCTGCTTTTCAGTAACATGTAACTCATTAAAGCAACTTAAAAACCTTTTAAAAATTAAATTACTTATAGTCTCTGCTGTAACCACGAATGCCAATTGTCATTTCGGCTTAGGATAAATTTAAGTTTAATTACAACTTTCACTAATGTTGTTGCTTGACCAAAATTAATGCATTACGGTTTATTTGCTTTTTAGGCATTCTACTGACCACTTTTGTTATTGGTCTTTATCATGTTCACTGTGTGTGTGTTATTAGGTTATTTTAAGAGGACATCAGACCAAATGTGTCACCGAATCTACTATTCTGGCAACTTATTTCTGCGGAGTTGCTCAACTGTTTCATAATATGGAATGTGTATTAAGTTCTCTGGCCGTCACAGATACTATGACCAATGTTTACATAATGAGTGTTTGCCCAGTCTCAACAATAAACAACGTGATGCTTTTGAAGCAAACAGGATTTTTTTTAATGTTGCAGAGAGGACTTTAAGGATCAAATACAAGTCAAGTTTGTATTTAAGCAAGTTCGAGTGTATGACCTTTGAAACAGTTACACGATGCACGATTGTTTCTGTCCATGTTTAATACCTACCTCTATTAATGCTGCTGAGTTCTTCAAGCTCAAGAGATTTTATTCATCCTAAGGGTGAAACCACAAGTAAAGCTTATATTTGGCCAGATCAGATCAACCTGTCATAATCTTTCATCGTAAAAACTGGAACTATTCTAGACCCGTGACGATACGTAAAAAACAGTTACGAGCTAACACTAGTCTAAAAATAAAATCCTAGTTTAAAAAGTAATGGGCTCTTCCATTCACAATAAGGAAAAGGAAAGGTCAAGAACAGGGACAGGAAAATTATTATTTAATAGGGCCTATATTATTTTCTTGTCTGATTATCAACATAGCTTTAGATTTGCAACAGCTTTCAGTTTCATACCAGCCTTTTATGATGTAAATGTTAGGTCATATTTATGGTTTTTGGCATTCAATTATACATCTTTTTAACAAAAACACAACAATTCGATAGCGGAATATATTTTAATACCACACCAAACTTTACATGGCATGTTTAACAACTTTGCAATAGGCATCAATATACACACTGTATATTCCAGTGATTTATCATTTTTAATATTGACCATTTCAAATTACTGAATAATCTGAAAATATAGTAAAATATGACTTTATGAAGATTTTACTCCAATGATTTAAGTTATGAAATAGTTCTCTCTGATCATCCTGTTTTCTGGGATGATAAAATGTAATTATCTGGCATAACAGTAATCAAATTACCACATGAGCCACAGAAGAAAAAAAGATATGCTGGATGTTGAACCCAAAATATGATGATGACAGCTTCAGAGTTGGAATTTAAACAGATAAAAACTATATGGAAATAAGAGAACACAAGGCTATAATAACATCACCACCTTTGGTAAATTAGCAAGCTGAAGTATCATGAAATTTCAGTAAGGAATAACTCAATAACAGTTTGATCCAACAAAAGTTAACAATGGTGTGAGCATATCTATTAGCATACTCATATCAGGGAAAGTTTAAATTTCATATTCCATAAAGTTGTGCATTTGAAAGTATAAAATTGTCAAAGCATCTTTATATTAAGCTGCAATACATATATATAAGCAGACAATTTATGATACATACATAATTTTATAATATTTTCACTGTGTAGAGAGGTTCAAGCCATTTGGCAAGAGAGGTGCACACAAAACGTGTTGCATGACTGAGCATGCCATGGAGAACAGGGCGGAAGAAGTGGAGGTAGAATAAAACAAAGAAAACTACTGACAACTGTGGGATAACAATATCACTGACTCCACACAGCTCTGTTTTACTCCTTGCAATTCAATCTAAAATAAATACATAACTAAAAAACTAACTTAGTCCACAACACAAAGATGGGTTCGATCCTCCTGAAGGATGCATACCAAGTCATTGCTTCAGAGGTAGGAGAGCCAATTCCTTTCCTCTGGGACCTATAACTTAATGCAGAATTTGATAAAACACAACTCTTAAAAATTCCAGACCCCACTGAGATTTGAACCCATGACAAGACCCCAAACTTTTGTAAACAAATGCAGTAACCACTGAACTACTAGACAGCTCAAGCAAAGACATAAACTGTTTGATTCGTATATTGTTCAATGGATTTGAAATACAATTATTTTTAACCAATACATAATTCAAAGAAACTAAACGAGCATGCATCATTACATCATTAAATTGATAGAAAGTACATTCTATTGTTAAATGACCATCGCTTGTCTCCACAAAAGACCCATGGAAACCAGCTTCAACAGGACAAGCAGGACAACCATGACATTGAAGTCAATGTTTCGATTAACAAACTTCTCAGTATTCTTAAAGCTTTTCTAAAACATGAGAAGAAAATTTTCATCTTATGTAATACAGTAATGGAGCATTTTGATACTTATAAGATAGATGATATGGACAGTTTCATTAAACAACTGAATATGCACTTACAAGTATGAAAAATAACTTGAAGCTAAAAAGTGATAAAGTCAATATTGCAAAAGCAACCTCTAAACACATTAAAATCAACAACTAAATTAAAATTAAAGAGGTAAGTTATTTACAAATGACTACAGATTATATTTCTTCCTTGTACATGAAGTCATACATTTTCCAGCATACTGCACAAAGTTAACACATTTCCTCTTCTCCCAACACTAAAAAATTGTCTTCATTTTGGAATGGTTGATTCACAGTGTCAACAACACTGTCAAAAGTATACACATTTTCTGATGTAGACAATCTAATTGCAGATCTATATTTTAAAAAAAATACACTCACAATATTCAACTGTAACTAAATTAGTCAATCAAGTTGCAGCTTTTACAATGACTAAATTACTTATAGGGTTGTTAGAAATTTACATGTTTGTAAACAAAAATCTAACAATAATTACAAACAATTATTGAGCTTCTAGCTGCATTAAACATTTGATGGGACCAGAGGCTCAGAATTTTCTTAATATATAATGCTGTTAAACATTTTAGTTTAACAACAGCAATAATAGAGAAAATAAATTCAAAATCTTTTTCTGAGACTTTGTCTCTTAGTATTGCCTGTACAGTTGCAGATCATAAAACTCCATGCAACCACCAGAATTCCTCCAAAAGATGCACTACAGAGAAGAACTTAAAACTTGATGAAACAAAGGCTCTAAACTGCCACCATCTGACAAACCTCCATGAAATACACTTTTAAAAATTTAGACACACAGATTCATTCTGGGAAAGATGCTTGGAGCTTATAACATGTAATATGGAAATGGACACAAGAGAATCTACAAAGAAAGAGGAAAGATGAGGTATGTTCACTTGTTCATGTTGCTAGGAGCAGCAGAGTGTGTCGGCGTACTTGGGGGGATTAGATCCATTGTCCTGCATACCCATCCTGCAATGTCTACATCTTCAGATTCTGCCTTATGGATCCATTCATGGTTCTGAAACAAGTAAAACAAATCTGAAACAAGTAAAACAAATCACCAATGAGAAAGTCCTCAAGGCATTTTTGTTATATAATGTGTCCTGTTGTGGGTTTTCTGTTGCCTTTAGTTGACAAGGCTGATAGAATCAAACAATTTTTCTCATTATTCTGTTAATATTGGCACATGAAGAAAAATAGTACAAAGACACATCTAAAAGAAAAATAGTAGGAAAAAAACCCAAGAACACAACATTTAAAAAATTACCATAAAATTAGGGCTAATTTCTTTAAAAGTTATCATTCATGATGAGGAAAATACGCAGCTTACAAGATGGTCATGCTCCCTTTGTCCATAATTTTTTTTTTTTTTTTTTTTATTGTATTTACGTCTCTCAACATCGAGGTCTTTAGAGACGGGAAAGGATGGGGGGCAAGGATGGGGGCAAGGAATGGGAAGGAATTCGGCCATGGCCTTTTGAAGGAAGCATCCCGGCATTTGCCTGGAGTGATTTGGGAAACCATGGAAAACCCAAATCTGGATGCCCGGACGGGGATCGAACCGCCGTCCTCCCGAATGCGAGGCGAGAACGCTATCCGTTACACCGCCACGCTCGGTCTTTGTCCATAAGATAAGGTTCATGGTTCCTCTGTAGATTTTCAGTACCGGTTCTCATGACTAAAATCAAGCACCATACCTAATAGACTTAGCCATATTTTAATATACAATAACCTATTAATCGTTACATGCCTGCTTTTGATGGTTAAGCCAAAAAAATTAAACTTCTGCTGGTTTTCTAATTCAATCAGGATAATCTCTTTGCAACAATGAAAATACTGTAGTGGATTTAGCAACTGAAGCTAAAATTGACACACATTAATTCAGGAAGGAAAAGGCGAAGTTAAAACAATGTCTCTTACCATCAAAGTCTTCAAATCTGCTCTTTCAGCTGGATTCTTCTTCAAACAGCTATCAACAAAATCTTTAAAACTATCAGAAAATATTCCGGAAGGTAGCTTTGGCGGTGGCTCATTTACTATGTAATCAAGGAGTTCAAAAATTGCCATCGGACGAGGACCATTCGTTCCCTGGTAATTGCCTGAAAGTATTGAATAAGTTTGGTTACTGGTAAAGATGACAAAAATTAATAAGTTCCAAAAACAGCTAAGAAAAATTGTAACTCAGTATAAGAAAAAGTCTCACGTGAAAACCCTCTTAATATCAGAAAAAATACACAATTTTTCATCTCAAGTCAAAAGTTACAATGCCCATTATAAAATCTTCCAAACATCAATTTAATCATTAACAATTTCAGATTTGTGGCCTATATATGACTTTAGAGAAATATATGTTGCCGTAATTACAAATAATTAAGAAAATTTATGGACCTTTTTTCTTTAATGAGGTGATGTTCACAGGGAAAATCTATCTGCAAATGTTGCAGAATTGGCTCATGCCACTTCTGGAAGCTGATAGTGAAGGTTTCATTTTCCAGCAGGACGGTGCTCCACCCCATTTTTCTCTAATTGTCGATAATTTCCTAAACACCAGGATTCCAAACAGATGGATTGGTCGTGCTGGGGATGCTGATCGTCAGCTGATGTCATGGCTTCCTCGTTCCCCTGACCTAACCCCCTGCGACTTCTTTGTTTGGGGTTTCATTAAAGACACAGTGTTCGTGCCACCAGTACCACTTGATCTGCCAGACCTGTGCATTCGCATCACCAATGCATTTGCTCTCATTGACAGAGACATGTTGCATCGGGTATGGGAAGAACTCGATTATAGGCTTGATGTGTGCAGTCACTAAAGGTTCACATATTGAGCATCTGTAGACACTAAAAAAACTCTCACAGTTTGTTTATATATCTGTGTAATCTTGTAAATATATGTCAAATAATAAATCTGTAGTAATTTTCTGAAACCACTGCAATCATTTTGACTAGCCCTGCATATTCAGGGGATTGAAATTTGTTTTTAAAATGGTCTCCTTTAATGGCTTTAAAAGGTTTGTAGTTGCTTTTGATTAAGCTTAAATGGGAAATGATTTGAAAAATATACCTATTAAAGTTCTGTAAACTAAATTATGATTAAAGTTTGAATAGGTAACAAATTGTTATGTATAACAAATTTAACATAGCGACATTAAACATTATATACTTACATTAAAATGATCTTCATGACAATAAAAACAACTACTTGGAGATTTTTTATGTCTTCTCATAGCTACACACCACTTTTTTTTTTACATTCGCATCTCGCGGGACATAAAAACACACTTTATCAGGTGCATTTCTTATTGTACTTTTGCACATAGGTACAATACAGTATTTACAAAATGATTTACGACCTCCTTCCATATCGAAATTAGTTATAAAACATAAAACTTTTGAGATATAACACTCCACAATACACAATACGCCAATGTAGCCATGTACAATGATATCATAGTGCAATCACTGGCGGCATTTAAATCATTGGAACTGGATTGAAGTTTTAAAATATTGTTTTTTTAATACTAAATTTTAACATTTTCATCAAAATTATATTTTTTACGGTTATATAACAGGGTAAACAATTGATTTAAAATATAAAAACAATACATGCATATTACCCTATTGACTCTCTGCCTTAAATGTGGGAGTAATAAGATCAGTACAAGGGACCACTCCATGTGGTTTTTCTGGATTACACAACACAATTTCATAAGCACATGGCAAAAAATTTGAACTAATTTTGGAGACTTGGAGCAAAAATTCCATAAACATAGCTTTTTTCTTTCTCTCAAGATTTTTTTTTTTTTTTGAAACTATACTGTGCTTCCACGTTATGGTTTCATGTTTCATTTTAGTGGTTGTGAACCTGTATCCCTCAGAAGTTGTCTGCTCACACTATGAATAGTCTAAAAAAAAGCCAATATAGTTTCAAATTATTTTCTTTCGTGTTGGTTAGCAAGCATCTATGGCAAGCATTCAGTTTGTTAGACACATGAAGAAAACAGAGCTAGAAATTTATACAAGTAGCACCGAGAGTCGTAACAGTAAATGGTCTGTTCTTCCTAATCTTCTCTTCAACAGTACAAATCATACTATCATTCATTAAATTGTGGCTTGCATCATTCATCATTGTACACTTTTCTGTGGTTTTTATTAAACCACAAGCCCATTTTCATACCGCTAAAGTTTAATTGCTTCTTCTTCAAAAAATAACCAATATGGTTACAAATTTGAACTGGTTTAGTGCTTACTACAATCAACAAAAAAACCTGGGATTTACTTTAACAATTAATGGATTATAAATTGCCTCTGACCTGACATTATGTAGTAATAATTGTCTGTGCAGTGGTCTACCATTTAAAAATGGCGTTTTTGTCTCCAAGCGAATCAACAAATTTATTCTGCATGCATTAACTCTAGGTACGCAAAGGAAATTGCGCCGTATTTGATGAAATTATATACTGCCTCCTTGGATCAAGGAAAAATATAAGCCGAATGGAAGATCGCCATAGTAAGTCCAGTGTTCAAAAATGGGAATGTTAATGATCCTCAAAATTATAGGTCGAACTCATTAACCTCAATATTTTGCAGGATTTTAGAACACATCATCTATTCAAATGTCATGCAGTTTTTGGATGAAGGTGAGCTTTTAAACCCAAATCAACATGGATTCAGAAAAGGCCGATGCTGCGAAACACAACTTGCCCTTTTAATTCACGACTTGAGCCATATTATAGATGAGCAATCCCAGGTTGATTTAGTTCTATTAGACTTTAAAAAAGCTTTTGACACTGTGCCTCAAATTAGGTTACTTAGGAAACTTCGCGGTTACGGCATATCTAGACAAATATGCTACTGGGTTGCAGACTTTCTGAAGGGCAGAACGCAGTATGTTGTTCTCGGCGGTGAGCGTTCATCACTTACCGAAGTGAGGTCCGGAATTCCCCAGGAAAGCGTGATAGGGCCTCTGTTCTTTCTCATATACATTAATGATTTGTGCGACATAATAAGAGGGATGAAAAGATTATTTGCTGATGATGCTATTATTTATCGTGAAATCACAACCCAGGATGACTGCAATTTGTTACAAGACGATATTATGAAAATAATTGCATGGTGTAAAGATTGGCAGTTGGAGTTAAACGCTAAAAAGTGCCAAGTCATGCGTGTAAGTAAAAAGATGACACCATTTAGCTCTGAATATACAATTAATGGTACTGTCCTTAGAACGGTAGATTCCGCTAAATACCTAGGGGTAACAATTCGTAATAATTTGCCGTGGAATGAGCATATCGAGAATGTAATTGGGAAAGCAAATCGTATGCTTCAATTTCTAGGTCGTAATTTAAAACAATGCACTCCGGAAGTTAAATATAAGTCACTAGTGCGTCCTCATTTAGAATATTGTTGTTCTGTATGGGGTCCCCAACAAAGCGGGTTAATGGAGGCATTAGAGAGGGTCCAGAGAAGGGCCGCCTGATTCGTGACAGGTATATATAGTTGGAGGGAAAGCGTAAGTGTGATGTTGAAGGAGTTAGGTTGGAAAGACCTGGAACACCAAAGGTGTTGCTCTCGACAGAAGCTAACTGAAAAATTCACGACTGACATATTTCAGAATGACAGCAAACAAATATTGCTACCTGCAACATTCGTATCTCGGAATGACCGTGACAATAAGATTAGAGAAATCAGGGCCAGAACCGATTCTTTTCTGTATTCATTTTTTCCATGAGCGATTAGGGAATGGAATAGAGAGAATTTACCGGGTGAGTAAACTTAAAATCCGACAGGAGTATCTTTCGATAAAGCTGTCCGGCCATCCTGATCAGGGTTTTCCCAGATCACACGAATGCTGGGATGGTTCATCACAATAGCCCATGGGCACCTCTTGCCATATCCCGTATATCCCTTCCAAACCATAACCTTTCCGAATAAGTGCAATGCACCCTCCGCCACACACTTTTAGTGAATCACGGAGTAATAGTAATTGCAGTAATACCAATGCGGTATTTACAATGTAAGTAACTCTGTGAGAATCCCTCAAGTAAGTATGGTTTCGACATGAGAAACATGAGTACAAAAATTTAAGAGGAATTTTGGATGACTGGATTGATGCCAACAGTGACTTCATCCATAAATGTTGAGGTGCTGCTCTCCATGTTCACATGAATGAACTTCATCTTTCACAGTCTGATAAAAATGTATAAATTAAAATTGAAGATTTATCACCAACTTGAATGAGAATTTAATTTTTCAATTATTTCAATTGCTTCCAGATAATTTGAATGTTTTTATACCACAGCAACATTATTTGAAGTTTAAAGCTTTCCAATTTTCATCGGGATGGTCACACAAATAATTGCATAAGCTTTTTTTATGCCTCTTAAACAAATGATTCTGGAACAATACTACCATAGCACATTATGATTGCAGTGAAAATCAGAATGCTCAATGCTGTTTATATCATGCAACGCTATTTCTGTTTGGTATCCATTCTTATTATCAATTGGTAAAACATTTAAATCCAAAAATTTATTTTCCTGTCCTCGTATAGAGACACATGATTCAATATGGTTTTCATATGGCTCATTGGTAACATGTTCTAGACTCAACTATGATGTTTAAAGTTCTTAACCTGTCAGCCTGTGGCAAAGATTCATTTTGATTTGTTTGTGTGGATCACCTTGAAATACTTCTGAGCTTCCTATTCGAGGCAAAATAATAGCTGCCCTTGACCAGATAAGATTCTTGGGTAAGGTTGTATGCCCAGTACAAACTATTAGCAGATATATGAGACCACTAGGAGTAATTAATTACTATTATTTAATATTTAAAACAAAAACTTTCCAGTAAAATAGTGCTACCAACCGTGAGTTGGTGACTGAGGCGGTACATCTCCATTTTCTATCCTCTTGGGACCAAAGATTGCTGCAAGTGTCTTGGCATCTGGTGGAGGGATAGGGTACATTCCAATTGCCATCTCAACCAGTGACAGTCCTAATGACCAGATGTCACTTTGTACTGAGTAATGAGTACCCTGCAGTCTTTCAGGCTATTGGCAAAAAAGCAACAATTATTTGAGGACCGCCTTGTACAATCACAATTACATTAGAAAAAATAAAATAAAATAACTTACCGACATATAGCTTCGTGTACCAACAAAGGAATTTGCCATTGAATCTATGAGCTGTCCTGACACTCCAAAGTCACATATCTTTATCTCACCACCACTGTTCACAAGTATGTTGCTTGGTTTTACATCACGATGCATGATGGCGTGCTTGTCTCTTAAGTAGCTCAGTCCTTTCAGAACCTACAAGAGTGAAATCCTCACACATCACCGAGAAACTATCTGAGGAATAATGACCTCTTTTATGGTATGGCTGATCAAGTAAACACATCTCCATTCTGGTCCTTAAATAACTTACGATTTTCTGCAAAACTAATTTTCAAAACAGAAATGTGAATACTAAAAACAAAGTATAAAAATTCTCCAGTGATATAAACTAAAAAATAAAATTTAACAGCATTTTACTCAACATCAGAAAACATAAAATGTGTTGTACAATCAATTGTTTGTATCATCACATATTGCTTATGGGAATCCCAAGAATTGCCAGATGACAAGAAATATAAAGTCTCACAGAAGGGTATCGGTTTCGCAATAAGTCTGGTAGAAAGCTTACAGACTAGCAAATTTTTTTAGCTTAAGCACAAATGAACATTGTCATAAAAAATTCTTACACATTTTTGTCACATTATTATCAAACAATATATTCATAATGGTTAGTAATTGAAACTATAATTTTTATGTGACTGCTTAACGAATCTTAACAGCAAGGTCTTTAGAGACGGGAAAGGATGAGAGGCAAGGAATGGGAAGGAATTTGGCCATGGCCTTTTGAAGGAAGCATCCCGGCATTTGCCTGGAGTGATTTGGGAAACCATGGAAAACCCAAATCTGGATGCCCAGATGGGGTCCTTCAAGAGTTAGCACACATAATCAGATGTTGAGGGAAACCAAGCTGAAATTTTAGACCATAATCTAAAAATAGTGAGCCTATAGAAATGAGCATTGATAGTAAATTGGGATTATAACAAATGTATTACGAGGGGCAGTCAAAAAATTTCCGGAATTTCACTGTAACTCTTTATTAACAAAACATAATAAGGCTCCTTCTTAACACACTTTCTCCGCCACTCCTGCCATTGCTGTAAACAATGATGAAAATCCTGTTTTGGTATCTTCCAAAGTACAGCTGTCGCTTTGGTTTTGATATCGTCTATGGCGCCAAAACGGTTACCTTTGAGGCCCATTTTCATCTTGGGAAAGAGCCAGAAATCCGATGGCGTTCCGGCAAATGGGAAGGATGATGGTCACTGCATCACGACAATGCTCCCTCCCACAAATCGATTGTTGTGCAGACATGGCTTGCAGAAAAGAACATTCCAGTCCTCCACCAGCCTCCCTACTCACCGGATTTAGCGCCATCAGATTTCTGGTTCTTTTCCAAGATGAAAATGGGCCTCAAAAGTAAGCGTTTTGCCACCGTAGAAGACATCAAAACCAAAGCAACGGCTGTACTTTGGAAGATACCAAAACAGGATTTTCATCGTTTCCAACAATGGCAGGAGCGGTGGAGCAAGTGTGCGTGTTCAGAAAGAGCCTTCTTGGAAGGTGATTAGGTAAATGTGTACTTATCTTTTGTTAATAAAGGGTTACAATGAAATTTCGGGAACTTTTTGACTGCCCCTCGTATATCACAAAAATTAGTCATGTGGTAAACTTCGGTGAGTGCACACATCCTCAACCATAAAACTGAATATTGTATATGTTTTTGTTTGTCTAATATGTGTTTCACTCATCTTCAACTTTGGTGAGTGATTGGTCATTATTTTTATTGCCCAATAACCATTTACTATCAAAAATGAAGTGACGATCTTTTATTTACACTATGTGAGCATAATTTTAAGAGGATGTCTATGGCTTATATTGAGTCATGGATAAATTACAACTGAGGTGAAAACTGTACCAGTATACATTAACATCAAGAAAACAAAAAAATAGCAGGGAAAGTAAACAAGTGAATTGTTAAAGTCAACACAGGGTGATTGCAACAACACAAAAAACATAACAAACAAACTTCACAATATTTAGGGAGAGCCCTTTGTTTATTCAGGAGGGTGTGAGACACATGAAAATTTGATGGACGTGACCAAAGGTTACTGTACAGATCTTAATCTTACCTTCATTTTTCAATTTCTATAATGCCTTGAAGTTTTTACCTTCTTATTCTTGACACTGTTATGTTAATACTAAGCTATCTATCCTAAATGTAATCCATCAGAACATCACACGTGGATTTGACAGTTAAAAAGTTAATCAACAGCAGGATGTAATACAAGTATTAGTCATTAATGCTACTGTAAAGAGACCAGATTTTAACATTGGTAAAGCGGGACACCATTGACCGGGGTAGGGGAGGGGGGGGGGGGTGTTCTTGATTAAAAAGTTGGTCTATATGGAGCAACAAATTTTTTTATATAATGCAAAAATAGTGTTGTAATATAATTTTTAAAATTTTAATATCAGTATATAATACATTAAAAAAATTATGTATAGTATTTTATTCTTTGGCATATTTCTCATTTGAGTGAATTTTTTTCAGTAGATTGCTGTCGTTGTTTAAAAGGTCATGAAATTTTGACAGGACTTGGTTAAATTATATTTCTCACATTATATGGCCTTCAAAGTCTGAGCACTTAATTGTGATTTTTCTGATGTCCACAGTTTATTTACCATAAAAAAACGCGTTCAGTCGCAGCATTAGTTCCTGGTAAGGACAGCGCGTATTATACAATTTTTAGTGCATTATTATATGGAACATGGTTTGTTTCAAAATGATGAAATATTTCTAACCATTTGTCCCTATTGTGACATTTGCTGAAGACCAAAATTTTACCTTTTCCTTGTCAATATATTTTTTTAATAATGATACTTGATTAAAAAGATCATTTTCGGAAATATTACTATAAGGAAAATTTTGAGTAAAATGATTGAATGATTTTTGCACATCATTACAATTAAGTTCTAAATTTGCCATAATGTAAGTCGTAAGTGTCACTTTCTAGGCCGGCACTAGACTTTTTGACGCCTATATAAAATACAGTACAAATAACACGAGTACTGTCTGCTAAATTCAAGAACATTTACATATTTGTCAAATAAATTAATTACCTAAATTATCTGAACAGCTGATTTGTTTACATCACTTGTTTAACAAGCACTAGGACACAGCATGATGTGTATCGTCTGAGAGGCAGTTACAAAATGTTTTCTCTGGTTTTCGTCATTGCCAGTGTCGAAAAATGTCATTGTTCATTAAGTCTAAAGAATGGTGGTCATATGTTAACAACTGATTAACAATGCGACTTTCGATAAGCAGTTCTTGATAATCACTTCTTGATAATCAGTTCTCAACAATTATTTGTTTTTATTAAAGTTTAACATTATAAAATTAACAAAAATAGCATAAAAGTCATATCCTGATGAAATAACCACATGGCCGCCGAAAGCCGTACATTCCCTTCTCGTTCTCCCACCGTTCGCTAGCTTGTCATGCATTCTTTCAAAAAATCGGGACTTTATTAAAACGCCGCGGGAAGAATTGTTAAAAATTGGGACTGTCCCGCCAAAAGCGGGATGTCTGGTCACCTTATGCCAGACCAATAATCCTCATAAAGGAACTATTTAACTGCATTCAATTCTATCATCTGATCAGATGAATGTAACTGTCTATGTGTGAAGCTATAAGTATGTAAAATGCATATATTACATTTTAAATCAAGAATATGATAAATATTTGTGCAATATGGATGCCACAACAGCAGGGCTGTATTTAGGCATAAGCTACCTAGGCTGTAGCCTAGAGGCCCGCATCACAATGGGGCTCGCACTGCTTGCAAAAAAGAAGAAGAAGAAAAAAGGTCAAACAAGCGAAGAAAGTAACGTATTTCGCAAACGGTTTAGCACCGAAAGTCCTGAAATGCTCATGAACACCGAAAACAATGTTCACATATGCACAGTTTCAACATTGAAGAAATGGGTGGCTGAGTTTAAACATGGGTGCAGTGTAAAATAACATTTCAGTACACTTATACCAAAAAGTAACAACTTTGTGGCTCAGCGATGACTTATAATCCTTCTAACATAAGGTTGCAGTATACTGTGGTTGGAGCGAATGAACGTAGATTCAAGTCACTGTCGTGCACCTGCAATACAAACTAAAATTCCCTAGGCTTCATGTCTGGAAGGTTAGATAAGACAAATTCATTGTATATGATGTAAACAGCGAGAAGTGGTGGTAGATCCAAGTTTTAATGTTTTGTTTCAAAGTATTTATATTTAAAAAAGTAGATTCGTTTATAATTGAAATAGGTGTGTTTAGAATTTGGTATTAATTCTAATTTTTTTCTCTGTTTTTGTTTTAAGTCATTTTTATTTCTTTTAAAACTTTTATTTAAGCATTCAGGAATCTCAATGGCTTGGTGTGGTGGGGGAAGGCTCTGATTAGTGGAGTGCTGTCTAAAAGCAGTTTAATCACCGTCTATTTTTAATCTTTCTCTATTGCATGCTTTGATGATCTTAATCATCTTTCATCGTACTCTTTCATATTGTTATTAAAACTTTTCAGTTCGTAATTCCGCAGACTTTTTCTTGGGGTTTTTGGTTGCAAGAACACAATTACAATAGGCAGCACCTTATCTATCAATCATCAATCAAAAAATTGAATGTTGGAGCACCACTTGCTAACCTTGTTCACTTCAGTCTCAGAAATGATACAGAAAGCACGTTTGAAACTTTCGATTCTTCAGTAAGTTATCGTATATGTTTACTATCATTAAAATATCCAATATTTTGCATTAAAAGGTTTATTAATTTAATAATATCTAAATTGCTTTATAAGCATAATTATAGCCTAGGGACCTGCAGATCCAAAGGGGCCCCAAACCACAGGTATAGCCTAGGAACCTACAGATCCTAAATGCGGCCCTGGCACAACAGCTAATACCGACAAAAAATAAATGCATAAATGAATTTCTCAACAATGTTGAACATCTATAAAAGGCATTGACAAATTTTGTGTGCCAACGAGGAAGACATGTGGGTCCACCACTGCGTGCCAGAAATGAAACCACAATCAAAACAGTGTGTGGTAAACAATATAATAGGTTTAAAAACATTTTTGTAAAGGATAGAATATCTAACAGGGTAGGTCAACATGGAATGAAAGTAAATGCTAAGAAGAGTCACCTTATTAAATACACAGAAAAAAAACTAAAGGTTGTTTATGATTATAGGGTGGTGACAGAATTTCTTGTCGGAGGCTTGGAGTGTAAATATTTTGGCATAACATTTGATATTAAACTCAACTGAGCAGAACACATTGGGCAGTTGGTAGGAAATGGTTTCAAAGCCTTCATTTACTGGAGAGGGTGATGAGAGGATTTACTGAAGAAATGCGAAAATTGGGTTACAAAACTTTGGTTAGACCATTGCCTGAATATGGTGGTGTAGTTTGAGAATCAAATACAGGAGTTGAGGGAGTGCAAAGAAGAACAGCTAGCTTTGTTTGTGGATATTACCACAGGATCCAGTCGGTGACTGATATGATAAAGGAGCGGATTGGGAGTCACTGGAAGACAGGAAGAGGATGAGGAGTTTTCTGGGAGTGTACAAGGCTTATATTGGTGAAAGTCTTAGGGGTAATGTATGGAAGGGAAAAGATGACCATGGGCACAAGCTAACTCTCGCTTTCATGTATAAGGGAGTAGGAAAACTTTTATTTGTGGATAAGGGTGTCAGCAATTGGAATAAATTACCAATGGAAGTGATGAGTAATCTTCCAAAAACATTGAAGAAATTTAAAATTTGTAAATGACACTCGAAGTATACAAGATAATAGTAAAAATATTAATAATAAAAAGGGTAAGTAGCTGAATTGCAAAATTGCCATCGGAGCATGTGCTCCACTGCAATTAAATTAAATTATTTAATAATCAGCAATATTCAATCATGGTCAGGAAAACAAAGGAACTACAACAAATTTATGAAGAAGGTAATTGAATACAATCTTTGAATCTACACATTTCAAACAATATAAAACATAACCAAGACACATACATGATTAAATAACAATATCATCCCAAAACTATACTTTGATAAATAATTCACAATAAAATTCATAGAAAACTTTTCTTACATTTGCATAATTTCATTTAACAGAATGAAGCAAATTTATTCATAGGTTCACAGATGTCAAAATCCAGATTGCACACTTTAGTTCTACTTCCAACACTGCCCCTGACAATTAGCAATCAAATATATGCCAGAAATGTTTTTGTTTGATAACTACATGTAAGAATCTTATGTCTGATGCGAAACAATTTTCATTTACTTTCTGTGGATTTAACACTGCTTCAGCAATGTCCTAGGAAATAAAATAGAACAGAAGAAGGCTGGCCAGTATAGGAATAGTGCTGATGATAGTTAATATTCAATTGGTTTTCGGTTGTAGGAACAAAAAATAAGATAGGATAGGGAAAATAACCTATTACCCAACACGCAAATGAACCAAAAAAAAACCACGAACACGATTCATAATGTATCGGTTAATAACCTTACTGAAGTAAGAGGTGAGACATGACAGTGGGAAAGATGTGTACACATCTAGATCTACCACTTCTGACTGTGTGTGTGTTTCTTTTGTTCGTCTGGTCCTCCTAACTCCATCCGTGGTAAATGATAGGTCATTTTCCCGATCCTATCTTATTTTCAGTGCTTAACAGTAGTAAGAACAAAGTAAGAGGCATTTTAAGATCAGCGAAGTATCACAGAGCACCATTATAAGCAGTGAAATATACAAAATTTCCTATGATCGTGGGCAGGTGTTCATTGTTGAGGCTTCCCAAGCAGTCACTGTAAGATTAAAAGAACACTGTCATCATGCAAGACTCACACAAACAACCAAATTAGCTGTGGCAGAGTATCAGGTAGAAGGGCATAAAATTCAGTGAGAGAAGACAGAAATAACAGCACAACCGAAGCGTTTCTTAGAATAACAAAATCAAGGAACTGATAGAAATTTTTAAACACCACAAGAACTTCAATAAAGATGGTGGCTAAAATTTAAGTCAAATGTGGAAATGTGTGATCGTGTACAAACACAGTCTGACAACTACAACATATTTGGAACAGCTGATACTCACTGCCGATAACCAAAACAAAATGATGAGGTGGTATAACCAGCTGTCAGAAGGGGATAACTAAACCCCAAATAGTCCTTGTAAAAGCACCAGGTTAGTTGCATAAGCATTGGCAGTAACAACGTCATTGAAGCAGTCCAAAACCCGCAAAAGGTAAGTGAAGCTCTACTAACATGACACCCACTAAGAGTACAACATTTTGTAGAAATGGGTTTGTCTACTATTTTTTAAACCATATGAGAAACAGAGAATAGCTTCTCCAATTCTCAGCTTTTGGCTCCACAATGGACATACTTGTAAAGGTACTTACAGCAGATGTAATTTTGCCAAGAATAGGTTCAGGGATTCTTCCTGCCTTCTTCAAAATTAGATCTAGAGAACCACCATCCATGTATTCCATACAGATACTAATTTCTCCATCACTGAAACAGCAGTATATTCCTGACACTTGAGGAGATAAAATAATTACAAAAAGAACAGTTACATGAATTACATTACTTTCTAAAATAATCACTCGTAGCAAAAAATTTACTGTTTAAATAAGGATACTATTATTTTGTGACAGAAGTAAAGATAATAAGAATTATTTTTTTTTACAGAAGAAGCAGATTTGGTTTCACAACCTGTAGAAAGCTCCATAAAAGCCAACAATATGAGCAAAGTTGCACTCATGCAGAACTTTTAGTTCTCTGATTATCTGTTTCTTTATGGCAGGTTTCACTTCCAGATGTATCAACTGAAAAATAATAATAAATATCAGTGTAACATTCATAAATAAAATTACTTTCTGGCAATCAACTTCTTAATTTTACATTATTCCACACACACACAATTCTGATGTAGATTAGTTGATTTTGGTAAGTAATAGTTGTTAACTGAATATGGAAACACTAGCCACACATTACGATGTGGAATTTATGAACATAGCATTTATTTTCTTAATCCAAGCTAATTAGTTCATATTAAGGTAGGGCCACACTAGACCACACCGGCACTTTTCTTATTGTTGTCGCTCACTCGATTGAAGCGAGTTCAAACGACACCGTCTGTCGGCCAACACTCGGTCGTGCCTTGGCCGTCATTAGTTTGGTTTACTTTCTGATGGTGCAGGCCGGTGTCAGGCTGCTGTCAGGCTGGTCGATTTGGAGAAGCGTATAGAAAGAGTTCGGAAATTTCCGGTCCTTTAAGACTAAATATTGTTTTAGTGTTACCGATCGCTTTAGAAAAGTGTCATTTTTTTCAGCCTCACTTCAGGTTCATCAGATGTTCGTAAAATATAGGTAGAGTCCTAGCATGTTTGCATTAACAAATCAAAGCTTTGCCAGAGGTGAAGGTCGATTTTTAAGGCCTTTAAAATTTGCATCCGACACCCGGATTTTGAACCGGAAACCTTCCATACACAAATCACACGCCGCATCATCTGAATCTAGAAGTACTGAAAAATGTACTTAATTAAACCACGAAGAATCTGACAATACTCTGTGGAATTTAATATAATTGTGGTTCCTACAGCCACATCTGTAACCAGAGAAAGATTGGTGGGTTCACTTTCTCTATACTTGTTTTCATAATGTCTAATTTATCATTATTATCACACAAAAATCTTTGTATTACAAGTTATAGAAAAACCAAAAATGTTTGTTTTATCATGACAGATCCATGAAGATAATAAATTTCCTATTGCAGTGGATATATTAACAGTGAGGAGTGTGAAAAATAGGCTCTTATTATAGATTTTAAGTGTTCTGATGCTAAGGCAGTTTTCAATTTTACTTTAGAGTGTCACTAATAACTAGTGTGCCTTACAGGTTGCTGGTAGCCAGGTGTGTCAAGCTGCTTATTCTCTGGATATTGCAGCAGCTAAATTTAATGAAGTTTTGGCTTAAGCCATTTTATGAAGACTCACCTTGCGTGCCATAATGAGACCACTGGAACGATGTCTGACTTTCATGACAACTCCTCCATTACCAGCACCTAGTTCTCCCAGCTTCTCAAAGTCATCATCCGATAGCTCACCAATTTTCTCTTTCTGCACAAGGAAATACTCCATTCTTTTTCTTTGGGTGTCATCCATCTCAAGCTCTTCAAGACGTTCCTGCAGAACTTCAATACTTGTCTTGCCAACCAGAGTACTACGTCTGTGAATACAAATGCTGTTGAAAAAGCAGCTTATTTTCTCAGAGTAAATGGTGCAGTCAGATACATTTCTTCAAAATTAATGCAAGCTGCAAGCAGTTTTATTCAAAGATGTACATTTGTGATAGTCTGACTAGAGCAGTGGAGCGGATTAATTCTAGATTGCTGTACGATATAAACAATTCCACCAATGTTGTTTATGACCTCACTCTATTGCTGGGTGTGATACATACACTGTGCGGGCAGCAACAAAAATTGCTAACAGGACCTGCACGGATTTTTTTTTTTTTAACTGGCATGGAGAAATGAAAAACGATATTTCTATACAATTATACGAGAAGTGAAAATTTCAATAGTTCTGATACCGGAATCGGGAATTAAACCCTTCAATATAATTCTATATCCAAAATTATATGCATAGTTACAGTAAAATAATCTGCAGCCAATAAAACATCAAAACTAAACTATGTATTCTTGACATTTCAGCATCTCTCAATTGCAAAAAGTCACAATAAATTAATGGTAGGATTCTTCCCCCCTCCCCTGACCTAATGATGGAAACGTCTCGCCATGGTGAATTGATAGAGATTGAGTGCTTACGCTGTATGCAAATACTGCATTTCAATGGCTTTTACAGAATTTTTCTCATGGTCCAGGGCGCATTTCAACCTAACCACAACTGTCTGGAAGAAATAATAATAAACAATTTAGGTTGATTTGATCCCTGTACCGACAATGTTATAACAGTATCGCGTTCTATACATCAGAAATTACTTCAGCTAAATTCTTGATAATGGATACCACTAACATTGAAAACTATTATTATTAATCATAAATAATTATGGATATATTACATTTGGTTTGTGCCCACCAAAAAAAAAAAAAAAAAAAAAAAAAAAAAAAAAAAAAAACATATTTTCCACCACATTTTTAGCTTCCCGTGTGTTTAATATGTCACAAACGGAAACAATGATGTCATATGTAACAGCAGCAATTTATGTTTACATCGTTGCTGCTGCGTGGTGGAAAGTAGTGGTAGCAGTATCGCGATCTAGAATTAACCCATTTAAACTGCCATAAGAATCAGTGTGTCAATTAAAAACAGTAATATATTTTGTTTAAAGTAAATTATAATAATGCATGATTCACAGAGTTAAAAATGGCAATAGTTTACTCATTATATAATTAAAGTACATAACCTGAAGTTCTGGTTTGATTTATGTTAAACATGCACAAAAGAATCACTGGATTCAAAACAGAAATAATATACAAATATTTTGAAATGTTTGCAGCAAATGACATAATTGACTTTTCTATATAGGGAAAGCTTCTTAATAAAGGAAATTCAGTTCAATGAAATATAATTCATAATGGATCAAAAAATAAATAAAATTTTAGCAATATATTTACTGAAAATATTATCTACAGAGTTAGCAAAAACATTCATCTAAAAGAGATAGAACTCTAAATATGAAAGAATGGGGCAGAGTGAAATAATGCAGTTAATAGTACCTGTTCGAACATCCTGATCCAGATATTGTAACCTTTTTCCTAAAAGACAGAAATCAGTTAACAGATACATCTTTTTTACATATCTTACATAAATGACAGGTATGCACTGAAATAAAATTATCAACAAGTGAATTTAACACAACATCAAACCATATAGCCCGTCTTCTATAGTTACACATAAAAAGATATTTTTTTTAAAAAAAAGTGAGGCAAAAATCATAAGCAGACCCTTAGAAACAGTGTTATCATGGATCAATTAGCAATGTTCGTAGCTACACAAGAATAGCCACAATACAACTATAAATGGAGGAAGAAAAATACTTAGTTACCAAAACATTTTCCCTCACTCAGACAAAATTCACATCATCCTTTGATTTATGAAATTAAGATATGCAATGTTTCCTGCTTCTATCTTGTTGTGATACCATTTATCTTACTGTAAATTTTCGTAAGTGATGTACCATGAATAGAAAAAAAAGTAAGCAGTTTTATCACAACAAGATAATGCCTATCACCGCACACACTCAAAAAACAAAAAAGCTGGAATAGAATTTACAGTAGCATTTAAACATGTACAGTGCACAAAGATGACTCTTCATACTTAAGAAATGTATTGTATTCTTAATATAATTTAATTGTAATGGAGCACATGATCTGGTGGCAACTTCGCAATACACCCATTTTTCCAGTTTCTTGTCCCCATCTATTTTTGCCGTCTACGTATTTTAAATTCTTTCAACACTTTCAGTAAATTATTCATAATTTCCCTTGATAATTTATTCCAGCTATTTTCTATCTTTCTCCATTTATCATTGTTCTTGTATCTTCAACATATCAGGAAACTTATTCAGACTGAACCATATGGTAAACAACCCAATACTCAGAGCTGGGCAAGTCGTGACAATGGGGGCAGCAAAATAATAATTCAAAGGGGCAGCAATCTCACTGTTTTTGCCCCAGCTCGGAAAAATTCCTAGATCAGCCACTGCCAAAACTGACAGCGTTAAACACAATGTTTAAAACTATAAAAATGCTTTTACCACAAATCTTCATGGCTATCTTAACAGAGTCAATAAACAAATTATTCCCAAGTCAGTTACAAATAATTAATTTTCAGAAAGTATATGAAGTGATTAAAACAACAAGGAAGGTACCCCAAAAGTTCCCATCCTTCACCCCATTCCTTCCTATGATCTATAGCATATTTCAAAATTGTTAAAAACTCTAGGATAAGATTTGTTATTTTTATGTTTAAATTTTTAAATGGATTATACTCAAAAATATACTGAGGGGGCAAAATTTCACTGTTTCATACAGGAGGAAAGAAAAATCAATCATTCTCGATAAAAGAAATCACAAGGTGTTTTTTGAAGAATTTAATCAATTTTTAATTGTGAAAAAACCTCTAATTTTCAGAAAGTTGAAAAAATTTGTTTTCCATTCTTTCTCATCAGAAATGTTCAAAAATTTGTTTTGCTAAAGTGCATACTTTATTTCTCTATGAAATGACAAAATTACACTTTGACACCAGTAACTTATGGGTGCTTCTCCAAAAAAAAATTCAGATTATTCTTCAGATTTAATTCTTAATATACTATAAAAAAAAACTAACTTCGTCCACAACACGAAGGTTGGTTGGATCCTCCTGAAGGAGGCATGCTAAGCTATTATGTCAAGAGGTAGGACACTGAGTTCCTTTCCTCTGGGACCCACAGTTTAACACGCAATTGAACACAGAACATCCTGGCGTAGCTCATATAATCAAACACAAGTCTTAAAAATTCCTGTCCCACTGGGATTTAAACCTGAGACCATACCCCCACTTCTGAAAACAAGCAGCTTAACCACTGAGCTACCAGACCACTCAATCCATTATAACATATCACAAAATAACAAACTGAAAATTGGTAAGGGCTGTATCATGTCTGTGGTATAAGTTTGAAGAAATGATATTGGGGTAGTTACTTCAAATTTTGATTTTTCGAAGAGGCCTATAAATGAATTTATTTGTAATGATATCGCGTCCTTCAACTTTGGTGAGTGATGAGTCATTTTCCCTATCCTTTGTTATTCATTTATAATGAAACATAGAAATGAGAACTTTTCTATGTTTATTACAATTTTTAGACAATAATTTTTAAAATGGGTGGAGGCAGAGGAGGTGTTTGTCCTCTGTAAACTGAGTAACCATCTTCAGAAAATTACATCTTTTATCATCATTCCTCACCAGAAACATTCTATAATCTGTTTTTGTAGAAGTTAGTTTAGAGTTTAGTACATCCTGAATGAAAAATAGAAACCTTATCAATTCGCTCATTTGTCTGTTTCTCTCTCCATTCGTTACACCCCCGTAACTTCTTCAGGCTTTAACTCCTAAAACTGTATTTACACACCGTGATTTGGTTTTTTTTTTTAATCTTAACGTGACTATAACAAAACTTGGAAAATTCATGGGGGGGTGAAAACTATAGATTTAGTGGAGAACTAAACCAAAACTTTTCTTTTGACAGTCTTCATGGGTATTGATTTGTTGGATTATGGCTTTAGTCAACATCGAGGTCATTAGAGGCAGGATGGAACTGGTGGGGGGGGGGGGAGGGGGTGAGGTACCATAGCGATATTTGCCTGGAGTGATTGATCAAAACAAGAGATTTTAACAAATTACATACTTCAGCCGATAATTTTTTCGGACAAAAAACAACCATGTGTTTTATATGATGGAGAACTGCAGTCAAGTAATATCTCATGAAAATATGTGTACTGAAATTTTCAAATTTTTTCTAAGACTCAATAACTTTTTAACTGAAGTTTTGTGTGTTTGATTTATAGGTACCATTTAATAGACAAGTACTCAAAATATTTTATTAATGTTATTTTGTTTTAAAAAAATCATGTATTCAATTTAATTCATCATCTGTATATGTGAGTAACTTGTAGTTGAAGGATTTTATATATATGACACATCTGATTGGTGTATGTAATTACTTTAAATGTGTGTCTGAGACAATGGGGAACATTTGCCAGTGCACAAATGGAGCGAGTGAAGATCTGCTGTCTGCAAAGTATTGCTCTCCCAACTGCAATGTTTGCAATTTCCTAAGCAAGACAATGCACACTTTCAGGAAGAGAGAAAGAGAGTGGACTTTCAAAATGTTATGCAAACATGAACAGATAGCAGGATGCATCAAGCAAAGACAAGTAAGATAATTGAGAGCAAGCATGTGATTTTTCATGACACAATGAGAAGATTGGTGGATATCGTATTTTTTTTAATTAACTTCTGTACTGTCAGCAATTAGCAGGATTGATTCAACATGGTGGGAGCACCATCTTTGTGCCTCCACGAAGTAGTATAGACTCCATCATGAGCCCACAGTCAATGGAGGTAACTTCTTGTCTGAGCCACCTGGTGCAGGAGGGCTCGATTGCTGTTCATCACAAGACATCGTAAGAGTTCACGAAAGCAGTTGTTAAGGTGGTGATCGTCATACACTGGCATGTAACTATTATAAGAAAGTTGGTGCATGATCTAAAGGCAGGGTGTGTCATCACTGACCTGCTTACCACCAATGTCAGAGGAAACAGAACATGTAAAAACTTTGAGTGATATGTGTTCCACCAGTGGCACCTATTCACAGATTAAGAGAATCACAGAGTTGAGACATTATCAATTAATATTAACCTTCACAATCTTGGAATCGTGTCAAATAAATATTAAATGGAAACATAAATGTTGAATGTCAATTAAGACACCTCTTATCATTAGATATTAAAAATCAGTTTTATGAATATTAATAATTATAAATGTTCTGTCCACACAAGTCGTCAAAGCATAACTAAGAAAGTTTAGGGAAAGTAAATGCATCGCTTGTCACAGATGAAGGCAGGAGTATCACAGCGAACACATAAACACAAACACACTTAACATGTCAGTATAAACCTTTATCATGACAGAGGTGAAATATATGGCAAGGGGATCAGATGTGTGCATGCTGAGATTCATCACATGACTGAAGCAAGGTGGGTGTCATAAGAGACTGACAGAGTGACTGATGGCCAGGAACTGTAACATAGCAGCTCCTTAGAAAACCAGTAAAATTATATATTTATACTGATAAAGGCCATAATATTGATAAATTAAAAGTTTAAAACGATTTTTATATATATATATATAAATATATATATATATATATATATTTATATATATAAGAATATAAAGTTTAATAAATATTGTTTGTTCAGAGATTGCTTGAATGGATATGATCTCTGGAAAAAGAGAGATGTTAAGAGAATTGTTGGTAGAGGAGGCGAGAAAAAAACAGCAGGGAATCTTGAAAATAATAGTTGCAAAAAAATAGCATTAATAGATCTTGAGTAGAAAACGGACCTGCAAATCTTCAGATATAGTGAAACACAGTCGTTATTGGTATCAAGAGGATTTTTAAGCAAATAAATGGGATAAATAAACTGCAAAAGTTCATAATAAAACTTCAGTCTACAAAATTATCTATTTATTTATCTATCAAGATCGCATAAAGATATTTATATGCGACAGAACATTGGGGTAAATTCAAACAGAGGGCAGGGAGAGGATAGTGATTTGGAGCTAATACCCAAGAAGAAAAAAATACTGTGAAAAGAGCTGAACAATATAACAAATCCTTAAATACATAAATCAGAGTAAAGAAAAAATAAATAAATAAAATACTAAAAAAAACATTTTAAAACAAAGAATCTATGAAGTTTAACATCACCTCTGGTTAGTGGTTGTTCAAATTAGGTTGTGGGGATGGATGCAATGAGAGGATAGACGGAAGGAAAAATAATGATGGGTATTATCTTAAATTGAGACCAGGATGTTGCCTTGTGCCCAGTTTGTAATGGTAGGCAAGCTCCCACCTTCTGGTGCTGTTTGGGAGGACTCTGATAGCACGGACCATTAAACAAAAATTAAAATTATTGTTGTCATTGGAGATGGCATGCACAACTGCTGGATGTTTTTTAAGATTCTGGGGAATACCACCTGGCCCACTCTAACATGCATATTAGAGAATTCAGCAAGCCAGTGGCCAAATTGAAGGAGATAATAGGTACAGTTATATAATAATAATAAAAACACAAATTTCAGAACTGAAGAGATATTTCAGGGAAATCAATGGAAGGAAGGAAAAGTACAGTGGAGTTTAAAATGATATAGTAAGAAAGAGGGAATAATTTATTCCAAAACATACTCACCAAGGTTGAAGGCTGTGAAGAGTGAATAACACATGAGATGAACACAAACATACAATATTTTGGTTCGAAATCTTATTCATGCGGCAGGGAATGAGTCATTTGGTTCCGGAGATCTTCACACACCGAAGTTTACCCCCAACAGTCGACAGAATGAAACTGAGTCCTGTTTCTAGATCCACCCTGACACCCACAAAACTATCCCCATATTCTATCCCAGGAGTTCCTTCACCTTCTTTCCTAAAGTCAATTTAAAAAAAAAAAAAAAAAAAAAAAAAAAAAAAAAAAAAAAAAAAAAAAAAAAACAGCATCATGGAAACTCAAACCATGGAGAACTGTTTAGAAACCATAACATTCTCTCTGCTGACAGGGGTTTAACAACTGTAGTGATGGACTGCAATGACTATGAGCCTAAGGTCCCAAGAAAGCTGACACCAAAATCTAACTTAAGAAAACTATGGATCCCACCACCTCCTCATACAAGGAAATAAATACTCTCGATGACCTGTATAGCCCCTAACAAAGCCTCTTTCTTAGTCCATCTCCCTCCTAACTCCCCAGAATCATAGTACATCCACCCTGTCCTTTCTTCCCAAGAACCACAAGGTTGGCAATTCCGGAGCAACCTATAGTTGCAGCATATGGGTAGCTCACCAATGGACCTCAGCAACATCTCCAACCCATTGTACAGAATCTTACTTCCTATGTCAAAGACACTCCACAATTCCTTGAATGTCTATCCACAGATCATACACCACTACTTCCAGACTCCTTCCTAGTCTCCACTAATGTAACGTACCTCTACACAAACATTCCATATAGTCAGGGCCTAAGCACCCTGGAACCCTTCCTACATCTGCAACCTCCACACAGTCGTCCAAGTACATACTTCCTTTCATTCTTGGCTCACCCAATTCTTTCCATAAACTTCTTCACCTTCAATTATACAGTATATCACCAGAACCTTGCAATGTCCCATCCTATGCCAACTTATTCCTTGGTCATCTGGAGGAATTTTTCCTGAATCACACCCCCCTCTAAACTCAATGTGTGGTTCATACAGGGCCGGATTAAGACAACTCATAGAATTTCTCCATTCCCTTAATAACAGCCATTTCATCAATTTCACCTGGACCTTCTCCCACTCACACATCACATTCCTCGATGTGGACATCACGCCCAGGCAGGGTGCCTTTAATACCTCTGTCCATATCAAACCCTCTAATTGGCAGCAATATATACACGTTATGACAGTTGCAATCCATTCTATGTCATCAGAAATTTCTGCAAGGATAGAAACTGGTTTGAAAATTGCAATGTAGTCTTCACGGGTGTTGGTTTGAAAATTTACAACACGCCCTTAGGGAAGGATATTCATGTGAATATGTGAAGGGACTCCAAGTCTATAGTATAGCACAATTTCTTTTCAAAGCAAATAACAAAATGAGTTATAAAATTATGTTAAATAAGGTGAAAACCACTCTAGTTGATGGAAAAGTGATTTGTTGGTTAGAAGAATTCTTAAAAGACAGAAAGCAAGTGTTACAGTAGGAAATGCAGTATCAAAAGAGGTGGAAATAAATCTGGAAGTGTCACAGGGTACTGTATTTGATACATTGCTATTCGTTATTCTAATGAATGATTGTGCAATTTACAGGCAGAAGTTTGTTGTTTGCAAATGATTTAAGGGTATATAATATAATCACAACGATAGAAGATTGAGTAACTGAAGGATGATATGAATATGAAAGGAAGGTAGGTGCCAAGTCAGCTTATTAGGCACATAGATATGGTATAGGGTGGGAGAGGAATTGTTTACTGAAGCCCTTATGTGTACATTTCTTGGCATTTTATTTGATGATAAATTCAACTCGAAACGACACATTGGGCAAGTGGTTGAAAAAGATTTCAAAATCCTACATTTATCAAAGATTGTGCTGAAGGTATGTACCAGAGAAGTTGGAGAAGTCCAGTCTGATTGTAGCTTGAATATTGTGGTGTAGTAAGGGGCCCAACATTTTGGGTATCATATACAGGAGTTGGAAGGGATGCAAAGTAGGACAGTTGGAAATTACCACAGATCACAATCAGTAACTGACATGTTAAAGGAGCAGAATTGGAATTACTTAGAAGGGTGAAGAGGATGCTATAAGTGTACAAGGTGTATGTTAATGATGACAGTGGAAAAATTAAACAGTAGCGCCCGGAAGGCAAAAGATGACCAAGATCACAAGCTGGTGCTTGATTTCAGACATAACATAGTGGGAAAATTTTCTTTTTTAGGCAAAGGTGTCAGTGATTGTGAATGATTACTGAGAGAAGTGATGAATAATTTACAGGGATTACTGGAGATCATGCTTGGGTTTAATTCGAGATGGCGATACCGCTGCATCGCTACTGTTAACGTGACATCACATTAACATTAGCGACGCAGCGGTATCGCCATCTCAAATTAAACCTATGCTTGCGGGTGGAATTGCATCACAGTACTGCCCCTAGTCAAACCACAAGAAAAACTTTTCAACATAGTTTTAGCAGTGTCATGCTGGTCCTGGGTGTATTAAAATCTAATTATTGCTTGAAAAGGATAATTATTCTGATTGACAACCTCAGTATTATGAAGTAATTAGTCAGTGTAGAGCAATGTTGTCATAGCGGAATCACAATGTCCGGTAAACCCTATTTTGACAAAAATGCTACAAGGATTTAAAATTAGTAAAGAGAAAAAGGATATAAGATAATTCAAAAAATAATAATAAGATAGATGTTAACAGGTCACTAGGGAAATACCCACTAGATAATGTGCTCCTTTGTAAATAAATTAAACATGGAGGTCAGAAAATAGAGCATCCTACTTTTCAATAAAAACAAGCTGCGCCACAGGGAAAAACAAGGACTCTTTTTGGGGTTCTTACTGGGTATCAAACTGCGGTGCCACAGTTATGATACAGCAACTGGGAAACTGTCTCTTTGAGAGCAGGTGCCATGTAGCTACAGGGCAAGTCATGACAAAAACTTCCCAAAGTGAACTAGCAATAAATGACAAAACAACACTAACTGCCAAGCTTTTATGGGTCTATTGGAGATCGCGATTCCACTGCAACAACATTAAATAATACTGCTGTAATACTGCTGTAGTCAGTCACAAGACATATCATTTTCAAGCAGTAATTCCTTTGTAATACTACCGTACCATTATTTTCAACCAGAAATTTAGGTTTTAATACAGCCTGGATCAGCATGAAACCATTAAATGTACTTTGGAAAGGATTTTTTAGCAGACTCTTGCATTTGATCACTGCAGTATTATGATGCCAACTCCATGCGGAATCACGATCTCCAGTAATCCCACTTTTATTACCCTCTTGTTTCGTTATTATTATTTAACAATCACGTTCAATTAAGTTTCTGCTAGAAAGGTTTATTTTTAATTTAAAACACAAATTCCAAACAAAAAAACATGGATAAAAAAATACACATACATCTGGTACGGTAACAGTATGATAAAAACAGTAAAGTAAAAGCATTGATAAAGTCAATTCAGTACACTTACTCTGGGACAACAGGTGGGTCAACGGTTGCCTGGACTGACGTAGCGTTGGTTTGAGATGTTTCTATTGAGCCAGGAGGCAATGTTAAGTTCAATTTATTTTTTGACATTGTGAATATAGCACAATTTCTCTTCTTCACAAATTTCAGATCGCCTCAAAACTATGACATAGAACACAGCGCAAGTTTGATGATTCGTTTCCGCAATGCTACATAAAAGGTTCAAACAGTATATGTTTTAATGCGGTCTAATCGTCATAATCCACATTTCTTCACTACTCATATTCTCTCCGATCATAATATAAACTGTTCAAGTTAACAGCAATGTAGTAACGGAGAAATATACAGTAGTAAACATGCACAATGATTCAAAGTTGAAGTAACTGTTTGTTATATCTGTTTCTGCTGCATATAGACCAAATTACGACATTCATGACGAAAGATAAAAATCTGTAAATAATTAAATACAAACGTTCTCTCACGTTTCTTTTTTTTAAAGTATTTTCGAATGAACACAGACCACAGGACACCAAAGATAATCACCACATGACATGTAAGTTACATAGTACGTAGTTGCTGTTATCGAATGGATGCTTCCTCCATGCTCCCGACCATGACACAGTCTCCTGGGAAAGCATTAGTCGCAGGGTAAGAGGACGGACTTGCGCTTTAACGCATCTTCTGCCTTATTATATATGGTTTTTATAATGTGAACGTGGCTTTGTTGGATTTATCGGATCCAGATCTTATTTTTAAAGCTGACTTTCATCAGAGCCGTGTTTCGTTGCTGAGCACGTCGGTTGATTTGTTGGTCTGATATGGTTTAGGGATTTCTAATCGCAGAAATTGTCAACATCGTTTTTGTTAAGTTTTCACATCCGGGTAGAGAGCATGGTCACTAGCTCTATAAGTGTAGTGAACTGGGCCTCTAATGTTCGTTCTGGACTGTCATTTCTGCAACAGTGGCGCCGGGGTCTGGAGGGCGCCGCGCTTGCCAGCTTAACATAACCATTTAATTTAATTACCTATTTCTGTTGATCGAAAGAAAAGAGAAATTAAGCGTATTAACGTTTATGGACTTATCTCGTGGGTGTAGGTATTTAGCATTTGTAACAAGACCTGTCATCTGGTAGCTTGTCGTATCCCTCACTAATAAAGGTACGATTTCTATGCAGTTAATCACTGCTACATAGACTATCGAGAAAAGCAAGGGGCCAGGAGACCAGGGGTGGTAGGTCCAACGGTCATTCCTGGTTCTTCATTGCCCACACACACGCGGGAATGTTCAAAGACACAGCCGCTCACTTCCCCTTTAGGTCGAAGTTCCTACGGACCCTTTGATGGGACATGTTATACCTGAAATCTGCAAAATATTGTACCAGGAACTCAGGAATGATTATATGAAGGTAAATGTATATAAACATATTGGTATATATCTACATAAATATAAATGGATAAACATGGGAAGGTCTTGTACAGTTTAATAAAGTCAGTTAAGACATCTTTGCCAGGAAGACGTGCGTCCATTGCAGCATATGCGTCAGTCCAAGACGGTCTGTCAGACTGTGTGTTAATAGCGATCGAGGGATCACACGCTGACGCTTGGAATGTGGGTGAGAACCCTGGCGTGTTGTCGCCCTCAAACTAGAAGTATTTGCGATGGACTCGGCTCACCGCATTCCAGACTGCCCGTTTCCACGCTAATGTATGGGCTGCTATATGGAAAACAACGAGAGCGCTTCCTATGAAGCGACCCGCGTTCTCGGAAACGGCTGCTTGAGGCTCGCGACTCTATCGGTCCCAAAGCAGTGTAGACTCAGCCGCTAGCGGAACAGTTCAAATATTTTAGCAGGGAAAGGTGTTATTTACAGCGGATAAAGATGAAAAATTGGCGGAAGTAGTGTGTAAATTGGACCCTCCCAAGTACATTTAAATAATTTCCCGAAAGATCAAAATGGGCGTCATTTCTCTTCAACTTATTACTCAAGAAAGCTTCCAAACGAAGAAACTTTCAGACGTAGGTGGTTAGTTTATTCAATATGAAAAGATTGTGTCTTTTGTTTGAAGATCTCTCGGGCGTGCAGCCGGGTCATTTGGTCGTAAATGTACGCCCGAGAGATCTTCAAACATCAGATCCGCCGGGAAAACTTACGATTACACGATAGTGTCTTTTGTTTTTGTTGTCGACTGTTTGATTTAAAGTCAACTGCAAATTTGACCACTACTGAATGTTTCAAAAAATTTAAACATTTAAGTGAAGCTTTGAAAGTTCATGAAAATAGTCCTGCACATAAAAAAGCATTTATTCAATGGACTGAAGCTGAAATCAGGTTCAAAGCTGGTTCAACTATTGACAAGGGAGATCAGCAGGTAATTTCTATAGAAATATTACGATGGAACAATGTGCTTCAAAGATTGATGCACATAACCTTGTATTTGGCTGAAAACAACATGGCATTCTGAGGGTCATCCGATAAATTATTTACTCCAAATAACGGAAAATTCTTAGGCCTTGTACAATTAATGGCGAAATTTGACCCCGTCATGGAAGAGCATGTTAGAAAGGACAGTGAACGGTGATTTGGCTGACCATTATTGCGGCAAAAATATACAAAATGAATTAATAGAAATCATGGCATCAAAAGTTATCTCTACCATAGTATCCCGTATAACGGATTCAAAGTATTACGCAATCATAGCTGATTGTACTCCTGATATAAGTAATAAAGAGCAACTTTCAATCATATTAAGATGCGCCGACATAACAGAGGATGCCGTTAGCATAAAAGAATATTTTATTTCATTTTTGCAAGTAGTAGATACAACGGGTGCAGGTCTCACAGAAAGTATTTTAAAAACATTGAGTGATCATGGTCTTGACATTAACAACTGCAGAGGACAGGGTTATGATAATGGCGCAAACATGAAGGGAAAAAATAAAGGCGTACAGAAAAGAACTTATGGACATAAATCCGCTAGCTTTTTTTGTACCATATGGATGCCATAGTTACAATTTAGTATTATGCGATGCGGCAAAATCATTGGTAAAATCCGTTACCCTGTTCGAAATTTTACAAAAAATGTTTAATTTATTTGCAGGATCGGTAAATAGATGGAAAATTTTGACCGATCATTTGAAAATATACACCGTGAAAAATTTAAGTGACACGCGCTGGGAAGCTGGAATTGAAAGCGTCGAAGAGGTTCGTTATCAATTATGTGATATGCATGATGCTTTGGTTTCCTTGGGCGATGTTACCAAACAAAGCGATGCCTCGACGTCATACGAAGCGACCACACTGGCAGGACAAATAAAAGATTTCAGCTTTATTGTTTCTCTTATAATATAGTATGATATTCTTTTTCAAATTAATGTTGTGAGCAAAGCCAGTCAGTCATCTAAAATCAACTTTGTCGACTTTATTGAAATGCTTGATAAATGTTGCTCTTATTTGAAAACATATATAGACAAACAGGTCTCGAACAGGCTATTGTAACAGCAACTGAATTAGCATCGGAGCTTGACACGCAACCAGTTTTCAAACCACAAACTCGACTAAGACGCATTAAACGTAGACCGAGTGAAGAGCTGTTGATGAACCAATAACTGATCCAAAAAAAAGGTTATATCTATGAAGGAAAGATTTCAACAGATGCAAGATTTCTCTGTAACGTGGAATTTCTTGTTTAACATAAAAAAAAATAAATAAAGAAGTACTAATGCGACATTGTTCTGTACTGCAAGAAAAGTTAATGATCAACTTTAAATCTGACATTGATGGAGATTTATTGTGCGATGAAATTTTAGGTCTGCAGCACTATCTCGAAGACAATCAGGCAACACCTATTGAAACATTAAACTTTATCAAAAAGTACAATCTTCAAGAGTTATACCCCAACACCTGGATTTCGCTGCGTATTCTGTTAACAATACCAGTGACTGTTGCAAGTGGCGAACGCAGTTTTTCTAAACTAAAACTGATAAAAACGTACTTGCGGTCTACAATGTGTCAAACAAGATTAACTAGTTTAGCCTCGCTGTCCATTGAAATCAAATTGCAGAAAACCTAGATTTTGCCAGTCTTATACGAGAGTTTGCTGACAAAAAAGCTAGAAAAGTAAGGTTTTAGTTTTATTGTTTTAATTTTCGTTTTTCATTTAATGTTTCATGACTAAATGAAATTGTTTAGAGAATAAATGTATTAAATGTTATTATTAATAATAAATACATGTTTGTAGTATTATATTATTTCTGTAAAAAATATGGTACAAAATTCAAAATATTTTAAAAAAATTATAATAAAAAATAAAAGGGCGCCAGATGCATGACTCGCCCGGGACGCCTAGATGGTTAAGGCCGGCCATGCTTGCAATGGTGGGTGTAGTGTTGTCGACGAACAGGATAACTGAATGATGAAAGCTGGTAGGCGCAACAGCTTCATACTTGACCTCACTAGAGTAGGATTTAAGGCTATGTCGGATTTATGTCTGACGTTGATACGAGTGCTGTCTGAGAAGTTCTCGACCATAGATAGCAGCACTACCCATGTGATTTTTTTCCGTGTATGTTGGTGCATGTGCCAGACGCGCCTGCAAAAAATTGCAAGTCATTCTACGTTGTAGTTTGGTCTGTACAGTTGTTTGATGCAGACGGAGATGGAAAAAATCGAGTATCGTGCAGTTATAAAATTCTTTGTAAAAGAAGGTTTAACGCAATCTGAGATCCACGGAAGATTTTTAAAAATGAATGGGGACTCTTCTCCGTCATATTCGACAGTTAAGAACTGGGCTGCTGAGTTCAAAAGCGGCCGTAGAAGTCGCGAAGATGATGAACGCGAAAGACGTCCAAAAAGTGCAACAACTGCAGAAATCAGTCCAGAAAGTGCATGATATGGTTTTCGGATGATCGACGAATAAAAGTGCGTGAGATTGCTGAGAGCGTAGGGATATCAAAAGAACGTGAAGGATACATTTTGCATGAAGTATTTCATATGAAGAAGCTTTGTGCAAAATGGGTGCCGCATTTGCTCACTGTTGATCTAAAGCGCATCCTCATGAGACTTTTTTTAACAGTGTTTGGAGCGTTTCAACAAAAATAAAACTGATTTTGTGCGTCGATTCATAACTATGGATGAGACATGGGTTCACCACTACACGGCAGAATCAAAACTGCAGTCAAAGCAGTTGACAGAAGCTGGTTGTTTAGGTCCAATGTAGGCCAAGTCGGTTCCATCGGCAGGGAACGTGATGGCATCAGTTTTTTGGGATGCTAAAGGTGTTTTGTTCATTGATTACCTTGAAAAGGGTAAAACAATAACTGGACAATACTATTCCGATCTTTTAGACACACTGGCTGAAAAAATCCTCGAGAAAAGGCCCAGTTTGAGGAAGAAGAAAATCATCTTTCATCAGGACAATGCACCTACCCACAAGAGTCTTTTGACATTTGAAAAATTAAGAGATCTGCACTACGACGTGTTGGAGCATCCACCTTATTACACAGATTTGGCTCCCTCCGACTTCTATATATTCTCAAAACCATTCTTGCTGGTCAACGTTTTTCTTCAACTGAAGAGGTGATTGCAGCTGTAGATGGATATTTTGCAGGCTTTCCAGAATTCCATTTCAGGGAAGGTAGGACTTTGAACATCGTTGGACTAAGTATATCAGTGTTCAGGGAGACTATATTGAGAAATAAAAATGATTTGGTAAATATCAAATTGGTTTTATATTTTTAGGCTTAGAATTTTCCAGACCACCCTCGTAGATACGGCCGCCAGGATAAAAGTCTTGTTCAATTTATTTGGAACTTGAAATGTCCATAAATTAAGGAATGTAGTCTTTTACATTAATACAAGTTCAAACTTTTAATATTATCCATTTTTTCGGTTCCTCACCACACTACATCAGAGAGAAGATATCCAAAGAATGCAAGGTTCTTTTTTTTTCTCGTAACGACTCATGCACACGTTACACGCTAGACGCTTTACCCAATCTCTTTATGTCCGCATGAGAACTAAGCTTTTTTTTTTTTTCTAGGGGCAATCGATATTCAATTGTATTTATGCCTAAGAATCCAAATATAATTGGGCATAGGAATTTTTTTTTTTTTTTTTAGTTATTTATTTGGCATTTGGTCTGAAACCATTTAGTTAGCATTCAACATTATCATATGTTTGTTCTCGTCATCTTCCAGCGTTTTTGGGGCTTCAAATCTTCATTTCGGTGTCTTGAAGGAGCCGGATGATTGCTTTATAGACCTGTACATTTTTTGATTGTAAAATGGTAGTAACGTTTGCTAGAAATTTGACAGAAAGCTGTTCTAGGTGCCTGTAGAATCGCTTGTGTTGTAGCTGGTACCGCGAGCAGGATACCTCTTGATCGAAGGTGCATATCGGTGATTCTGGTATAAATGGCGTGGAGAGCAACTGTATCCTAGTCTCATCCTAATAATGATTGTTATGTGCCTTCTTGCTATCTGTGAACCACGGTGTCTTTGGTATTGTTGGTTGTATTGCTGCATAGTGTTTTCCTTTGAGCAGCTGCGTCCGGGACCAGGCTTCATTCCACTTAAGGTGTGCCTCCCTATGGTTATATATTAATTTAACAACTGTTTTTGTAAGTCACATTAGCCGCAACAAAACGCGTATGGTGGCCACTACCCGTGTTCGTATTTCTGTTGTGTCTTGCTTATCTTAGCATTGGACAACCCTTATATCAAGCAGCGTGAAGACCATTACTATAAAGAAGACTGTTTCTTTCCTTGGGCGTGCGCAGTCTGCAACTTTATGACTACCTCAGGGGACTCTACGATAACCGTGCCGCCACAATTTGATGATGGATTCTTATGTAGATATCGTATTCCAAAATTGACGTGGGAAGGTTGAAATGCGGCCTGGACCAGAAGAAAAGTTTCTCCTTAGTCAAATTTGATGATGAATTCGTATGTAACTTGACGAAACAAATCGAAAATAAAGTATAATATATTTTTTTTGATAACTCACTTAGTTCTCGAGATATTGTATCTAAAAAATGAGGAGGTTAGGGTGAGATCCGATCTGGACCAGAAAAATAAAATTCATCTAAACCACTATATCTACACGGTGGAAATGCACTATATATGTTTATTTACTTCCTAGTGGTCGTTGTCACGTTGAAATACAGCCTGGACCAGAAGAAACGTCACCAAAAGCACAAGGAACTATACCTGTAACTGACTTTTGACATGTTATATCTCGAAAACCAAGAGAGATATCAAAAAAAAAAAAAAGAATCTTTATTTTCGATTTGTTTCGCCGCGTTCTACAAGAATTCATCATCAGATTTTGGCGTCACGGTAATGATAGAACTGCCCTACCCCACATTGTATACACCTCTTCATCTCGCTGCATTCGTTTTTTTTTTTGGACTCTCGAAGGTAGATTTTTCTTTCTTAAAGTTAATGACTAGGTAATAGTTTCTTTTTTTATAAATAAATATGGTACCTCCTTCTTGAAACTTGTTAAGAGCTGCGGTAAGGTCGGAGGGGCAGATAGTGATTTTATTAAACCCAACTGCGTCCGACCAATCGAACAACAACAGCTAGTTGGTAAGGTACAGCTGGACGAACAGACTGCTTTAATTTCCATCACCGAATCATCAAAGTACTGTGGCCACCAGCCAGTCTTCTATGACTGGGCCTCTGCAACTACTGGGATCTGGGTGAAGTTGGGTCTGGGGATTCAGAGTGAGTCAGATAGCACAGTTGTAACATGTGGAGATAGCAGCGAATTTAGCATCTCTGTTGGTGCTAAGGCGTTTTCCGCTTTTGTTAGCTGAAGTGCGTCTCTTCTTGGGCAGAGTTTGTTGTCTCGCTATGGTCGCTGAAACTCTTGAAGTCTAACTTTCCACAGGAATGCCGATTGGAAATGCTCGTTATGATCGGAAGCTATCGTGCTCAAATATCTGCACAATGTGTGGGATCTGGGACGATAGTGCACTATTATCGATGGACAGTGGAGGACACCCATTTATCAAGCAAGCCTTATCATCAATTGCTTTTAGCGAACACTTGGCGTTTCGTTCCTTATGAAGAAAGTGGAAGTGAAAATGAGAGAGAAGTATATTATATCATTCCTATTAATTCCTCTAACGACAGATTATGTTAATGGTTTACAGTCAGAAGATAGGTTATTTTCAAATGACATAATGTCATATAATAGGATGAAAACGAAGGAAGATTGTGAATAGCTGCATGTTGACCTGGACAGGTTATCTAGTTAGGTAAATCAACATGAAATGAAAATAAATGACAATAAATGTCAAAAACGTGAATCATTACAGCTTTGCGTGATCCAAATGGGTCAATAATAATGTCAAGAAGTGTCCGCTTATTAGGTACACACATTAAAAGGTAAAATTTGTTTATGATTGTAAGCTGGAGAATGATTTGCTTGCTGGGGGACAGAAGTTTAAATTTCTTGGCATAACATCTACTATATAATTTCGTAAGGTCACTCACTCATCTCGATATCTATTGGCTGGAAAATGGTGACGTCATGCGCAAGCCTTCGCTCGCAAAACAGCGACCAGAGATACCATCACAATAAATTGGTGGTTATGTCCTAAGCAACTGCTACCAAATTAATAGCCATAATACAGTCATTAGGTTGCTTTTCGCAGCGTTTCACAGTTCATACCACGTATCAAAGGATTTCGCGAAATTTGGGATTTCCCGTACATGATTATGGCAAGATCCTTAATTACTTGCTGTATTGGCTCGAGTCGGAAATCTCGGTGTAAGTCTGTTGTTCGTGTTCCCCAAGGAGTATTTGCTATGATCCTGAGTAATTTGTTTTGAATTAATTATCATCTCTGAATGTGAGACTGTCTGGTATAATAAATTTTATATCTGCGTGACAAAATTTGCTCTTAAGATCACGAATTAGATTTAATAGTATTGCTTATCATTTTTAAAGTCATTTTCTATGTTAATTCAAGCTAGAAATCAGATATTTACATAGTTAAGATAGTATTTTCAATTGCAACATTCTTAAGCATTCGCCTGGAGTAATATTTCAAAAATTTTATAATAAATCGATGAAAGCATTTAGAGACTTCAAGTTCACACAGTGATCACTTTTGAATATGTAGATTTTACTAAAGCTACTTTCAAATCGATAACTTCAAAAACTTCTGGAATATTAATTAGTTAGATTCTGTTTTTAGATTACGAATTTTATTTCATCCTTTTGATAATAATAAACATGTTTTGCTTAATAGTAAACGTAAGAGTAGCCTTTTGGGAAAGAAATAAAATTTATTTCAGTTTAGTAATAACAAAATTGTGAAAGTTATTAACAGGTTTTAGTAATCGCATTAAAATATTTTTTTTATGACGAAACTATTAAAGTTACAGAATTTTTTTATAAGGATTAAAGTTGACGTTTTTCACAATATCTTGCTATTCTCAAAATTTCAGAGTGATAGAAACATTTGTTAACCTTCAAGGTCAAAATATCTGATAATAGCTTTGAAGCGTGATATTTGATATCTGATCAGATTTCCAGCTTGTTCTCGTGTAAAGCGGAAATTTTGTAGATTCCCACGGCCAGTGAGCTTAAATATCCGCCCTTAATTTTAGTTGTTCTCACTCACTCGCGCAGTCGCAGTCGGGCAGTCTTCCAGAAACAGTGAACGTGACTCCATGTAGTCAGTCGGCCAGAAAGTTTCATATCGAGTACTACTGTGCAACAGTTTTAATTTGGCACAGTGTAGGTTCAAGTATTCAGTTTTATTGCAAGATAGCAGTGAAGTAGTATTGTTATGCAATGTGTGGCGTCGGGATAACTTAAGTATCGGTCGTTTGTTAACCAGTTGAAAAGTGGAAGCGTGTGTTGGACTTTTTATTTGCTTTCACAAATTAGTAAGTTGTACTTTGAACCATGGGGTGTGGTCTGGCTCGAATCGGTTAATCGAACTTGCAACAAAATCTTAAGAGAATTTGTCTGATGCCATTTCAGTTTCTGTCTTTGCAAAATCTTCAGGAATATATCTTATGACTACCAGCAATAGATGTGTGAACATTATTTGAACCACCTTTCCTTAGTTTATCAAATGTAATGCCAAGATATTTACATTTCAAGTTTTCAGCAAGAAATTCTTTCCCCGTCCTATACTCATAACCAACCTTTTGCTTTCTATTTGTGTATCTAATAAGCTGGCTCTTCCTCGCATTTATCTTAATCTTTGTGATATTATTAACAAAGCCTTTCCCACAGCAGCTCCAAGGCTGTAAAAGTCAAAGTTTCCAATTTGATCATGGCAAAACTCGATTTGAAAATCAGTTTCTCTCCTTACAGACATTTCTGGTGTGATTACATGTCAATATCTCCATCAATATACCTTTCACTGATGTCAAACCAATCAGCCTGTAATTGTATCAAGGCTTTTTGTCAACCCTCCAGATTCCGTCTTTGGAATATTTGATTAACAATGCCTTTCCCACACCAGCTCCAAAGCTGTAAAAATCAAAGTTTCCGATTTTATGATGGCAAAACTCATCGAATGGAACAAGAATAATTCGTATAAGCATCAGTACGACACATTATTTCTCTAATCCTATCTCTCCTATCATTTTTATGAAATACTTGATCACACTCATAATTTTTGCCAACATGTCCAAACCTGCATCATCTGTTTGCACCAGCACCAATCTATGTATCAATTCTGTTATGCTTTCGTAAGAACTGTGGCAAGCAATCACAAATTGAGTAATTTCTGTAAATTGTATAAAAAGAAATTCAGTCTCTTACGATACATTGCAACAGCAGCCCTATATGAATGTGAAGTTTTGTACACTAACTACTTTTATTGTTGCGTTAATATAACCCAAAAATCAAAATTCACCTTCTAGAATTAGCTCTGCCTACGACCGAAGTTATGCACAGGGCCCCCATTACAAGTTGCTTATACTTCAGTTAATCACTCATATCAATAACTAAGCTCTTAACTTTGTACACTTCAACATAAGATTATTTTTGTTAGCTATCCAAATTGCCTTATACTTTTTGCAATCTAGTAAAACTTGACAATGATTGCATTTTTACATAGCATGAAAAAGTATCATATTGATGTCAAATACTCTCTGCCTCACACATTATTGTGAATAAGAGCGCTATATATCAATCTCGGAAAGCGTGCATATTCCACTACTTGTAACCCTATCAGTGATCTCAACAGGTATTTTCCCCCCGATAGATACTACTAACTACCCCAACGATGTCAACCAATCAATTTACGATTTTCCTGGTATTCTATTAGAAGTCAACCTCTTTACAATAATAGTACACAACACCTGTGGAAGTTAATCTGAGTGATCATTTATTGCTGCGTTGCCAGCACTCTTAACGTCAGAAGATATATTTCAGTTTTTAAGCTAGACCATAAGCTATCCTTACAGATTTATGAACACACTTTGCAATATTTTCGGTAAAAATCCTTAATCGTCTAAGAAATGAGACTTATGGCAAGGGAAAGATGTATTCACATCCAGATTTAAATGTGATAATAGTACCGGGCTACAAAGGAAGAGCGTAAAAATCTCAGACTGATCAGTAGTTGGAAAATTAATGGAGGACTGATATGCAATCACATCACAAATGGCTGTGAGGAAAGAAAACTGATTTAAAATATATAGTTGATGGTTTGATATTCAGCTCCGCAATCACAAAATGGTCACTCTCTCATTCCCACCTAATGTTACCGGAGAAATCCAGGAGGCCTAGAGGCCATTAAACATATTGTCCTTCGTAAGTGCCAAGTTTTCAACAGTGATTCACTACAAAAAGAGCGATTATGCTGTGGCATGGACTCACACCCCTTTTACCTTCCTTTTAACTGTATTTTACAGCACAGCATGAGCACTTATTATGTTCCAGGAATGAAATACCGTCTTTTAGCAAGTGCTAATCTTACTAATTTCACTCCTGAAGAATGGGTCCAGAGCAGAGTACACCAGTCCTGTGTGATAAAAATCGAGTCACGCTAAGGCAGTGCCCCCCACAGAACATGCTGACTCGTCACAGAATGCCAGAGACCATCACCTGCGGCCAAGGTGGAGATATAGAAAATGTAACCCACTCCCCAAACCTCCTTCTGTTTTCCAGTGACTCCCAATCTAAGTATTTTTTTTTATATCAGTTACTGCATATTTTATCAACCTAAAACCTAGTTCCAGCTTGTGGTCACAGTTAACTTAGGCTCCATATACCACTCAGAATTCTTCCACCAGTATCCATTCTAACCTCATTATAAGCCATATACAGTTCCAACACTCTTCTTCTCTTCCAGTGACATCCAGCCCAACTCCTTTATTATGTCACTTGTTCAACGTGTTTCATCAACAAATCTAGCTGCTCTCCTTTGCACCCTGCATTTGATGTCCAAAAAATATGGACTCCATATTACACCACTATATGCAAGCAATGGTCTGACTATGGGTTTGTAATCCAAGTCTTTCGCTTCTCATCGCGGAACAACGTGAGAAATACTGTTAGTATCCCCACACAAACGGCAGCAAGCTGTAAACAGCACAGTGAAATGAAAGAGTGTCTACTCCCTCTAGAAACAGTGGTTACAAGCACATATTGATGGTGAAATCTCGACATCGAGTAGGCCTCTATCACCATATATTTTAGACACAAATCCACTGAGGTCGAGTAAACGTAAATCACCATATTTACGACAACTTGCTCAAAGAGAGACGCAGACACACATGTCCATGCCTACAGCGAACGAAAAGTGGGACAGTACTCTCTTGCCTCATGACTGGCTGAAAAACAGAACTTTCCGTACATATCCGCAGGCAGACAAGTTAAAGGGTGTGTAAAACATGGCACCATGCACCTCAGTATTTTTCCATACTTAGTGCTTATCACACCCAATTAATTACATGTACCATCGACACATAGATCACCGGCACATCTCTCACACACCACAACCTTTTCTACCATTCAGTAACCTGTGCCCTAGGTACCATGAGTTGCAATAGACACTTGGCGATCAGACAGATACCATAACTCCCATATTCATACTAGGTCTCACCCACAAATTCATACGTCACCAAACGCACCCACACACGAACATAAGTGGAGGAAAGGGACAGTAAATCATACATCCAGACAGGAAGTCCGAGTAGGCTCCAATACCATATTTACGTATACATACACAGACAGAGACGCGCGTGCAAGCGCACGCACGCACACACACACACACACACACACACACACATTTCTATGCCTACAGAGAGCTCGACAAAATAACCACCACCGTATTTAGACACACAACCACATAGGAACACACCCGTATGTCCATGCTTACACCAGAATTCCATACGTCATACAAGTAAATGGAGGAAAGGGACTGCACACCCCACGTCCAGACTTAGATGATATGCGACTCAGTTAAATCGACAAACCCATTGAGCGCTCCTTCGCAATTACATTAAATTAAAAAAGAGGGATTGGGCATTTGTTAATCAAATGTAGACAGTATTTTTCTGTTTGTTTTAAAGTAGGCCTATATGTATTCAAAACTCCTTCATAATTGGATAAAACTGTGGTTTTGTATAAGGGGCATCTGCAAAAATTAATGGTTGTAAAGGGGTAGAGGGGGTGGTTTTTTTCTTGTCAGAAACCATCTCAGGTTCGCAGGTAACTCGCCAAAGTTTCATCATAATTAGATTATTAGGATAGGAATGCATAAAAGACGAACAAATATTCATTTTTACATGATAGATTTATTGAATTGTTTTAAAATACAATAACATCTGATGGGATCAAATGATATTATTTATGTTTGACTCTATTTTCAGGAATAACATTCGTAAGTGCACACATGCACTAATTGTAGTCGATTTCTTTTTCTTTCTTTTTTCGTGATGAGGCTCATAACTGTACTAAATGCAAATTGTATTAAATAGAACGACGGGAAAGCAATCAACACGTTCTGAACAGTATAAAGCATGATATTTTTGTAACCAGAATTTGTAGTATATTTTTTAAGCATTGATTTCAGTTCATCATTTGCGGATAACTCAATAAATTAACCAAGTAAAAAATTTGTTCAGATCTTTAACTGTGGTCAAAATTAAGTGTTGACAATAAGCAAGGATCTCTTCATCTCATTTTTGCAATTTTAAAAGATCTGGAAACCGATAACATTCTCCTTTTCTCAAGTCTTGCAACAAATGCATATATTAAACTTTTAGTTTTGGTTAAATTTAATTTATCAGCTGGTAGTTTCATTAAAATTTAGTAAATAAGCCATATGTGTTTCGCCATTTTTGTAATTAATTAAATTGAGTCGTAAATCATTGTCTTTACTTTCTATGATTTCCATCATTGAATCAAAGATTGCATGAAATGCATACAAAATTAGTTTTCGATAACAAATGGACTTTTCTAAACCAGGTTGTACAAATAAAGCATTCCTTTTAATTTTACTATATGCTAGAGAACCCATACAGGCATTCACTGAGATTTTTTGCGATTAAATGTTGTCGATAAATGATACTATATATAGATCTCCCGGGATAAGGAGATCTACTTCCATTCAGTGGTAGAAGGCACTCTCTTACCCCTGGAGTGAGAAATCACTCCAGAAGGAGGTGGAAACACAAGTAGGTGAACGGCATGAGTATACAGAAAACAACTAGAAACCACTGCATTAAAGATCCATTGGATTCTTGTGTAACAAATCATGGCTGTGTTCAAAACTAAATGTTCTGGAGTTTCAAGTTCCTCATTCGGATCTCCGTGGGTGGGGGAGGGGGAGGGGGGACACTATTGGACACTACTGTGAAAAGGAAAGGGCCGTCCATTATTGGCGTGAGGTGTTTTTCCGGAATTCCGGACCCTACCCCCCCCCCCCTCTGGTGAGACTTCGTGAGATTTGGTCGAAGCCCCCCTCTAAAATGACGTGAGGTTTTGAGGGAGCCCCCCCCCCCCCCATATCAATCGACCTCGCAAATTTTTGAGACTTTTTTTTACGTCTCATGCTCCGAAGAGTGGTTATACCCCCTCCCCCTTAAGGTCGGTTTTTCGACCGTTTCGTGAGATTTCGCCGGACCCCCCCCCCCCCCCTCTTTCACTTCACGTCATTAATGGTCGCCCCAAAACATTCAGTGAATGCTGGTATAAGGATAAGCACCTAGAATGAAAGAAGTATGGCACAGGCAAGAAAAATTAAGAATTAAAAAAATTAATCTTGTCTTGAATATAAAAGTATGAATAAGAAGATCAGAAATAAGATAAGAGAAGCCAAAGAAAAGGTAAAATATGTGAAATGTGCTGAAAAAGAAGCTCTACAATTGAAATATGTCAATTTCAACATTTATAAGGAAGAGAGGTAACAACAGATGTAGGCCTAATACAGGGAATAAAATACTGAACAGTGATGGGAAACGTCAAGATATCAGAAATGCATGGAAGAGACATATAGAACCTCCACAGTTTGAATGCGAAACAGCTTCCAGCATCTTACTGACGAGTACAAACTGGAATAAAGAAATGAACGATAATAAACTCCAGGCCCTGACAAGATAAATGCAGATGACGACAATATGAAGTGTTTCAATGACATTTACAACCCAGTATTCCTCGTGATAGGCTCAAATCAGAGTTTATTACACTACCAAAAAAAAATCCGGAGCTAAGTCATGTGGTGACAACAGGACGCTAGACCTTATGAGCCACATACTGACTCTCTTTCTGAAGGTTATTCGCCGAAGAATATATTAGCTCTGTGAAGAATACGTGTCACCTACGCAGCTCGGGTTCAGAAATTGTGATACAACATAAATAGTTTTTGGACTGAGATGAATATAATAATAATAGTTTTTCATGACAAATTATCTTTGGTTTTTTTGGACATGGCTGTTGTTGAATAGCGATTGCTCTTAGAAAAAAGAAAAAATGGCAGTAATTTGGGACTGCTGACAGAAATGAAAAATTAAATCTATATATATCATACCCGCAACACTTATAGCTACAGATATACTGTAGTGTGACATTCAGGCAACACCCCATAAATCTGTAATATTCAACTTACTATATTCAGGTTGTTCATTGTAATAGTTTATTCAATGGAAATTATTTTCGTATGGCATGTTTATTCAAGTCCTAGGTTAGGTTATTTATACTACACTCGGGTGGCCAGAGATTTGTAGATAACTTTTGTTAATGCAAGGTTGCTTATTTAAAAGAGCGATTAAAATTTGAAGTAATGAAAATATGCTGATGGTCAGTACAAAATCTAAATGCCTGGCGTGGTCAAAGAAAACCGTTGGCCGGCGGCAAGGAGTCGCCGTAAACATAATAGGGGTGAGCCATGGCGGAAGGAAATATATGGAGACGACGCAAGAGACCTTCACCACGCATTGAAGTGAAGCCGGGCGGAGGAGGAGTGGGGGGGGGGGGGCATGGCCGCTTCCATACAGATACGGGGTATATGTACAAAAACCTGAAGGGGACTCTAGGAATAAACGTAACGCCGCAATCTGGTGATGGATTATTATGTAACTCGATGAGACAAATAAAAATTTTTGATATCATGCTTAGTTTTCGAGATATTCTGTCTCAAACGTGAAAAGTTTTTGGTTGAAATTCAAAAGAAAAAATTGGTCAACGTCAAATTTGATGACGGATTCTTATTTAAAAAGACGAAACAAATAAAAATAAAGAATAAAAATTTTCGATATCTCGCCTAGTTCTCGAGATATACTGTATCAAAAGTGAGGTGTCTTGAGTTGAAATGCAGAAGAAAAATTTCGCAAAAGTCAAATTTAATGATCGATTCTTCTGTAACACGACGAGACCAACGAAAATAAACAATAAAATTTTTCGCTATCTTGCTTAGTTTTCGGAATATACTGAGATTGGGTTGATATGCGGCCTGGATAAAAAATTAATTCTGCGAAAGCCACAATGGTGGACATGCATGGATATTTCAGTTTTTTTACTACCACTTGTGGTTAGGTGTAAATGCGGACTAGATCAGAATAAAATAGTTATCTTGTTACCATACATCGTAAGCTTAATTGGGAATACCTGGAAGCAGTTATATCGCGATACACGTTTTGTCACTAACTTGGTTCTCATGAAATTACTAACAGTAATAGATAAATTCTTTGTCCCTTATGGAACAACAAAACCATTCTGGTACCGACTGCATTTAGACCTAACCACAATCTCCATTAAATTGCCACTACAGAATCAAACTATGTAGACATACCCACATACGTGTATTTTAATCGCAAACTGTATTTGCAGTAACAACATCGTTTGCTTCATCAAGATTCCTAGATTGTATAGCATAATTAAACACATTTAATTTCATCATACACTGTCAGTATAAACTGCAACGTGACTAAAGAAAGCGCAATAATAAATTCACTGAATCGCGATGTAAAACACACCCCTTTAAATCTCATTTTCAACACTCGTTAAAAAGTAATGCTAGTCTATTATATGCAAAATAGCAAGGTATGCTGATTTTGTACACTACACCAACAAAACTTTGAGAACAAAGTCATCCCATTGAGAGCTATGACTAAATATTTACCGAATATTTACCGAAGTTTGCAAAACCTACCGCCCACTTCAGCAACGATAATTAGAATTCATCTTACTTATGAAATGATATTCCAGGTTATTTCCTCTCTTGCCTATTTGTGCAACCGTATGAAACACAAGATGGCATTATAAAACACTTATACACATTACAAAATGAAATAATCACAGCATCTAACACAATGTGAACATCGCATTTGTTTGGAATCGCAATATCGCCGCTGCTGCCACTGCGCATGCGCGAGAGTTTAGAGCCTGCTTCACAGATTTAACGTCACTTCTCCTCCATATATTTCCTTTCTCCATGGGCGGCCATCCTGATCTGGGTTTTCCATGGTTTCCCCAGATCGCTCCATGCGAATGCTGGGATGGTTCCTCACAATAGCCCATGGGCGCCTCCTGCCATATCCCGTATATCCCTTCCAAACCATTACCTTCCCGGATAGGTGCAATGCACCCTCCGCCACACACTTTTAGTGAATCGCGGAGTAATAGTAATAGTGAGCCAGACGCGACACACAAGTGTCATTAGCTCAAGGCCAGGACGTTTCCCTCTGAGACAAAGACGCGAGGGTGTTGAAGGTCGGGTAGCCACACCACGCAGCCTCAAGTATAAGCACGAAGGAAAAGTTAATCGCGAGTGTACTGGACATCACGTGATTTTGGCGTACGCTGTCCCACCAATACTGTAATGCGTCGGGGTTTACAAAAGTTAAAACAGGGCTTTTTTTTACATGTGACATGTACGATGGACTGCGAGAGGCAGGGCTATCATTTTCTTGGTGGCTAAAGAAAGCTGCATCAGTTACTTCTGGGCCGGCAGTGGCCTGATGCAGTCATCAAAGATTCTGGACCCAGGGTGTGACATTATCACTAACCCCACAATCATTTTGTTATTGTTATTAATATTAAATTATGTTTTATTTACTAGATATAAGTATGATAAATAATTTTATTAATGATTTTAACCTTATTTATGTTGTTGCTGGGTTTCCACAGTGTGTAGTATGTGCAGTAACCATGGGTAGCTTAGTGTTTTGAATTATTATAAATCTGTCAGCCTGACGAGCCAACTGCCAGGCAGCAGTTGTTGGTTTGGGCAGCTGCTTTTTATAAAGGCGCATTATCAGTCAGAGTTGGTGTGGTGTCGATAGGAGACTGCTGTATGCTGACAGTGTTGCCTCTCTGTACCCAAGCCGAATTAGCTTGTATGAAAATGTAATTAAAAGCAACAAAATATCAAGCTGAAGTTCTTTTTATTTACCTACTATATACATACAATTTCCGAGCTGACGGCTAATAAGTGTAGAAAAGAGGATAATGTGAGCCAACCTCAAAATTACACGCCTTGATTCTACAAGAATTACCCATAGCAGTTCGCATATGGTTGAGTCTGCCAGATTCAACGAGAGCAGCTCGCAAGGGGTTGCTTCCATACTTGGACGAGACGCAGCCCGTGAGATCGATATCTCACGGTGATATGCTGTGTCACGATCATCGCGTAGCAGTCTGCACCTACGCCAGGCCAATGTTCATCGGTTGACGAGACGTAAACGGAACATGAGGTTAGAATTTCAGCTCTAATTGTGCAGAATCCCATGAACTAGTTGGCATTTCTCACCGAACATTAAATTCTGGAAGCTCCTTGTTTAACATGATTCACATAATTTTTGTTTTATTTTTAATGGCGCCCGGTAATAGTTAATGTGTATATGTATAACATCTGGTTGTTGGCCTGTGTCATCACAATGTTTCGTAATCACTTTAGTAACTGAAATACTTACAATTCAATAACAGTTTGCTCCAATTCGGCTAATTGTAAGGTCCGGGTATTGATTTCTTGTTATGTTGCATTATCTTGTATTAGAAGTAAAATTAAATGTACCCATCAATGTAAAGTTCAGAAGACCGAATAAAACTTAATCTTTGTTTACTTGTAATCCTACAACAATCACAATGTTTGTGACTTGCAGAGTATGGATGTAGATGTAGATTCTTGCAATCCAAATTATCACAAATCATAATCGTCATAATAAGCAATAAATTATCAGAAAGTCAATGATTTCAATAATTATAGCAATATTAGGAATCAAAATAGTGTCCACACCTAACCACCCACTACAATACTAAATAGCAATAATTCCATGTGGACGTAATGAGCTGGTGACAGTGTTTCTTCTACTATCTGCGCTTTCCGCCCCTATCTTAGCCGCTGCAACCTAACCCGGTAGTGGTACCAGGTACAAGGGACCTATAGTGGAATCCGAAGAACGGAAGTATTCTAGTGTACTTCACATTACACAGTAAGCTATGCTAGATGCGAAGCTCTTTGAAAATACCCGCCATGACAGAGATTCTAGCCGGGGATCTTTCGTTCGCAAGTTAGACAAATAAACCACTGAGCCACCAGACCGCAACAGACATGTTATTAACATTAGTATGTCCTTAATGCGAACTCATAAGATTTTCCTCATTCAAAAATCACCCAACGTGCCTAAAGTAGTTTTCACTTCAAAAATCTATTATATAATCAAATACAACTTCTAAAAATATATACTCATCGTGGGATTTGAACCTGTGACCCGGAAAGAGAACTTTCTGAAGTAAGCGCCCTAACCACTGTGCTACCATATCACCTTGTTTTGAAATAGGTATATGTGTGCTAACTACTATCAAAATCGGATAAAAACTGTGAGTTTTGTATGAACAATGCTGACAGAAATTAAGATGAGGGGGGGGGGGGGAAAGGAGGAGATAATTTAGGTTTCTGTAAATCAAACGTCAACAGTATTTTTCTATTTGTTTTAATGTATACGTATGCAAAATTCCATAAAAATCGGATAAAAACTGTGTGTTTGTATAAAGATTTTGCGAAAAGCGTCATGTGCCCATACCATACGTTCAGCAGGTGGGCGTGATCTGACGCGCGCAGCAGGTGGTTTTTGCGAACTCAAAGATTTACTTCCGTCCAAACATCACGTAAACTTTCACGTTAGAAAGTTTGAGTTACCATGTTAAGAGAGAGATACATTGAGTGTTGAACAGCGTATAACGCATACATGAGTTGCTACTAAGAATATTAGTCACTACTAAAAGAAGAACCAGGAATTTTCGGATACCTTATCTCTCCGATGTAGTTCTGTGGAAAGATAAACAAAAGGACATTAATAAATTTTGTGTAAAAAATTAAAGACTACATTCTTCATTAAATCAAGTTAAACCAGACTTTTTCCCTGGCGGCCACAATTATTAAAACATCTAAAAGTTACAACACTGTCATTTATAATAAACATTAAGTTATACGACAAATAAGTCCGATAGTTATACGACAAAATGAAGTTTGAACACGAGAAGCTCTGTTCAGGAACCAAGTACTTATTTCAGCACTGCAGTGACTTAGAGTGTGATGTCTATGCTTGTTTTATAGATTATCAGAAAACCTTTGACAGGGTAAAGCATCAGAAAATGAGAGAAATTTTAAAAAAGCATTGGCTTTAATGACAAAGACCTGTTAATCAGGGCCACGTTTAGGGTCTGTAGGCCCCTAAGCTACACCTGTGGTGAGGGCTCTTAACGATCTGTAGGTCCCTAAGCTATACTTGTGGTGCGGGCCCTTTTTATATATAGGCCCCTATATAAAGTAACATCTATTCCTTACTATTAAATTAATAAATCTTTTAGTGCAAAATATTGAATACTGTAATGATAGTAAAATATGCGAGGATAACTTACTGAAGATTAGAAAGTTCGTGAAGTGCTTCCTGTATCGTTTTCGAAAGTGAACGATGTTGTTTGCACGTTCAGTTTTTCGACTGATGATCGATAGGTAAGGTGCTGCCTATTTTAGTGTTGTTGCAACCAAACACCCTAAGCAAAAGCTCGCAGAATAACAACCTCAAAAGTTTTATTAACAATATGAAGCAGAAGGCCTACTTATTAACATAAAGCAAACGATAATAGATGATTAACATAAAAAAAAGCGCGCAACTGAGAAAGATTAAAAAGACAATATTGATTTTTCACACACGCATGTCAACAAGATGATAGCGACTAATATATTTTTATTTTTTAATGTGGTGCGCGCCCCTAGACTATAGCCTAGGTAGCCTATGCCTAAATGTGGCCCTGCTGTTAATCATATATATTATTTCTATAAGGTATTTTTTTGTCACAAGCCTGTATCTTATTTGATACTGAACCGAAATCAATGAATGAGGTGTCATTTTAAAGCTTATGGTCTCCACTTTGGTCACATCATATTTTAAAAAAGGAACTTTTCGGAATTCGACCCTTAAAGGGCAAAAATGTCAATGTCTAAAATGTTGTTTTCTGTGTTACAAATCATTTATCTCCCTGAATACCTATCTGAATTTTTTTTAATGAAGCATCATTTAAAAGATTAAGACCTCCGCTTTAGTGACGTCATATACTAACTTGGGAACCATCAGACCTGTTCAGAACGGATTTCGATTCCCCGAGTATATGTTGAAGGGTATTTATTCCATATGTCTGTATTACAATTATTTCTTCAAAATGAGCCCTAAGTATCGAGAAATTAACGCGGAAACAAATGTGAATATCTTTTAAATACTATAATTTTAGTTAAATGGTTAAGAGATTCAACGTGGTGTATGCGGTAAGGCGCTTACTTCCCATTTTGCGAACCCGGGTTCAAATCCCCATACTGCCGAATATTTTTATTTCTTTTTTTATATGCAGTAATCAACGAGCATTGATCTTATTTCATTCAAAATTCATTTACGAATTTTTATTATGCGAAATAACAGACATTGTGTTATTTTCAAACATTTACATGTTACCACCACTGCACGGAAATAAGTATAAGTGTGGTAAGGGGGAAAAAACCCGACCTTCTGGCTGTAATATATTTACTTTATGATATTAAATGTTGAGATACAAATATAGAAACGATTAACATGAAATATACCTGTTTCATTAAAAAAAAATAACACACATAAACAGTAAACTTATCAACAATAAACAATGAAATAATGATTATCTAAAAAACAAAAGTTGGAACTGTATATTCTGTAATATTTTGTATTAAAAGTTATTTCGCATAATAAAAATTTTAAATGAAATAAAATCAATGCTCAATTATTACTGCACATAAAAAAAGAAATAAAAGTAACACAGACATGAGGAGTAAATACCCTTCAACATATACTCGGGGGATCGAAATCCGTTCTGAACAGGTCTGATGGTCTCCAAGTAAGACACAAAGTTTTCAGAATTCGACCCTTAAACGCATTTTTGTGTCACGAGCCATTTATCTCCATTAATATCTAACCGAAATAGATACATGTGGTATCATTCTAAAAATTAAGGTTTCAGCTGTGGTAACATCATATTTTAAGAAATGAATTGAACTCTTAAGGGGCATAAATAGCAGTATTTCTAAAATGCGTTTTTGTCTGAGTCCTTTTATCTCCCTTGATAATAAACAAAATTTATGAACGAGGTATCATTTTAAAGAATGAGGTCTTCGTAAGGTCTTGGGTTCCGTTACACCACCTTTTAAGAAAGAAATTTTTCAAAATTCTACCATTAAGAGCGCAAAAGTATTAATATTTCTACAACGTATTTTTCTATCACGAGCTATTTATTTCCCTTGATACCAAACCGAATGAATAAATGAGGTATCGTTTTAAATATTCAATTATCCGCTTTGGTCACATCATATATTAAGAAAATTTCCTCCATATTCAACCATAAGGGGCAAAAAAATATATATATATTTTTACCTCGCTTGATAACTAACTGAAATCGATAAATGAGGTATCATTTTAAAGACCAAGGCTGCTGCTTTGGTCACACCATATTTTATAAAAGGATTTTTTTGGAATTGAACCGTTAAAGGGCCAAAAGTATTAATACTATTACTGCAGCGTTTTTTTTATTTTGTTTATTACAAGTCATTTATCTCTTCGATACCTAGCAGAAATGATGGTGTAGCTGGCAAATCTCCTGATCATTACGAACCCCAACTATTATATCTGATTTGTTTTTGTATCAATGTAATTTGCTAAAACTAATAATCTCATGGGATAGACAGTATTTGTTGGGGATCCACATTCTCACTAACAACCTTTGGCAATATGGTAAAGAAGTGAAAGAAATGTAATGTTTTTAGCTAAAAAAATTTTTTTCAGGAGAGTGAGTGATAGAAGTTAAAACAAAAATTAATGTGAGCCTATTAATAAAATTACCGATGTCTATATCACTGACAACAAATAATAATGAAATTGTTACAGTACGGCAATTTCCAGAGAGCAGAATTATCCAGTTTCGAATAATTCCCACTGCATTTTCTTGTGCTACTATCAAATCTAAAACTCATAAATTTCAATCAAGTAATTAGAGCATCAAAATTATTTACTAAAAATTTTATGAACCTGAGGAATCCTTCTCATTTGCATACATCACTTCCACTAGGCACTAGACTATAGTAGTGCAAAATGACATGGAGTTTCAAATTTTTGAAGCATCATTGTAAAAACTGTTGAAAAGTTTTCACTGAAATTCCAAGGGTTTCAATGTGTGAGACAAAAAACTAACCACAAATCTTTGACAGTAAAATATGAAACTGTTATTTCCTTTTCAGCTAACTTTTTCTTTATGAACTCTTATATGAGCCAGATAGAGAGCAGATCAGAAATTAAAAGTAATGAAAGCACTATTTCCTTCTATTCATCCTGCCATCATCTGTGCTCAAAAGGAATTAAATATTGTATAATTGTGACGGGAGGTCATTTATTATAATATTTTAATACAGAAATCATGTAAGTTTTCGAAGTTTCAATGCAGCCAGACGGTCGAGTAAGCACGTCCTGTTGTTCGACTTTCTGCCGATCGACAGTTCGGATTACAAGCTACACGTGCAGTGCTGAGCATGCAAGCCAATACTTTTCCAGCAAGCTAGAATACATTGATTCACACTCACTTCTTGACTGACGATCTACAAGATAACACCTAGGCCTCGGAGATAGATATTCGCTTCACAACCTCATCATTCTCTGTTATTTGTGAACTGTAGGGCTAAGTTTCATCCCTAGGGTCAGTATTGCGGGTTACGGGATACTCTTAATTTGTACAACATCGACTGTAGTTGATTTATGGTCCAGTGCAATTAAATGGGGTTTCCAGAGACATTGTTTTTATTTCAAGTAGCTCGTAGCTGCCCGCTCCCTCTCCTATTTACAAGTTATCCCCGATGTCATGTTTATTTGCTAGCGCCAAGAGAAGAAGAGGATAGGCTCAAGAGAGAAGAAGTCAAGAGCAGAAGATACGAAGAAAGTCGGCGCAAGTCATAGGGCATCGTAGGTTAACCATTTAGAACCCACGTGTCAGTCATCCTGGCACACCCTTTCAATAGGCATAGCACGAGCCTATATAAATACATATAGGGTCAGCCACACTGGTGTCAGAAGCTTTATTTGTATTTGATTATGAGTAGGGAACAGCTCGCAGGGTTTGGTTGAGGTTGGTGTATCAGCAACAGCGAAATTTGGCAGTCAGTCTCTGCAGTCAGAGGGACCTGAGTTCGAGACCCGAAGAAGAACAGCGGGGCGCTCCGAGATCTTTGCGGAGGCAGCCAGGCAGGCGGTAGCAGCTACGGGCGGCGCAGCGCTCTGGACAGCCCGGCAACAGTGGTGGACGACTCCGGGCGACTCAGCATTCCGGGCGCTGATAGCAGACTCAGTCCAGTGGCGGCTTCACGGCGACTAGGCGCGTTCATCACAGCACTCCACATACATAATTAAAATAAGGTAAGTCTGCAACCATCAACTATGGCTGTTAATTTAGACGGGAAAGAAGTTAGTTTGCAAGACGCGGTGAATATTCTCAGTCAAAAATTGGCGAAAGTAACCTCTCAAAAAGCAACTACTAGTAAGGAAGCAAGTTCTGCAAATGCCATTATTCAGTGTCCATTATTGCTTGACCAAATTTCTTTTGGGGGTAGTGCTAAGGAAGATGTTGAATTGTTTTTCCATAAATTTGAAAATTTGACTTTCTTTGCCGATTTTTCCAGTGAACAAAAATTGAAATTGGTGAAAACTCGTCTAACGGACGAAGCGTTTAGATTCACAGTTTATGATTCAAGCTGTAAAGCGTGTTTGACGTATGAATCATTTAAACAGGAATTAATTCAGAGGTTTCAGAAAAAAAATACTGCTAGATTTTACAGGGAAAAGTTACGCAATTTGCGTAGATTTCCAAATGAGGATGTGGAAAAATTCGCAGATCGTATAAAGAGATAAACAGTCACACAGTCACTTTAACTGAAAAGGCTGATTATAATCTTGCATTGTTATGGGAATCAGATCAAAGAGAGTTGGACTGCTATTTAAATGGATTAGGGGATGAAATTGGGGAATATGTCACACTGCAAAAACCGAAAACAATGCGGGAGGCCATTGACTACGCGATACATTTTCAACAAGTAAAGAACAAGCCTTCAGCTGGCCATAAAAATGTAAAACATGTTTTTAATGCTAAAAAAGAAATTGTTTGTTCAATTGCGGAAAAAGGGACATCTCCAGAAAATTGCTTCTTTTTACGTAGTGCTAATGTTCATATGTATGGTGGTAATTCTAGTAGATTTAACAGAGGAGGTTATAATGGATTTAATGTGCAAAACCCAAACAGAGGATTTCAGGGAGGAAATTTCAATCAAATGATAACAATGTTGCAAGATATCATGGGGGAAATAATTATCAGTATCAAGGAAATAATGGTGGAAGATTTTTTAATGGAAATAACAGAGGGGGATTTAATGGTGCATTTTCTGGGAGAATGGTAATGCAGGAGGTAATTTTGCAGTACGCCAAGAGGGGCAAGGTAATAATATGAGTGCAAATGAAGCTACTAAGGGAGGATTTTTTAATAAAACTATGGGTGGTAATGCACAAAGTAATTTAAATGCTCAGGGGTACGCCAAAGGCACATTGACGCACCCACAACAATAAGAGAAGTGCCAATAATTTCTTTAAGGGGGAATTCAGAGATAAAAGACTTAACAATTGATGTTGTAATTGAAGGTAAGAATTGTACTATGATTGTTGATACCGGTGCTGAACTTTCTCTTTTATCACAAGCTATATGTGGTACTGAAGGTTTGAAACCAGCAGATTGTAAGATTACGGGTTTAACAAGAAATGAAGAAATTAAAACTTATGGTATGAGAAATATTGATATAATTATAGAAGATGAAAAATATAATGCTAAGGTGTATGTTGTTTCAACTTTGAATTCTTCTTATGATGGTGTATTAGGCTTAGACTTTTTGACAACTTATAACGCAAATATAAATGTGACAGAGCGTTCAATCGGTTTGAGGAAACACTCGCGTGTAGACCCACTTTTGTCGCTAAAAGACTGCAATACAGATTCATGGTCAGATGCAGGATTAGCTACCCTAAATCTACCTGTTAACCGGATCTATAAGTCTTCTGTCAAGTCTACAGCTAAGCAGAATATTCCAAAATCTTCAGGAAAAGTTTTTTTTGAACCCATTCAGAATGATCTTACTTGTGATGAAAATTCTATTATTTTAGTTGAATCACCAAAAGACTCAGAATGGTTGAATTCAAACGGTTGCTATGTTCAGAGGAGTATTTGTAAAGTGAGAATAATTAATGGGGAGAAATATTTACCTGTTGTAATTGAAAATTTTAGCGGAAGTGATGTTGACATACCAAAGGGTCATTGTTTGGCGCAGATTGAAGTTTTAAGAGATCAGTCATTAGATAGTAGTAATTTTATGGGAGAAGATACAAATAATTCTGGGGTAGAAAATAAGTGTGTTCGTGTAGCTCAAGCAGAATCAGATATTTGTTTTAAAGATAAGCTAAGTCATTTGTCTAGTCACGATGCGGAAGCTGTTGAAAATTTGCTGCAAGAATTTAAGAATTTGTTTATTCTAAAGCCCACATTACCAGCTACAGATTTGGTAGAGCATAGAATTCCAACTGGGGACGCGAAACCTGTTTACAAAAAAGCCTACAGAATTCCATTTCATCAAAGATCATTAAGAATTTATTGATCAGCAATTAAAAGAGGGGATAATTAGGGAAAGTATTAGCCCTTGGGGATCACCTGTAATCGTTGTACCAAAGAAGTCTAAAAATGGGGAAACCAAATACCGTTTTTGTGTAGACTATAGAGGGTTGAACAAAGTTACAATTACTGATCCTTATCCGTTACCCAACATAGCTGAAACGGTTGACTACCTAGGGAACTCTAAATTTTTTACTACTTTGGATATGAAGAGCGGATATCATCAAATCAAAATTGCAGAAGAAGATATTCCAAAAACCGCAATAAATCTTCCTTTTGGCCATTATGAATATACCCGTATGGCTTTTGGCCTAAAAAACGCGCCATCTTGTTTTCAGCGCTTTTTGGACCATTTGATGCACGGATTAAAGCCTTTTACTATTTTAATATATCTTGATGACTTAATAATATTCTCAGAAACAATTGAAGACCATATTGTTAGGCTAAGAAATGTGTTTGAACGCTTACAAAAAGCTAATCTTACTCTTTCACTTGAAAAATGTACTTTTGCTGCTTCAGAAATTGATTATCTTGGTCATATAATCTCTAGCGACGGAATCAAGCCACACCCTAGATTAGTATCAGCTGTAAAAGATTTTCCAGCACCCACCAATGTAAAACAATTGCAATCTTTCCTTGGTCTTGCCAACTATTACCGAAAATTTGTTTTAAATTATGCTGAAAAAGCTAGACCTCTCACCCACCTGTTAAAGAAAGGAGTAAAATTTATTTGGACACCTGAATGTGATAAAGCTATGAATACCTTAAAAGAAGCCCTTACTTCTCCGCCTATTCTAAATTTTCCAATTTCTCAGAATCTTTTATTTTGACTGTGACGCTTCTCAAAGCGTAGGATGCATTTTAAGTCAGAAAATCAATGGAATTGACGACCAGTTGCTTACGCTTCTAGGCAATTAAATAAAGCAGAAAGTAAATTTACAACTACGGAACGGGAACTTCTTTCTGTAATTTTTGGAGTTACTCAGTTTAGATGCTATCTTTTGGGCAAAAAATTCAAAATTGTCACAGACCATTCCAGCCTTCGTTATCTATTAAACCTCAAAGATCCAAACAGTCGCCTCACTAGATGGGCATTAAAATTATCTGCTTATGATTACGAAATTGAACATAGACCTGGTAAATTAATAGGAAATGCAGACGCATTAAGTAGAATGGTTAGAGTAATTGAGAGTAAAGAAATTCCACAACTTGCTGATTTACCTATAGAACAATCCAAGGATACAGAATGTAATAAGTGGCGAAAAAACAAATGGTTTGTTGTTCATGACGATCTTTTATACAGACGAACAAAACTAGGGGAAAGAGTTGTTGTTCCAAAATCATTAAGAGAAGTTGTTTTAAAATTGTATCATTCTCACCTGCTTAGTGGTCATAGTGGATGGAAAACTACTAATAAAAAAATTGCAAAAGAGTATTGGTGGCCAGGTAGACGAAAATCCGTACGTGATTTCGTACTCAGTTGTATACCATGCAACGAAAGACAACTTTCAGGAAATGCAAAAGAAAAATTACAGCCTTTACCGGAAACAGTAAAACCCTTTCAAAGAATTCATCTCGATTTAATGGGCCCCTTCAGACGTACAGAACGAGGTAATATTTATGTACTTTCCATGATCGATGCCTTCTCCAGATATTTGGTAATGATTCCTTTGCCTGAACAAACTTCAAAAACCGTAGCTCGAGCGTTTGTAGAGGGTTGGATTCTCCGCTTCGGTGTCCCTGATAAATTAGTAACAGATCAAGGGAAAAATCTTGTATCTGAGTTATTTACACAAACCTGTAAACTGTTGGAATTGAAAAATTACAGACAACATCCTGGCACCCCAAAGTAACGGAAAATTGAAAAAGTGCACAGAACTATTGGTAAAACACTCAGTTATTATGTAAATAAATCTCATTCCAATTGGGACTCGATTTTGGACTATATAGTTTCGAGTTATAATGCAAACACCCACTCCAGTACGGGGAAATCACCGTTTGAAGTTTTGTATGGTTCAGAAATGGTCTCACCCTTCCTTTCATTTAAAACAACCAAAGAAATTAACAATCCAGAAGTTAGAAGTCTTGCTTTCAAACTTAAAAGAATATGGGATCAAGTTAGGAAGAAAAATTTAGCTGCATACTTAAAACAGGAAAAAGAGTACAATAAAAAGCTAAACCACAAGATATTCCAGTAGGAAGTTATGTTATGTTGTCTAAACCCTATCAGAAAAAAGGTCTTTCCAAAAAATTTAGAGTTAATTTCACTGGTCCGTATCAGGTAACGCAATCTCTTGGTCCTGTTAATGTACGAATCAAACTTCCCGATCGAGAAATTGTTGTAAACAAGAATAGGTTACGACCATACTTTTGGGAACCTAAAGATACAGTTCATCCGGAAAAACCCAATACAAACACCACACCACAGCCATCATCTTCTAAATTCGTTGCTCCATCTGTTAAACCCAACACTTCACATTCACATAATCTACGAAGTAACCCTTCCTTTAAGCACGGATATTCCACTCAAAAAAACTACAAACTATAGCCTCAGGCCAAGAAAGTAAGCTCCTTCTATTTCATAATGTTGTTCAAAACTATTATTTTATGTCTATGTACTTGGTAACTCTCAAAATTAATTTTGTTTTGAAGTAGTGGAGGCTGGATATGAACTAAGAACCTTCAAGTTGCATATGTCTTTATGGATATCAATCTTTTTCATTTTTTACTGTGATTTTATATGTAATTGCAGACAGAGTTGATGATTTCAGGCTTACTAGAAACTCTGTCGGCAATCATTAGAAATTATTTCCAGCGAGATACTGCTGTAGTTATATTGCTTACCGGCCACGGGCCGAGCGCGCCGGGTCAGGCATCTCTTCCTACGCACGCAGCGTAATCAGAGACGCGCTGTCAGCGCTCTGCACCTGTGCACATAGACAGCGACCGTAAAATACCAGCCATCCAAGTAACACTCAATCAATGTGCTAGTGAAACGATTCTTTCTTTTTTCAGGGACAATATTATTATTTTTTGTAATATATTCAGGATTTTGTTATTGTTGTTGTTAATAACTACAGAGACTAGGGTCACTTAATCATTTGTTCTAGATATTAGATTCAAGGGACTTATTGTTTTTTTTTTTTTTGTTATTCACACTCTATTTTTTTTAATGCACACAATTCTATATATATATATTTTTTTTTAAGTTTTAGGTTGAATGTAGGGTTTATGAGAAATATTTTGTAGTGACACGGGATTATTTTAAGTTTGAAGTCTACTGGTTGAGGGAATAATTTTCATTATTATCTTTACTTTTTTTATTTTATTTTTGGGAAGTTCAACATGTTTTTTATTAGAATTATTTTGTTACACACATTTTTGCTATTTTTGTTTCCTTATTACGTGCAATTATTGGAAGTTCAATATCTAAGAAATGGAGTAGTTTTTTCGAGAGAAGATGATATTTTAGCCATTACTAATCATTGGTCAGTCATTCTGGATTACGATCTACAAAGCTTTGGAGATGAAGCATACAACTTAATAGTATTTTCAATGATTTAGATACAATTCTTAAGGCGAAACAATTCTTACGACAGTTTCATTCTAGAGTCATTTCTTCAAATCTCAAGGGTATTCATTTTTCCCTCCAAGAAGAATTCAGCAACATTTAGAATTATTGCCACATAAACCAACTAGAACTAAGCGATCTTGGTTCGACCTTGGCGGTAAAAGTCTAAAAACTTTATTTGGAGTCCTCGATTCTGATGATTTATTACAAATTCAAGCTAGATTACAAACCTTAGAATCTAATGATCAGGATTTCAACTTAGCATTGATTCTCAATTAATCCTCATCCAAAATTTGGAAAACGCGGTCTCAAATCATTCTGCAGCAATCAAATCCCTGGCTAATGCTTTCATTTCACAAACTGAGCAGATACAGGCAGTGCTAACACACAGTATCCATAATATTGAAAATATTTTGCAATATCAAGTATTCGGTATTCACACTTTACAAGAACTTATAGTTGGATTGACACATATGCGAATAGAATTAATTAAGCTAAGAATGGCCTTACTTCAAGGTTCACATGGTAAATTAAGTGACATTCTTTTAGGCCCTAAACTTTTTTTTAAATATCTGCATTTAATTCAGAATCAATTAGATTCCAACTCATTCATGATTGTTCCTTGCACAGAACAGAACTTATATATTTATTACCAGCTATCAAAAGTCAACATAGTTTTAATGGAAGATAATTTAAGATTAATTGTTAACATTCCTTTAGGGAACAATAGATTCAGTGCTAGAACATTATACTATTCACACATTTCCTGTTCTTTGGAATGAAACAGAAAAGCATGTAAGATGGGTTATGCAGGACACACTTTTACTCAGCAGAGATCATAAAATGTACAAAACCTTTAACCACAATGAGTTACATATTTGTGAATCAAATGTCCTTACAATTTGTCCAGTAATGTCATTGCATGATGTGCGAGTCCATACTTGTGAAATTGATATGTTTTTTTCAGGACAAAATTTTAAATCATGTCAGAGAGAAATTTTTACATTAACCAAACCATATTTCTCTAAGATGCATACCAATTGGATATTTTCATTACCATTTCCATATACTATTACAGCAACTTGTAAATCAGCAGACCGAACAAAACCAGATATTCATAAATTGTTGTTAGAAGGATCCGGTTTACTTGTAAATGCAACCACTGTCAAATTTCAGGAACAGATTTTACAATGCCAGCAACTTACAGCACTCAGATTCATTCTTCATTATCTTATCCTAACTATTTTTTACCTACTTTTACTCATGAAATTTATCATGATACCGAATTAGTTAATTTAAATGTAACCCATCACTTACCTCTCAAAGATGAGGTGCATAAATATTTGCAAAACGCTCAAGATTCTGTAAAACTTAATCACATTGTCACTCACCTAAGATCTCAAATTCACTCCAAAGCACACCAAACAATTCTCATTAGTTCCATAAGTGTCTCCACAATCATTGGTATTCTAGTCATTTTTACTATTATGTTTTTTATATGCAGACGCCATCTTAACAAGATGTTTCACAAACGTTCCATTATGGGCAATACAATTCCAACAGGCAGTCAGATTATTGTACTTGTTCCAGACTCGCCAAATACTAATTCTAATGGGGAAACACCCAGCACACATAATTAATATATTTTCAACTGTTCATTATTATTATCTTTTGCATATTTTATGATTATTTTTATTTGGTTTTATGGGTATTCATATCTTTGACATTTCATGTTTTGTTTTGCTTTACTAAGATTCTATTTGTGTTTATGAATGCATATTTAAGGCAAGAGGTATTTCGTAACACGTTAGCATGCATATATTGATCCTTACTTATCACCAGTACCATTTATACAATTTTTCAAAAAAAAATTTTTTTTTTACTATACACTGTGGTGCCAAATTTTGATTGCTAGTGTTTGATGTTATTCCCGCGCTACGGGAGTAGCGCGTTTTTTCAACACCGGGGGATATGTGACGGGACGTCATTTATTATAATATTTAAATACAGAAATCATGTAAGTTTTCGAAGTTTCAATGCAGCCAGACGTCGAGTAAGCACGTCCTGTTGTTCGACTTTCTGCCGATCGACAGTTCGGATTACAAGCTACACGTGCAGTGCTGAGCATGCAAGCCAATACTTTTCCAGCAAGCTAGAATACATTGATCACACTCACTTCTTGAGTGACGATCTACAAGATAACACCTAGGCCTCGGAGATAGATATTCGCTGCACCAACCTCATCATTCTCTGTTAGTTGTGAACTGTAGGGCTGAGTTTCATCCCTAGGGTCAGTATTGCGGGTTACGGGATACCTCTTAATATGTAACATCGACTGTAGTTGATTTATGGTCCAGTGCAATTAAATGGGGTTTCCAGGGACATTTTATTTCAAGTAGCTCGTAGCTGCCCGCTCCCTCTCCTATTTACAAGTTATCCTCGATGCTCATGTTTATTTGCTAGCGCAAGAGAAGAAGAGGATAGGCTCAAGAGAGAAGAAGTCAAGAGCAGAAGATACGAAGAAAGTCGGCGCAAGTCATAGGGCATCGTAGGTTAACCATTTAGAACCCACGTGTCAGTCATCCTGGCACACCCTTTCAATAGGCATAGCACGATCCTATATAAATACATATAGGGTCAGCCACATAATTATCAAATTACTGTTGCTTTTCATTTACAAGGCATTAAGAGATCTTCAGGTATACAAAAACTTAAAAAAAACTCAAGATAGAAACCGAGGTTCATAAGAATATAAAATTATCTCAATACTAAGACAGTACACTGAGGAGCAACACAATAAATCGGAGAGGTACTTCCGTGCCGGCCACTAGCCAAGGTCCCACACTACCAGCCATCTGACTTCAGTTTTCTGCAGCCATCAAAACAAATCCTGGAACCGTCCCTAATCTCCAACATAAACTAAACATTTCACAAATAATAAGTACCAACAATTATCACCCATAGAACATTGTTACACATTTCACAGACAGGTGGCAACACCTTCACTGCTAACACTAGCACATAGTACAACCTGGCAGGAGGTATAAAATACTTGGTGGCGGCAAAGGCATGTTGCCGTAAAACCAAAAGCTCCAAATTTGACCATGCCAACAATTAACGAAACAGTTGTAACTCTTCATATTTTCATTCAGTGATGTCACACGGCATAATTTTTTGGGGAAACTCTTCACAAAGTAATAAAGTTTTCTTAGCCCCAGAAAAGAGCTATTAGGATGTTGTGTAGGGTAAAACCAAGAACTTCTTGCAGACAACTTTTTAAAAAACTCAATATTCTTACAATGATTTCTCAGGATATATATTCTCTCATGTGCTTTGTTATAGATCATTTTAACCTTTTTACTTCTAATTCACAGGTACACAATTTCAATACAAGAAACAGAAATAACTTGCTCAAAACACAAACATTTCTGTCATTAGTACAAAGAGGGGTTAATTATTCTGATATACATCTATTTAATAAACTTCCCAAGAGTATAAAACAGTTTGCACATATTTAAAGAAAAACTGAAAGATTATGTTATTAGCAACTACTCCTGCTCCATTCAAGAATTCGAACAAAATAATTAATGGTATTCAATATGACTTTTGCAAAATTCAGTTGTAAAAATTAATGTTTATTTTTATTCTCTTTATTTGTCTTTGTAACAAATAATTGTTTTTACTATGATTATGGCTCATATTGTATGTATGTGTATTGACCATGACATGTTTCAGAGAGGTCCTTCCTCAGCTGGGATCCATGAAACAAGATTGATAAATAAAAGAGTAAAACTAATCGCAGGCAGCTGCCAACCCAAAATGAGGGAGATGGCGAAGAAGAAGATTAAGACTTTAGTGAAAACTAACGCAAGGACAATGACTTGTTACGTGTAGAGAAATTTTAACTAGAACAGCTAACAAGATGGAGTTCTGAAAAGCATTTCTCCAAATTAGATTGAATGTTGCATTCTTCAGTACCAAGAAATGGTTTATGAAAATAATTTTTTAGGTAATGAGTTAAGAGATATTTCATTTTAAATGAGAAGACGAGCCAGGATCAAACCCATTTATTATTTTTGAGTGTGTTACTCTTTACATGCTTCCCAATTGTGTTAGAAGTTCTCCATTAAATAAATTTAGAACTTTGTTATTGGTCATTTTAATTGTTTTCTTGGCCTCCTTTCAATTTTTTTCTATTATTGTGGGCAATTTTCAATTTCCCACTTCCTCTGTCTAAACTAAAAAATGATGACATAAAAAATGAAGGAAGAAACTGCACGAAATCTAGAAAACATGCCAAAATAAAATTATGAATAAAGGATATGGCAGAAATCGTAGAGAAGACATACATATGAAGTCGTGGTAAATTATGTGAGCACTATTTTATTTGGGGGGGGGGGGGGACATTTAGTTTTATCATGCATAACTCTTTCGCTGTTTGGTTTGAATTAATGTCAGTAGAACTACTGTGACAAATGTTATGTCACAATTCAAAATACACACCTTCCTAGTTCTTTAATACAATCCCTTTCCAGTATACATGTAACACTGAAGAAAACCATCTCACATAAATTAGAGTTGGTAATTTTTAAGATATATTACTACAATGAACAGCAAAAGTAAAGCTTTCAAAGAAAACTTAAAATATGTGGCTTTGTGAAGAGTGTGGAAGAATTGATGTGTAAACTATAAACAAAATAAAGGAAATCCTATACAATATATTAAAGGAATATATTTTCCACAGAAAAGGAATATACTTTTCAATGTTGCACAGAAAAAGTGTCATCATCAGCAACAGAACTGCAAAATAATTTGTTGAGCCCAAGCAGGAATATAATTAAATTAATGATGTACAAATAGTGAAATCAATCATATACTACATTTAAGAAACACATTACAGAAATATTGTCACAAAACAGGGAGAGAGAACTGGTTCACAGAAAAATGTGAATATACAAATATGATTTAAATAACAGTTTTTTCCTCCCATTCTCGGGCTCTTTCAAATCACTCTTATTATACTTTGTACAAAAATAAATTTGTAAGGCTCAAGCCTAAAGAAAATTATTTACAAAATTTACATTTTCCAACAGGCACAAAAGACTGTAGATACATTCAGTACTGTATGAAAGCTACAGTGGCCAAAATTCTAAAACCCTAACCTAAAAAGTTATCTCGAACAAACGAAATTCATTACACACTGAAATATTCTAATTTTAATAACAACAATCATAATTGGTTTCATCAGGGGTATCAAACAAAAAAAGCCTCTCCATACCATAATTTACAGATCCCTAACTTTTTACAAAATGCTTACAAATTCTACTCCACAGTATACAAACACGCCACAGTGCAGCAGTACTCTAATTTTGAAATGAACTTTCATCAACCCCAGATAGCATTACAGGAATGTAACACATGTGACCCTCCTGACAAACCAAATTGGATGTTTAGTCTTTGAGTAGGTCATCAATGTCATTGAGAACATCCTCTGCTACCCCTGTATCATCTTCCACACCCTCACATAGCAGTTCATCCTCCGAATGCTCACCCATTTCAATCAGATCCCCATCTGCTGCGTTTTCCCCATTAGCAACTCCCAAACATTCTGCAGACACACCCACCCCATTTGTCGTCACCGGATGTCTGTCCCGCTTGAGCCTGATTACACCTGCACGCACAACAGGTTCTGCTTGTTTCCTTCTCAGCTTTGTTGGTGGTAATGAAACATCTTTCTCATTTGTGTCCTCTGCACTTTCTGTAGGCCTCTTCTGCCCGACTACAACATCACTTTTGTCTCCTCCACTCTCCATGCGGCGATTTCGCCGTATCTCTTCAAGAGTAAGCACACGGAATGTGCCAGGATCTTGCTCTGCACCCACAACTGCCCTTCGTGAAGACAGCCGGTTACGCAGATCCATTCCTCCACCCCCGTCGTCGCTGTAACCGTAGAAGGCTGCAGACTCGGCCTGGACACGTTCTAGCCTGATCTCCTCCAGTGTCTTAACGTGCACCTTCCTCTGAGGCTTCTTAGTAGGGGTCGTGGTGGGAACACTTTCATTGTCTGACTCTGCAAGAACACGCGCAAAACCGACAAAGTATTAGCCAAAATCTCAAATTTTGTAGGCAAATGATGAAAAGATTAAAATATTCTTTTTTATTTTAAAAAATTAAGACAGACTCTATAGCGGAACGGCCAACCTCACCAATGAAGGCAAGATGACACTTTTTTTAGGCATTCTTGCAGATCAGCAATTTAAGCATAGGTAGAGCTAGTTCTTTTGTTGAGATAAATATGTTTATTTCTCACTCATAATAAACAGGTCCTGTAATGACAGGAGTAGTACAGAATATCTGATTGAAAATAAAAATTATAATTTGAATTATGGAAAATGGGGGAAGAAAAGAACATTAACTGTACTCCTTGAAACTAATATTGAACTGTATAACAAAATTTTGTTAATAATTTATGCTATCAATAACATTAACAAAATGAACCAAGCTGCAATCTTAACAAATGCATTTGAAAAACAAAATCTTCAATAAATATTATGACTAATGAAAACAATATCAGTGCACACTAACATACAGCTTTCCAGTGCAACAAAAATAATTCTGGATTCTGTGCACTAGTTTTGTGAGAAATTAATAATTTGTTAAAAAAGAAACAAATTGACATACAGAAATCTCAAGAAAATCAAATAAACTCTGATGGTTTCTGTGACAAATTTTCATCACAGAATAACAAAATTGAGCGTGTGAAAAATATCACATCACCATGCACTCTGTGCACAGCAGAAAGTTATACAAGCAGAGTAAATTTTTTACAAATTGCCTATAAAACTGTGGGTGTATCTATGTTATTGGATAGTATAAACAGGAACAATTCCTTTGAAACAAATACTGCCAGGACAGCATTTAGGCTGCGTAGTTAATTATCAGCAATATAGCACATCATGATATATCTGCAAGTTGCCTGACAGAAACTATCATAGTTTTATAATTATTATTGTTTATTTTCTTTGAAGGGGCTTGCTCACCAAAGAGATAATGCACCTTCAAGTAGAGGCACAAATTAATTACACATGAAAAATAAAAAATAAACTGATATAATATTAGTAATATCAAATAAATATTAACAATATCATGGAAACTTGGTTATTGACATAGTTTATTCACCACCAGAAATAAATGTGATAAAATGTTCCTCTAGTTATAACTAGTTACAACACACAGTGCCAGCAGTGTAGCAACACTGTACACCTCCACACTACTGTAAATGTATCTTCAGAATGCTAATCAAAACTGAAACAAATATGAATGACAACACCCAAAATTGTAACAATGTTTCTCTATTAAATCTGATAGTAAATTGCTAAGAAACTGCTTCACATCTTATTAGATCCCAGAGAGCTTCAGAAATTCCTAGTATTGCAGCTCAGGAGGAAAAAAAAAAAAAAAAATCCTGCTTTGTAAAGCACACTTACAATGTAATGGTGCACTCATTATGTTGTTGTAACTACAGATGGTGAGAACATTTTTCAAAATTAAGCCAACAAAACTAAGGTCGCATTTTCAACACTAGAATACATACAGTTTCAGAAAACAATGAAAATCAAATTTTGTTTTTGTCAAACAAATGTAAATTACAAATAAAAATAACATTAATGCTAATACCTATCTTCAAGCCATTTTAAGACACTTATTTGCACCATGTGTGTATGCACACAAGTCAAATGATAACTGTTCAGTTATGCAACTTCAGCCTAGTATTGCTAAATTTAATCACATATTACTGCAATACTTTATAAGTTTAAAGAATTCCTCAAGAGTTCACAGTCACAAAAGTGTTCTCTCATATCAATGTTACAGTACACAGATATAAATAATAAAATATAAAGGAAAAGGCCAGACAACATTAATATATTTCCTGTTACAAGTAATGACTTCAGTATATTTCATAACTTTCATACAATTTTGTAACCGAGATTCTCAAATAAACTTCACACACTAATACTAGTAGTATCTTCAATTTAAAATAATAGTTGCCACACCAGGAAGAAGGATATGGCACTCATTGTCCCATGCACAATAGAACATCATAGGACATTGTTTGGAAGTACCAGAAATGATGCACAGTTGAAATCTCAAATGATGGTAGATGCAGAACTATCTGATACCCTAAAGAACGTAAAAATGAAACTATCAAGAAAAAAAATGAGAGAAATATGGGATGCAAGCATACAATCATACACAGCTAAGAAATGTGGGAACATGATACAACACTGCCACACTCAAACTCACCCAGCAGGAAGTGTAAGTTTGATAGTGGCAAACTGTCAATTTTTTCTGTCATTTATTGAAACGAAATCAACAAATTTATCTGTAACATGCTCCACATGTTATAGAAATGCCATGACAAAAAGTGTGCGACAGATGTCAAGTGCACCTTCTGCCAGAGGGAGGTGTGGCACCCGTCGATTATGCTGCCGGTGAGGGATACCAGGGAAGAAGCAGTCGGTGTAAAGAGGCTGCAGGGCCTCACTAGTACAGCCGCATACCTTCCTCGAAGTTGACCACGAGAGGATCTACAGGTGGACTGCCATAACCAGAGACAGCTTCACTACCCGGCTGCTGTTGTGGGGATTGGTGAGAAGGTAACTGCTGCCTTCGTCCGCGACCTGCGCCTTGTCCACCAGCCGCAGGGATGTCATTATCATTGGTGCCACCTAGCCTATCACCATCATTTGACACTGCAAATAAAGTGGTAAAATTTTAGTTGCCTGTGACTAAATTTATTATTACTTTTACACAACCATGTAATTGTACTTTTCAAAGATGAAGTAAACCCATCATTTAATAAAGCTGAAAATACAGTGCCATGACTGCAAAAAGAAGAAAACGAATGTACAATAATATGTGAAATATTTATGAGAGGGAGTGACACATAAGAAAGCCTGCAAAAAGATTAATAAGAGGTCGCCAAAAATATTTTGTATTATATTTATCTTGTTGTTTTGCTGTATCCACACCCTATCGTCATCACTCCTCATAAATAAAATATTTCATTTCTCTATCCTCATACCTCGAAGGACTGTTCCCTTTTCAACTAGGTAATCAAACTTTATCTCAAAAAACAAAGCACATTCAGTTCACAAATGAGATGATCTGGTCTCTCACATCATGTTGAATATGTTGAACAGCCTTATGGAATGTCATGCAACATCTTTTGAAAGTTGTATTTGTCAACAATAAAATTGCCAACTTTACCCTCTGGTTATCTTGCTATCTACAGTAGTTGTGGAAAAACTCACAGAGTTTGTTGTATTGCACTAGAAGCACATGCACAGCAATAGTGAAATCAAAATCTCAGTCACAGGAATCAATACCTGCATTGCACTTACTAGGCACATAATATGATGTGATATTCTACTATGGTTACTCATGTCTAGTGAGCTTTCTAAACAATACATATTCTGGAGAAATAATGCTTATCCAATACAGATGAATGATTACATGAAAATTTCAATCTTGTATGTTTTTTTCTTCTTTTTTGCTTCAGGATTTTTTATTTTTTTTTTGTAACTGCTTTACGTCTCTTTTTAACATCGAGATTTTTAGAGACGGGAAAGGATGGGGGGCAAGGATGGGGGCAAGGAATGGGAAGGAATTCGGCCATGGCCTTTTGAAGGAAGCATCCCGGCATTTGCCTGGAGTGATTTGGGGAAACCATGGAAAACCCAAATCTGGATGCCCAGACGGGGATTCGAACCGCCGTCCTCCCGAATGCGAGGCGAGAACACTAACCGTTACACCACCCTGCTCGGTTCCAGGATTAATGCCTTGCTGACAACGAGGTCACTAGAGGCAGGAAAGAATGGGAGACAAGGAACAGGAAGGAATTCAGCTATGGCATTTAGAAGGAACTATCACAGCATTTGCATGGAATGATTTTGGGAAACCATGTATAACTGAAATCTGCATGACCAGACAGAGATTTGAAACCATGTCCTCCTACATGCGAGGCCTGAGTGTTACCGTTTATCCTCTGGGTACAGTACAATAATCGGGAATTTGTTTGAAATTGTTTATTAACACACTTTCTTCATCCAATATTTTAAGTAAAATTAAATGTCGAAATTTAAAATAGTATAAAAGACTTCGATAGCGTGACTTTATGCCATGATGAATGTTAATCAACGTTTATGTCATCACATGCCAGTAACCAAACACAGTAAGAAACATTTTGTTTCTTTCTCAGATTTTGTGCATGAATTGATGAAAACGCAGTTATAAAAGATGTGTAGTGCCAAAAAGTACATATTCAAAATAAAACCTACCAAAGAATTAAATGCACCAATCACTGCTGTAATACAAAACAGTGCTACAGCTCACTTACAGAAAGCCAGACAAAGTGTGCAACCATTTCAGCTTATACAAAATCAGTTTCCAAGTCTGTATACTGACATGGCAGTATGGCCAATTCTTCGGGAATATGGTGCACCCATTTCAAACACACCATTTCTCCAACATCTCTCGCAGACATTTGGATGTAAGGGATCGCCACTCTTCGGCTTGACATACATGGTCAACAAGCATTTGTTGTCAAAACTATGTCATTTTATTCAACACTTATATGCTAAAAAACATAGTAATTTTGTATAACAAATAACCCTATAATTATCATACTAGTAGATGTAAAACTGTCAATTTTTAATCATTTAATACTCTTCACATGGGGGAATATTTCATTCATCACAACTCCGTCTGCGTATTTGTAGTTCTGATTTCAGCCAGTGTGTGTGGTTTTTTTAAAATTATTATTCAAACAGTTAAGACACCTGTTTGCATATCAGTCAACCACTCAAATGAAATCTCAAGAAAAATCTAGTAGCAAACAAGAATAAACGAAAACTTGAAGATCACTAATCAAGGCTGCCTGGAACACTGTAGCAAGAAATAAAAATGGTGGGAAATTTTGGTCTTGAAAAGAAACATTTAAAGTGAACTGTTAAAATTCTAGGTAAGAAAAAAGGAACATTTGCAGTAGTTAAACTTTTTACAAGTTGCAAAAAATAATGAAGAAGACTAAAGAAGTCCACTGGATAAGGCATGATGTCAACAAGATTATATTTTATTTAGATTTTGAAACTTAATTTTACACTGAAAAACTAGCTTGTGGAAGTATTGTCTCTTGCCACAACGTTATGTAGTGGTGGAATATGACTGTTAAAAGCATACGTTTACAATACTGAGCACACACATTAAAAAACTACACAGTAGAGCGTTGATAATCCGAACTAATTAGGACCAAGGGTGGTTCGGATTATCGATTTGTAGAGTCTTTATCTTGCCTATATAATTGGACTAAGCACTAATTTTGGACTAAGCACTAATTTTACATATACCTAGCAAAAGAAGTCTTTTATTTCCTTCTGCTTCATTTTGTAGAAACTTACGCTTCATTTTAGAAGATGAACAGGATGCGATAATAGTTGTATAATGTTGGCACATGGTACTTAAGTCAGCAGAACTCAACAACACAGCAAATCAGTGTCCAGAACGTTTCATGCTGGGTATTTAAAGTTACAATAATCACAGCTAAGCTATACTGCTTGAAATAATACAAACTAGAGTTTACGTCAGTTCTGTATGTGAATAATATTTGGAAAGAAACCTCGCTGTATATGTATGAATGTGTTTTCCTGCTTCGGTGAATTTAAAGCGCGAATAATGGATACATTATTTTAAGATAACTGTAATTGAGAAAGTTACTAAGTAAAACTCCGGTGAGGATTTGAAACTCACTAGGCAACCAGACTAACTTGCAATCCTTCAAACACTATCTAGTCTAAACATATTTATTCCAAGTAAAATCACAATAAAATGGCTTATTTCATCCTCATTAATGTTATTACATTACCAATTATAATTTCTGTCACATGTAACCAATTACATTATGCAAGAAATCTCACCTTCCTTATTTGTCTTGTCAACAACAGTTCCCACAGTATCTCGAGGTTTTTCATGCATAAATGGACAGTGTGGCTTCCGACAACCCCCAGGCTGATTCTCCCAGTAACATGGAATCAGTTTACGATTTTTCTGTAACAATGAATCAACCTTGAATGGAAACTGAAAGCCACACCAAATTCACATACACAATGTAATTCTAAGCTATAAAGTAATATATTTAACAGAATCAGCATTCAATGTAAAATAATGCAAGCTAGGTTTGAAAAATATTTACTCATTTAGTAAATAGGAATCATAATTCATTACTGCAGTTTTTTGTACCAATAAGTGTTTATTAGACAGCTTGCAAAAGAATAAATTGTCCATATTGAAACAAAATATTTTATGTCCAAGTTTTTCGCTCAGATTTCACAAAATTCCATGATAAACTATTACCTCATAATTTCCAAATAAGCTAAAACAGGATACATGATGATTATAAATAGTGATTAACTCTTTTGCTGCAGCAACACTAACAAAGTTTGTTTGTGAGAATGAAGGCTTTCACGGCGTATCGATGAAATATATAGTCTTCGCGGGTTTTCCGCCGTATGGTGTTGAAGAGAGACAACAACGAGCTTTCAGTGGCTGGCTCTGCCGCCATCTTCAGGTTAGATGTGTGCTGCAGGGAGTACCAGCGCTGCACTGACAGTGTCTGGCCTCTGCGCGCCCTAATAAGGCCTGGCCTCTCCCCTCCCCTCGCTCCGTCCCGCGGCTGCCGTCTTGCGCTCGTTGCTGATTGGCTGGTGGGGCGTCGGTCTCAGCCAACCCCGGCGGGCCGTAAACACTTCCCGTCGGCGCCCGCCTACCTCTCTGTTTGCAGGGTGAATGTTTCAGAAGGGACAGAGCCGGCTTCCACGCATCACTGAGCCATAAACCCGTGTCCCTGTTGACTGTGTTGTTGTTCAGCCGTATTTCTATCGCTTCCTTGATGACTGACTCCCAGTATAAGGAACACTTGGCCAGCACCTTTACGTTGCCAAAGTCCATCTTGTGGCCGTTTTCAATAACATGCTGGGCGACTGCTGATTGTTGTCTCTCTTCAACACCATACGGCGGAAAACCCGTGAAGACTATATTTCAAAGTTTGTTTGGTTTCTAGCTGTGACAAAGTATCGCTGACTGGTGACGTTTCGAGAAATTCCATTGTCATTTCTGCACATAAGTAGAAATCTGAGAAGCTTTTCTTTACAATGATTCTACGCTTTTATAAGAAAAGGCCTTACATAGAAATGTTTGGATTAGGATCATGTGTCTCTTAGATAAATTCTCTTGACAAGTTTCTTGAATTACATTGTAAGAAACAACATGCAATATATATATCTATAACTGAAAATAAATATAAAACAAAAATTTAGCAAATATTTAACCAAAATGATGAAACTTCTGAAAAGGTAATTTGTTTCAACAGATGGAAAGAACAGAAGTGAGGAAAGACATTTTTTTTCCAGCTGTCTGTGCCATGCTGACGTACTTACAGAAGACAGCAAATGTAGGCATCTGTCTGAATCACAAAGCTTTGATCTAGACGTTGTTAATATGGCTGTACCAAATGCTTAAATCACATTTGATTTCATCTCATCTCTTAACCCCCTTTTGCTTTATGTTCAATCATTTTTCTCTGATTTGCTACGAGGCATTTAACCACTACCCATGTCTGTTAATGTCACTACATTTTTTGTTTACTTCCCAATCTAATTTACTATTCTGCTGCAGAAATGATTTATTGTAATTGCTATTTTTCCTAATAACTGACTTATCCTTCATTTAACACCATTAATATTTGTCACTAATACCTCCTTGTTTATTATAAAATTGTACCATGTGTATGTAAAGACAGAATAAAATATTTATTTACATTTCTGAAAAGCTTACTGGTGGTGTACATAAACACAGGTTAGAGAGAAAAAAAAATCAAATAAAGACAAACACAACAGCAGTCTGAAAATTTAAGAAAAAAGAAACTTTTTTTGATTATTTACTTGATTACTTCCCCCTCCCCAAATACTCCATTACAATTTATACACATTGTATGGCATACAAATGAATGATGATGAAATATTGTATCTTGGATAAAAATGTAAAGGGAATCTGTTTTAAATAATAGTTCCAGCAGATTATATATCAGCTGCTCACTACCATTCTAAAGCAATCTAATCACTATCACATAGTAAAATGAAAGAAAAGTTTAATGACATTTATTTCGAAAAGAGAAAGCGTTTGATCATGCAAAACTATTAAATAGATTTTAAAGAAATTGCACAGTGATAACATAACTGGTTAACACTTAGGATACTGTATACTCTGGTTAGTAACAAGAGTTCTCAAAGAAATGAGGAAAAACTGTAATTTTGACCCCAATTAATACCATACTTCCTGAGGGTACAGAGATCCAGACGGTAAATTTGAAAAATTTTGTATGTCTGTCAAGTAAAAACCAATTAATGCTTTTCAATAAAACTGCACTACCTCACATTATATTAGTGGCAACTTTTGTTAAGTTTTAATGTGATATCAGCAAATAGAGTTGAAAAAAATGGTCTACAAATTTGTTTCACAGATTTCTCAAAGTCAAAATGTTTACCATGACTAGATAAATGGCAGACCAATCCGTCATACGCACAGTAGTGTCTTAGATCTAATTAATTTCCATATGAAATTTATGATGTATGGAGATTACTTATATTCTTATTGATTTTATGCCCAATATTGATTCATCACACTATTTGTACCAAATCTTAATAAATTAATGATGATAATATATTACAAATTGAAAGAAAGAAGGGCAAGAGATTCTCTGGTCCAAGCAGACAAAGTTATAAGCAAAAGCTAGTCTGCATAAAAAGAAGCTGTCTGGAGAATTATTTTCAAGTATACGGTGTAATGTAACTAACAAATGAAAAGAAAAAAAAAGGTATTACAAACCTGAAACAAAATCCTTACCCTCAGTTCCATGTGCCTGAAATTACAGTGCTGGTTTAGACACTTGCCCTGTTGCCAGAATGTGCACACTGTCTCACAACCCAGGGCAGAGGGCTCATGGCGGAAGAGGCAACCATCTCCCTAGGAATATGAAAAATGTATTACCAAATATTTAAAAATTCCTATCAAGATGCAAACACTTAAAAATAAATAAGTACACATAGTCCAACAGCAACCATTCAATTACATTCTAAACGGATTTTCAGACTCCTTATTTCAATCCAAGTGTTCTCAACCCCTTTCCTTCTAACAACTCATAACTAGCTCACCTCCCATACTGTACAATCCAATATCCCTCCCTGGTTTTGTCTTCATTTGTCCCTAAAAGTACCATAATCTAACATAATTTATGTCAGTATATTTGTTGTTAGACAAACATTTAAATAGTAGAATCTTTTCTATTTTTATATACATTATCTTCTCATTTTCCACCACAGTGCAGTTTTAGTTACTCCCAGACTTATATCTAATGCATATCCTCATTTCCTGCTGTGGTATTAGACCTCCAACACACAGCAATCAGTAGAGAACAGTTCTGGTCCACGAGCTGGTAGTCCCGAAGATCAGCTAATAATGGACACCAATTGCCGGTTCCTGCTACCTGTTATTGGGAGGGCTGGATGGTTGTAGGGCGAGACTAATTAGATGCCAAACTAAGAATACGATTTGTTGCTTCACACGTGGTGTGGAGGCAAGAGTGTTGTGGAGGGACATTCTGTTCCTGGCAGTAGAACTTTAAGGTATTTGTGAACCTCCACGGGCTTGCTAGACTGAGGTTTATCAGTTACCATGAGCCGGCATCCTGAGCCTCGGGTTACTACACGCCAACGCCTGCCTGGAGGTTTTCTGACATCATCTTGACACCAAAGTTGACAACATGATACTCTCAGCAGATGGGTACTGTGATCCACAAATAAGACCTCGGCGCGGCAACAAATTCTTCGGCATCCTGTAAAGCGGTCCGCTGCTGACCTTGTCCCAGTATTCTAAGCATTCGACAAGCCCAGTATTTTGAGGTAGTCTCTTGCTCTATCTCTTTCACAGTTTGCAGGCCCCAATTATCGATAGTTACGACTTGTCAAGCCAGTCTCACGAACCTTGTCAAAGTAAAGACATTAAGCATGAAGAATCAGTGTAATTCATCTTGTGTTAAGGCGTGCACGAACCAATGACTCGTATTGATTTATGTAAATGTGCTTGTGAAATAAATTCAATACGAGTTATATTTTTATGGAATTTCATCACCCTATCAATTCCCAATGTGTATAAATTTTCAATGTCAGGGAGCGTGCACAAACCACGTAGCTCCATTTTGGCCTACTGTGAACCCCCCCTCCCCCCCACGTAGCCCTACGTGGCTTTTGCCTCTACCCCCCCCCCCCCCACGTAGCTTTTTTCCCTTTTGATTCCAGAAGATATTTTTCACCGTTTTCTCTTGTCAGACGATTGTAAATTTTGTAAAGGAGATAATAAACTGACGGAAATAAATATTCGCATGCTGTTGTGTGTTTTGTTCCCCATTTTAACTGTCAAAAATGTTATGAAAGGAAAGCTACGTGGCCTGGCTCCGAACCCCCCCTCCCCCCACGTAGCCCAACGTAGCCTTCCAGCCAACCCCTCCCCCCCCCTGGACCGAGCCACGTGGTTTGTGCACGCTCCCTGAGGAACTTGACTTTGATCCCAAATCACCATTCAGTGCTCCCTAACAATAATGATCATTTCATAGCTGACAAATTATTCTATGAAAAACTTTCAACATTTTAAAATTCTTCATGTTTTATGTGTCTGGTTCCTATTTTATAAGCACACATTTTTAAAAGTTGTTAAAGAAATAAAATGCCAAGTTTATGTTTTCAAAAACCCTCTTTTCATTCATTCTTACCACTGATCAGAAACAAAAAAATCAGTGAGGAACATCTTTTCATGAAGTTGTAAAGAATTATAAAGAACGGTGGAACAAATTAACTGAAAAGCAATGGGCTTAAATAATACTCTTGTACAATCTCTATTGGTTCCAGAAAATTTGTAATTACACTAGCTGGTGCCCACAACTTCGTTCGTGTTTGTAAAGAATTTGGATTGACAGCAACCGACATCTAACCACCATAGTGTACGACGGCAGACTTGATGCCATTACCATACACAAACGCCAGTCATCAGCACTATGTAGTTCAGGCAGCAAAGTAAAATATACGGACATACGTCTTTGGTCGAAATACAAAAATATCCTTGATCGACCACTTTCAACCACCATATCTCCCACAATTACCAAAATTTGGCCAATGTTGTGGTCAATGGGTGACACTGTGCTACTACCACCCACAAACACCAGTGATCTGCACTAGATAGTTTTGGCTGAAAAGTAATACACCACGACACATACGTCTTTGGTAGAAGTATGAAAGTGGCGCAGGTCAACCAATTTCAACCACCGTATCTCCCACACCCCCATAGCTACTAACATCTAACCAGCATAGTGCACAAAAGGAGACATGGTACTATTATCACACACAAACACCAATGGTCTATCCTATGTAGTTTTGGCAGCAAAGTGACATAAACGGAGACACATGTCTTTGGTTGAAATACGAAAATTTCTTGATCGGCCATATTCAACCACCATATCTCCCACAGTTACCGAAATTCGGCAAACGTTGTGACTGACGATGACTCTGTGCTACTACCACACACAAACACCAGTGATTAGCGTTAGATAGCTTTGGCTGAAAAGTGATACACCATGACACATACGTCTTTGGTAGAAATATGAGAGCCGCAGGTTGACCACTTTCAACCACCTTATCTCCCACACCTCCATAGCTACCGACATCTAACCACCATAGCACACGATAGGAGACACGATACCACTACTACACACAAACATCAATGATCTACGCTATGTAGTTCAGGTAGCAAAGTAAAATATATGGAGACACATGTCTTTGGTCAAAATACGAAAATATCCTTGATAAGCCACTTTCAATCACCACATCTCCCACAACCCCACAGTTACCGAAATTCGGCCAACGTTGTGATCGACGGGTGCCTCTGTGCTACTACCACACACAAACACCAGTGATCTGTGCTAGATAGTTTTTGCAGCAAAGTGACATAAACGGAGACATATGTCTTTGGTCGAAATACGAAAATAACTTGATTGGCCACTTTCAACCACCATATCTCCCACACTAGCACAGTTACCAAAATTTGGCCAACGTTGTGATCGATGGGTGACTGCTACTACCACACACAAACACCAGTGATTTGCGTTAGATAGTTTTGGCTGAAAAGTTGTACACCATGACACATACGTCTTTGGTAGAAATATGAAAGTGACGCAAGTTGACCACTTTCAACCACCATATCTCCTACACCTACATAGCTACTGACATCTAACCACTATAGTGCACAATGGGAGATTAGATGCTATTACCAAACACAAACATCAATGGTCTATCCTATGTAGTTGCGGCAGGAAAGAGAAGTATAAGCATACACAATTCTTTGGTCGAAATATGAAAATGCCTTGCATCAATCAATTTTAATCATCATATTTCCCACATCCCTATAGCTATCGGCATTTAGCCAACGTTGTGCGCGACAAGAAACTCCATGCTACTTCCACACACAAACACCAGTGATCTGTGCTAGATAGTGGCGGCTGAAAAGTGAAATATAGGGAAACACACGTCTATTTTTATATACATATAAGATGTCATATTTATTTTCTTAGATATTGACAGCATACCAGGGGATAAACTTTGGGAATGTCTGACCAAACGGAAGGTACCAACAAACTTGATCACCAAAGTTAGAATGCTTTATGAGAGCTGCCAAAGCTGCATTCAAATTGGAGACTTCTATTCAGATTGGTTTGTGACTAACAAAGGTGTTCAGCAAGGTAGTGCATTATCACCGCTGTTGTTCATCATTGTAATGGACAAAATTATGAAGAGAGTAAAACAGCAACTCAACCCTGAAGCCTTTAAATCATTTGCATTTGCAGATGATGTTCTGATTTGAGGAAATACAGAAAAGGAAGTGAAACAGAAACTGAACCTCTGGAATAAGCATTTTAAGGAATTTGGCCTTAAAATAAGCCATACAAAAACAGTAGTTATGACTGTCAGCAGACAGAATATGAAGCCTATTATCTATCTGGATGGCGAACAATTGAATCAGGTGGATAATTTTCAGTACCCTGGCAGTAAAGTGACCTCTGACAGTCGATCCCAGAATGAAATTACCAATAGGGTACAAAGAGGAGCTCAGTTTTACCATCAAGTTAGACACCTTTTGTGAGAAAATCATGTTCCAATTACAGCCAAACTGGCACTGTATAATTCATACTTCTTACCAATTACAACGTACAGCCTGGAAGTATGTACCACTACCAACAGAGATGAAAACAGACTCCAGGCGGCCGAGATGAAATTCCTGAGATCAATGGTCCAGAAAACCAGAAGAGACAAGATCAGGAATGAAGTGATCCGCAAACAGATCCCAGTCAGTGAAACCCTCCAAGGAAAAATTGCCAATGCAAGATTGTGATGGCTAGGATACGTCAAGTGGATGGACCCTACAAGATCACCGAGGATTTGGCTGGAAAAAGAATTGGAGGGTAAAAGACAAAGAGGCCGGGCCAGAAGGAGATGGACTGATCTTGTCTACTAATAGTAGAAACGTTAAATTATATTAATAATATTAAAATCAATCACTGACTGGATTTGAAATGTGTAACCGATTTTCAGACGTAAAATACAAACGCTCGATAACCCTAGCGTTCCTGCTCTCACTCCGCCATGCCTACCATAACAGTTCGTGTTTCCTTAGAGGCAATAAATAATCAGATTTTTTTTTTTATTAAGTTCAATTTTTATTAAGAAATACAAAAAAAAATATTTTAATGATTCTCTATTGTTCATGTATTTTGGTGCATAGGTTGTACTCTTCAGTTAAGTACCTTGTGATACACGACATTTTTTGTTTTATTATCAGGCGCAAGAACAAACAACGCAGATGGTCTTCCGACCCGTGAACATGCCACATATAATTGACCATGGGAAAAACATGGATATTCCCGATTCAAACCACAAACTTTCAAGGATTGGCCTTGTGATTTGTTAATGGTCATGGTGAATGCAAGACGGATCGGAAATTGCAGTATTTTAAACTCAAACGGCATATTGGTTGGGATCATTGGGATCCATGGAATGAGAACTTGATCACCTTTGAATTTTCATTTGAGTATCGTCGCGTAAATCACATTGTTCATCAATTTACTTACCACCAAATGCGTACCGTTGCACAGTTTTGGTTGGTTTATGTTTCGAAGCATGATTACTACGGAGCCAACCTTTAGGAGTAAATTGTGCGGTGGTAAGCCAGGCACATACAAGGAGTATAAAAATTCAATTGGATAGTTGGTGGCTTCATCATCATTTGTTACACAGTCAATAGATTTGAATGAATGCATTGTTCCAATGATCTCATTCTGAATTATGTAGTTTAGGTCATCTACATCTTTATTCTTAGCCGCTAAAATTGCTCGCTCACTCAACCATTCATTATTTTTGTAGTTAGTAATGATGTTTGGGTATACTTTGTTGATAAGTTCGTCTTTCGATGAGACAAAGTTACAGAAATTATGAGGTAATGAAATCAATCCACTCGATTCGTCGACAGGTACTCGACCATTACCAATAGTCAGCAATTGTTCAGAGAAATCTTCAGCAGATGTATAATTAAGCAATGCAACTCTCATGTTTGTTGTCAGCTGAAGTTTCTACACATAGCGCCATAGATTCGATGATTTGAGGCAAGCGTTTATTTCGTCGGCAGCCGTTGATCTTGGAATTACTGGCAGTGTTTGGCGGAAATCACCAGACAGTAAAATCATTTCTCCTCCAAAACATCTCGAGTCACTGTGTAGATCTTTCAATGTTCGGTTAAGTACTTCTAATGCACGTTTATTCGCCATTGTGCATTCGTCCCAGATGACGATTTTCGATGCTGATAAAACTTTGGCCATTGCTGAGTTTTTTTGCAATATTACATGTTGGTTCTTCAATAGTTTGAAGATTTAACGGCAATTTTAATGCTGAATGAGCCGTACGGCATCCTTCTAACAATGTAGCTGCTATTCCAGAAGAAGCAACTGCAACCACAATGTTGGATCTCGCACGAACGTTTAGCTGTCATTTGCGTATTGTTGTTCCAAGTCAGATGCGTTTTTGTTATACCACGTTTTATAGTGTCACACGGGAACGCCGTCGAACGGAATAAAAAGTATCCTATGTCAGTCTCCTGGTTCTAAGCTACCTTCAAACCAATTTTCAGCCAAATCGGTACAACCATTCTTTAGTTATAAATAGTGTAACTAACACGACTTTCTTTTATATATATAGATAATAATTATAATAATAATAATCCAAGAATTCAAAGGTCTGCACAAAGGTAATGCAATGTATTTTTTGGGGCAATGGGTGTCACCCTGGTAAAATACTTGTCACTGGATACAGCAACCATCTCTGATCATATTTCTTAGTAAGCACATAATATGCAGGAACAGGGCCACTTTTAGGCTAAGTGGGCTCCTAGGCTATACATGTAGTGCAGGCTCTTGTCGGCAGTGGCAATTTTTTCTTCTTCTTTTAGCTCTACTACTGGCCTAGGGGAAGGCCCCTCCCACTGGTCATCGGGGACCCTCCTCTTTGTGGTGCAGGCCCCCTACTGTGCTGCGGGCCCCTGGGTAGCCTATGCATAAATGTGTTCCTGTGTAGGAACCAGATCTTCGTGTTGCACGATTGCGCAGATCCCCCACCACAACCTCTGCCATTGTCCGCTCCAATGTGTCATTCTTAGCCAAGGTACAGGCAATTGAACATGGCTGCTACGATTGATGCTCCTGCCAAACGAGAGTTACGTAGTGTAATCTGTTTTCTCCAAACAGAATAATGTAGTGCCCCTGAAATCCATCACAGAATGAGCAAAGTGAACATTGAAAATTTTATGAGTGATGGTTATGTACAGGAATGGTATGAAAAATGTATAGAAGGAAGAATTAACATCCATGATGAAGGTGGATAAGGGCACAAGTCTGTCATTACTGTAGGGCATGTTCAGCATGTTGATCAGGTGGTCTTAGGCAAACAAAGATTTACAACCAGTAAACTTTATGAAGAATTTCATGAAATTTCAAGGTCTGCTTCGTATACCAGTGCACAAGTCCTTGGATATCGAAAACTGTGTCCCCTTTGGATGCTGAAAGACAACCAAAAAATACAACTCATGGTGTCAGCCTTATCGTTTTTCACACATTATTACAATTAGGGGAAATGTTTTTTCTAAGTCCATCTTTACTAGCAATGACACCTGGGACCTGCATGACAATCCTGAAACAAAGGAACAGTCTAAACCGTGGAGGTACACACATTCTCCAAGAAAACTGAAAAAGTTGTGGCTACATTTTTCTAGAACCAACAAAGAGTGTTGGTGAATATTCTTCAGCAGGGTACAACAATAACAAAGGTAGTTTATTGTGAAACTTTAAATTGTCTCTGCAGAGCCATCCAAAACAAAGAGGAATGATCGCATCAGGCATGGTTTTGATCAATGACAATGCCTGACCACACTGTGCCAAGTTGACAGAAGACCTTCTTAAACAGTTCAAGTGGAACTTTTTGACCATCCACCATAAAGTCGGGACCTAGCACCGGCTGATTCTCATCCTTTCAGAGACTTGAAGGTATGACTGGGTAGACAAAGCTTAGCCACCGATGACAAACTTCAGGATGTCGTCAAGAAATATCTATCCTCACTGAAAATTAACTTCTTTGAAGAGGGCATCAAGAAGCTTGTGTCACAAATGTGCAGAAAACGATTCAGCCAAATTTGTCACTGCAGCATATTGACTGGCATCTAAAATCCTGCACCACATTGCATATCATGAACACCAGTTCACAAAATTCCATTCAACTTTTTTGGCAATAATTCCTATATCCTCACATAAATTAGTTTTGCGCCCCCCCCCCCCCCCACTGTTACATACCAATTTATTAAAAATATAAACTATGCATTATGCATAAATGGTGCCAGTTAGAAAACATGTAAGAAAAAGCTGTCCATTTAAGCAAATCATTCCTTTTTAACATCTAGAATTCTTCTAACAAAGCCATGATATTTTCAATCTGTCCCATCAAAGTACCTCATAAGTTTGCTTGCTACAACTGAAATGTAAGAAAATATCTTATATTTACTTAATGTTTTATCTGAGCAGCCTTGACAGTAGATTTCAATTTGAGCCGATTTTCTCTCCCAATTTCAGAATTATTTACTTTTACCAACAGTACATGCAACAAAATCTTCTCGGATGTCCAGCCGGATGGTGGTGTAAAAACACGACATTTCAACAGCTAACTCTGCTGTCTTCATCAGGTATCTGTAGTTGTTCTCAGCTGACTGTCTCTTCCTCGACTGGTTTGGCCATCCATCGAACCTCCTTTATACCTTCAGCTGGAAGGCCCGCTTGCTCTTATTGGTCGAGAGTGTTGGCTTTATACGCGGCCTGAGATGCTGGTGTGTCCGCTCCTGATTGGCCGTGACCGCTGGCTTTATCCGCGGTCCGCTGCGGCGCCCGACTGGTGTAATTTGCTTGTTAGGATCTGCTACGCTATCGTCGGAGATCGCTTATGATAGGTTTCCAGGCTTCGGTCAGAAAGAGGGACGGCAAGCTCTTTCTGAGCGAAGCCTGGACAGTCAGCTAAGAACAACTACAGATACCTGATGAAGACAGCAAAGTCAGCTGTTGAAATGTCGCGTTTTTACACCACCATCCGGCTGGACACCTGAGAAGATTTTGTTGAATAATACGCTGGGAAAGTCTCCACTCACACAACAGTACAGTACATGCATTGCCACTCAGTACTTACCTTCAAACACGTTGAATAATAATAAAAGTAGCAGTCATTGTTCTTCCTTGCAGCATCCATTATTTCTTTATATTTTTGATTTCTGCAAAAGGATATAGTGAATATTAACCTTATTTCATTCAAAGATAAGAAAAATATCAAAAACATTAATGTTGCTTGTAAAATGGAAAGCAGGAGCAAAAACTTGAAAACACTATACAACTTTACAACAATGTGAAAGAAATGTATTAAAATTACATTCACTACTTATTTTATTACTTTTTAAATTGTACTGAAAATAATTACACACTGACTAAATTTCACATGCTCATTATGTCTCAGCTGATTTCAGCAAATAAAAGTATTATTAATCAAGATAGTTATTATGTGGAAAGGAAAGATAAATTATACCCAACACTCACCAAAGTTGAAGTGAGGAGGGCAGCAGCAACACAAAATAATATACACAAAAACACAATATTTGAGGGTTAACCCTTTATCAACAGATATTAATCAATTCATTTTCCAACCTTAACATTCTCCTGACTTAGCCCCTGCATACTTTCTTTCATGCCTTAAATGTGAAAGTAGATGTGTAAAGGAACATAGTCAAATTAACTAGTGTTATTACAAAATTCAGTGGTTGAAATGTGCAACATGTCAAAAGCAAATTTTTTTCCAACAGCAGAACTTCTGGATTTGGTGCAGTTGCTCTGGAGGGAACTATTTCGAAGGTGATAAGACTGAGTATCTGTTGAGTTACCACAAGACTCAACAGAAGGCTTGACCCCTGAAGAAGACCAAATACCACAGTCAAAAAGTGAAAATCTAATAGATGTAGCATATATCTTGTGAAGCATTAGGTAATGTATGTTGTGCGAATTAAGAAAAATTTCTATTTAAGAAGAACAGAACATCAGGTGCCACTAATTTTACAAAAAGAATTGGATAAAACTACATTCAGAATATTTTACAATTTAAACTGCTCAAATCAATCATATCAAAGCTGCTTCAAAAAATAAAAAAAAGTGTACAACATGCCCAAAAGCTTTTTTTCACCTAACTGATTTTTTAGTAGAAATACACTACATTTTATATATGGTATTTGAAGCAATATGCATTTGCTATGTCGTAGAGAGCAATGACAAGTAGTGTAAAATTGGACAACCCTCAAAATTCCTTAGTTGAACAGCTGGCTTCCACACAAAGCAGAGTGATTTACCTGTGGCATATATCACAAATTATCACGATGGTTCAGTTTGGTGAACTGAAAATGAGTGTGTATGGCCAATGAAATACATTTGTATTTTAAAATATTTAATTAAGTGATTATAATTTCCCTTCATGTGTACCCATGTCATGGAGTAGCTCCAGAGTGGAGGGGATGCTTGCAAGGGGTTAGCAACGCTGGTGACATATGGAGAGACACGTGAAGAGAAGATACAGTTGGACAAGGTAGCAGTGAATATCAAGAGAACAATTAATTATTGGGACAACATACTGGCTTGAGTGTGAGTTGCGACAGTGGAATGGGAAAGAATTCAGCAATAAACTTTTGAAGAAACCATTCCAGCCACCACCTAGAGTGATTTGGGCAGACCACGGAGAACACTATCTCTGAGGCTGGACAAATCCTGCATTCTCCCATATGTGAGGACAGAACGTTATCACTCACCCACCACATTCAGTCTGTACAGTAAAGGCAGGTAAGTTGTTATATGAGTGGAAATGGTATTTCCAATATGGTAGGCCTGGAATTGGCACTGATAGCTGGATGCATTCTGTACAATTTTCAGCTTGGTGTATGTATATATACAGCCTTATTATCTTCATCTGTGGTGAGTGATGGATTTACATGCAATATTCTTCCTCATTTTGGCAGCCTAAAAGCATTTTAATTCTTGTTACAACCATAATTGCCTTCTTTGTTTCTCTCACAATGTTGTTGGTACTGAAATTCCTCTACCAACAACATTTCGAGCTTTCACAAAGTTAATGAGCACATAATTGATATTTGATGTTCACCTGCTTGAGTGCAGCAACAAGAAAAAGGGCTAGTGTGATGCCACAGGACATGTACATGGGGTAAAAGTGTTAAAAACTATACATAGGAACTCTAAGAGATGGGGTTAAATATTTAATAAGGAATAGAAGTAAGAATTTTAAATTGTGGTAGTAATAGTGGAGCAGGCAGTATATTTCATTTTAGGATTATCGGGAGATGGCCACAGTTGCCATTATGGCAGCAAAGTGAAGCCTAGAGGTCAGTCACCCCCCTGGATTGAGGGGAAAGGTTGTGCCAGCCCATGAACCCCAAAAGGCATCTTTTGGGAGGGGTAGTATCTGTGGGAGCCAACGTATTCTCCCGTTTGGCAGAGATGGTACACACGACAACCGGGAGGTTAGGAAGTCAATGTTCCTCCCAAAAGACATCAGACAATGCAAATTACAGTTACCCAAAGGCAGGCCCGCTGTAAGCAGGCGACAAATCGAGCAATCGACTGTCACCGCCCCGATAATTGCCACTCCATTGTCGGCTCTGTAACAGTATCAGACCTAAAAAAAAAGGTCACCACAAAATAAACTTGCTGCCCTTTAATTATGATTTTGCCACCCCCCTGAAGCTGAGCATAGGTAATAGGTAGCTGCAGTCAAAGCCAGATCTGGGAAAGGGGGGAGGGGGGGGGGGCTGGTGAAAAATTAATATAGCGGTGACCCTGCTGGGAGTGACACTACAGAGTTCTACATCTAGATGAGAGACTTAGATCAAGTTAGAACAGATGGAATGAGACAGAGAGGGTACGAGATTGTTAGAAGATTCATTAGGAGATGCAACACTGACACCACTTCCATCTAAAGAAATGATAACATCAATATAACCTACAGTCACTGCCAATTGTAACTGTATTCGCCCAGTACTGCCCTGATACAACTTAAAACTAACAATGTAACGTAAGAGTCTCATATTTCACAAAATTAAATCCAGTTTAAGGTTCTGAGGGAACTTTAACAACTTGAATGTGTAATGATCTGCTAGGAATTTGTTCACGTTCAATTTGCTTATTCGAATTTTAATAAACATTGGATTCTACTGATTGTTAATAAATCATATTTTGTCAAGTTTAAAATCAGTGGTCTTTTAATTTACTACAAGAGAATATACCCCCCTCCTCTCATTTATAAATTTTTTAAATTTGAATTGATTTAATTTTCATGGAGTGCAAGTTCCAGTGGCAATGTCCCTACACATCCATTTTTCCCCTTTCCTGTACCCCTCTACTTTTGCCCTCTACAAATTTCTTCCTTCATCCCATGTTTACCTACCCAGCTAGATACCCTCTCTTCATGGATAGCTCAAAAGCCTGTTACGACCTCAGTGTAACTATTTTATATAACAATATTAAAATAGAAACTCCTCCACACAAGCAATACACATCCTTCCAGCATTTAATATGGCATTATTCAATGTAAGGCATGAATTTTCTTAATTTTAATGCACTATATTTGTGGTGAACCTTAATTTTCTGATGTTTTCTTGTACACCGATGTTTCGTAGCTGTGGAACCAAGGAATGAACAGTGTGTGGCTGTTTAACGAACATATAAACATTTTATGTATCAATATCATATTATAGGTGCAGTGATGCTAATGTATACAAAATGATGCCACTTAAAACATTTATATGTTGTTTACTGTGTTGGTTAATCATAATATTGTATATCATAAAGTAATTTCTGAAAGTGAATGTGTGAAAATAGTCTTTACCACAATTTAAAATATTTAATGATGTGTAGTATAAATTTTATTGGACAGTGTAACTGAAATTGTGAAGTGCAAAATAAGTTTAGTTACTTTTTTTTTGTAAAAATTACATTCAGAGAAAGTTTTGGCTGACTTAATTGATATGAATCACAGATAAAAAAAGGTTGTAAGAAACCCATGAAGCTTATTGATCTAATTCATATCGCCATGCATTATTGCCACTAAAATATGATACAGTACGTGTATTAATATGCACGAGATTGAAGTATTGTTTTTCTGGTGGCAAGTTTAGCGTTGTATGTGTTTAGGTTGAAATGCAACCTGAACGCGGATTAAAACAGAAACCTTTTGCTGCAGCGCTAGGCACAAGGAATTACACTGAATTTTATTTTATAACAATTCTATTTAGTTATGCAATTGCTAAGAAATGAATTGTCAGAACACTGAAAGAAAGGTATGTATTTCATTTAAATTGGGATATTAATTATCATTTTTTCTTTACTGAAATCATTACATGGTTTGAATGAAAGAAGTTCCAAATTGATCGTGATATATGTGGCCTAAATCACAATTAAATATTGCGTGACATAATGTGAGTTGTTAAGATTTATTTTTAACATCCTTCGTTTTCACTGGGGTCATTATTTCAGGCGATATAAGCTGTGTCCGCCATCGATCTTCATCACAGGCAATAAGAAATAAAGGTGTAAATAGCTGTGAAGATTTGGGATCAAGTTTATATTGCAATGCATGATGACTCTGACATTTGCTACAGAGAATGTATTAATTCACGTGTGATTGAAGCTTTGCTTTTCTAGCAGCAATATTAGCGGAGATTGTGGTTAAGCTGAAATGCAACCTGGACCAAGTTGACAACTGAAGCTTTTTGCTGCAGCACAAGGGACGTTAAATTATAATGAGCTTTATTTTATAACAATTCTATTTAGTTAAGCAATTGCAGCGAAAAAAATTACCATAACTCTCTGTTAAACCTTGTCATTTTTTAATATAGGGCCACTGTCACATCCAAATGACCTACAAATCTGGATACTGCAAGATTCGAGCAGCTGGCCAAATGGAGATCCACAGTGGTCACTTAATATCTGACACTGTTCACACCCATTATATACCCTACCAGGCCTGACAATACTAAACATGAACACTAATGCACTCTAACAGCTGTTCTACCAGTCATCCTTTCTTCTTGTGGTCTGATGTGATATACTGGGACCTTGATGACAAGCATGCTTATCCTCATGTTTCCAACATCAAGCCGCTGTTATGTTTGAATGGCCCACAAATCTGGATACTGCACGATTTAACAAGCTGGCCAAATGAAGACCAACAATAAGGACCCTTTCAAACACTGTCAGGTATTGATAAGATTGTACTACACAAGTATGTGGCATTTCCGCTTGCTTCACAGTGGTCACTCAACATCTGACACTGTTCACACCCTTTATATACCACTAAACCTAGCAACAATACTAGATACAAACAGCACTAATACACTCTGGCAGCCTTTCTTCCTGTTACAGAGAATTGCAACTATAATCATTAACATACTTGCCGGTATGTATAGGTACAAAGTTACATTGACGCCTGACCATGTATTCTGGGTGCTTCAATTTTTATGTCTGTAAGTGTAATATTTAAAAGCGAAAAGAACAGTCACAAGTTAGCAAAAAACTGGCTGAAGAAAAAATGAGATAATCTCAGTTCTATTGACACACGTTTAAATAGTTGCATCAAAACAATTTCTATTTTATCCTGTAGCCTCATAAATGTAAGTGCAAATCCGGATTTTGCACTCCTATGGCATTACATATCTTTCTGCTCATCATTATTAATGTCTTAAAGCAGAAACAGTGTTATTAACTTCTTAAAACCTTGTTTAATGTTAAACCACTTCAGGAACATTTTGAAGAACTTATTTTCAGCACCAATCTTAATACGAGATACAAATTTACACAGATCTTGCAAAAAAAAACAACAAAAAAAACAATTTTTTGCCCATTTGCTAATTTTTAAAATTAGCAAAGAAAACAGCGAGAAAAAAGTTATCTTTTTTTTCAATACCTTAATACGAAAAGCTTAGAAACCAAAATAAATTGAGAGAGACTTTAAACATGGAATGTATTCTTCTCACTTTTATATACAACCTAGAGCAGAAGCATGGAGGTAGAGATCCATAAGCTATTTCTTAAATGTATGACACAATCTCCACAAATTGGCCATTTACCCCTCATTACTCAGATACCAGACCAAGTAGGCCTGAGGAAGGGAGGCATTCTGGACATTCAACTTTGAATAAAACTAATAGGACAAAACCACAGTCATCAAGGCTGTTATCTCACACTATTTAATGAGCTAATTGGCTCATGATTTAAACAAAAACAAAACAAAAATCTTTCTTCAACAATTTACTTTAGCAGCATATAACCAGTTCCAACTATTATGACAATCTGTAAGTGTACCTTATAAAAGTTAAGAACCTGTAGAGCACACAAACATTCACCAATGTGGTTGAGTGAAATTTTGTTCTGAGAATGCTGCTGGCTACTATAGGAAGAAAAAATAAAATAAGAAGCTCATGAGGGTGAAACAGACATCACAGGGTATGGTACTGGGCTATACAATATTACAAGGTTCTCCCCCCCCCCATGCTGTCATACTATGATATATTGAAGCCAACAACACATAATAGACATGTCTACAATCAGACATCATTATTATCCATTCTAATTACTGTGTGGATTCTTGTGGTCTAAGGTTTACATGAACATATTCTGTTACAATACATAGTCTAAAATTATATATATTATTTCTAAAAGGTATTTTTCTGTCACAACTCGTTATCTACCTTCATATCTAACCGAAATCTATAAACGGGGTATTTTGAGTCATCATTTTGGTAACTTTATATTTCAAGAAAGGGATTTTTCCAAATTAGACATTTAAAGGGCAAAATTATCAATGTTACTAAAATGATCTTTTTTTTTCTTCCCCGAGCCTTTTACCTCCCTTGATACCAAACCGAAAACGAGAAATGAGGTACCATTTTAAAGATTGGATCTTCGCATTGGGCACATCATATTTCAAGAAAGGAATTTTTCGGAATTCGACCCTTAAAGGGCAAAAGTATAATTATTTCCATAATGTATTTTTTTTAAGTTACGTATGTCACTTTGTACCCAATTGAGATCAAAAAGTGAGATATCATTTTAGAGATTAAGGTCCCCCCTGTAGTCACATCATATTTTAAAAAATGGAATTTCTCTGAATTCGATCCTCAAAGGGCAGAAGTATCAACAATTCTAAAAATTTTCTTTCACAAGCCCCTTTTCTTCCACGATACCTAACCCAAATCGAGAAATGAGGTATCATTTTGAGTTCTCATCATAAATTAAAAAAAAAAATATATCTTTCGGAATCTGACCCTTAAAGAGTAATAGTTATGAAGGTCGCATGTATGAGGCAATTCAGAGCCAAGCTGCTAAATAGCCACAGCACATATGATATAGACATTAATAAACTGTTTCACTGGTGCTAACAAGAACTGAGCACGAGCATGTTACTGATAGATAGCAACGCCACATATCACTAAACTATGTTTTTTTGTTTCCTCTTGAATATTTTTTTTTCTGCTATGGAAACATTTTTGTTCTGGTATACAATTCCTTTGCAAATTTTTTACTGGTAAAATTTTCTCACTGGCTGTAATTGCAGCAGCACATGTCACAGAGATATGGAGGCTATGTTGTGCATTAGGTGACGTCCACTTTTACAGCACTGGCTGTACACCAATGTAGTTACTCTGAAAGCCGCTAGGTAGCTTAACCATCAACTAAATCACCAAGGAAGCCATGAGAGATACATAATAAGTGCATTTAATCAATTTTCTTTTAAATTTAAAAACAAAATATAAAAATACCAACTTTACCAGATAAATTGAAAGACGTGTGTACAGTTATGTTGCACTGTGGTCCAGGGTTGATTCTGTATGCATTACGGTAAAAATTATTTTTCTTCTATGATGTAATGAAGCCTGGAAAATAGTAAAAGTGACAGATTGGGTGATTTCTAGAGGCATCCACACAACGTGTGTATACAGTAAGGTTTGGGGTCATTCGCCACACATCACGGTTCAAATTGCGGTTTTATTTAGTTTTTTTAATTTCGGTTTGTCATCAATGGTGCTAGTATTTTAAGAATAGAACATTATTCTTTTGAAACTACACACAAACTGATGGATCATGTTACATTAATAATATAACACAAATAATGTCTCTCTCACGGCTTCCTCCAGCGTTCTATATACCGTATTTTTGTTTTTAAATTTAACATTCTGCTTTTAACTACCTTCTCTCAAAACTACCTGTAAACTAATGGATCACTTTACATTAAAAATATAATCACTAACGCAAATAAAGTCTCTCTCACAGCTTCCTAGATGATTCAGTCGATGGTTATATGCTACCTAGTGGCATTCAGAGTAAATATGTTGGTGAAAAGTCAGATTACACAACATAGCCAATATGGATATATTGTGTGCATTTTGTTCAGGTTAATTGTATTCTGTTAAGATCAGTGACAGTTTGTCAGACATGTTACATGCATCCAAAAGCCTTTCCTAATCGTTTCATAACATGTTATAGGTAAATAACAAAATGCTTACAACACTAAGCAAATTAACAATTGCTTCAAATAAGGCAGTTCTTTCATCATATTACAAACCATCGTATTTTAATTACAAAATTTTTGAAAAAGCCATCTAGCAAATTATTATTTGAACTAATCCTTAGGAGGGGACACACAAACACATTTCTTATTTTATTCTATGTCACCAGTTTATGAAGAAAAATAAATCAATAACTCCACAACCGCCAACATAGTACACAAAAAGACACTACAAATGTGACTATATGAAACCAAACTGTCATAATATGAAAATTATTCGTTCGGAGAACATTGCAGATTTTTGCCACATTTATTTTTTTTAAATCTGAAGAATAAATACTGGGCAAATAAAAATTACATCAGTACATACTCATTTGGAAAAGAGTAGGCCTACTGCCAGTATCATAATTCTTAATAGAACCAGTAGGGGATTAATGGAGATCGCGATTCCGCCTGGAGTTGGCATCATAATACTGCAGTGGTCAAATGCAAGACTCCGCTAGAAATACTTTCCGAGGCACATTTAACAATTTCATGTTGGTCCAGGCTGTATTACAAGCCAATTTCTGGTTGAAAATAATGGTCCAGGCTGTATTACAACGGAATTACTGCTTGAAAATAATATGTCTTGCGACTGACTGCATCAGTATTCCAACGATACTATTTAATGTTGTTGTAGCTGAATCACGATCTCCAATAGACCCACCAGTAGTAGTTCTACCAGTAACATAAATCTTGAAAGAATAAAAAAATTCAGCAAGAGGTTGGCAAGCAATGTCCTATCAGTCTGAAATTTGGCACATGTTCTATTTGAGTAAGCCACCAAGTAGATAGAAATAAAATCACTCAAAATGTGGTTAGATACATACGAATTACTAGGCTATGTGGTGTTTACTGCAAGTGTTTCTTAGTTTACATTGTTGGATAAAAGACATACTTCCAAATTCCAGGTAGCTAAGAAGTGGAAAATTAGCATGTATTTATAATTCCTCTGCATGTAGCCGACATATCGGATTTTATGAGATAGTAACATGCTGACATGTTGCATGGCAGTCAACCTTCTGCAATGAAAGATGGTTTGGCCCGTAACTGATGGTTGATATAAAACATTTAAGCTTACTTGATTTTTAGGTTGAAATGCAGCCTAGATCAAGAATTTAGACTAAATAGCACTTGGAATAAATATTATCAGGTAATAATGCATAATAATATGCATACATGTATCCACATTTTTAGCAATCTTACTCCATTTCTATATACTTCTCACAAACTTTTCTCAAATAGTAGGCCTACTGCCTAAAGAATGTGTACCAACTTTCAGACCAACAGGAAATTCCTCGAGGGCTGACCTCTAACCAAAAATTTGAGATACAGCTTTTTCCATGCTAACAAGTGCACAAAGTTTCAAGAAATCCTCCTGCAATTGCTGTTGAGAAGATGTACATCTTGTCAACAGCAGGGTCTTGTTATGAAAAGATGGATTTTATACCTACAGCAATTTCGGGATTACTGGAAATCACGATTCCGCCAGGAGTTTTCATCATAATACTGCTGTGGTCAAACGCAAGACACCATTAGAAGTTCTATCCGAAGTATATTTAACGGTTTCATGCTGGTCCAGGCTGTATTGGTTTAATTCTAGATGGGGATACCGCTTCCTTGCGACTGTTAACGTGACGTCGCGTTCACGTACAGTCGTAAAAACATATATTGTGACCGAGCGTAGCGAGGTCACAATAATTTAAAGCTGTACAATATCAACATAAACTGATATCCTGAAGGTGGATCAGATGCAGGCGGCCGCTGGTAAGCGGCCGCAGATGTCCGATAACACAAACAGATGTTCAATGTTTAAGGTGAAGCTCGCATTTCATCATCATCCGGCAGTGAACCCGCAAAGATTAGCAATATTGGTTGTATTATCGGATCTGCGGCCGCCTGCATCTGATCCACCTTCAGGATATCAGTTTATGTTGATATTGTACAACGTTCGGTCACAATATATGTTTTTACGACTGTATGTGAACGCGACATCACGATGACGTCACGTTAACAGTCGCGAGGCAGCGGTATCCCCATCTAGAATTAAACCGCTGTATTATAACCTAATCTCTGCTTGAAAATAAAATGTCTTGCGACTGACTACAGCAGTATTCCAAAGATATTATTGAATGTTGCAGTGGAATCGCGATCTCCAGTAGACCCGCAATTTCTGGAAATCATTAAAAACTGGATAGCCAGACCATGGATGAAACTCCAGACTGAATGTTAAAATTCATCAACAAGGATCAGTGAGAAAATGGATGGCAATGGGCGAGTAAAATGACAAACTTGTTGTATTCAACATCCTGCAGAAGTTCAATGACCAGAAAAACCTTTTCAAGAAATTTGAGAAGTAAATATGTAGGTACAGAGACATACAGTACTCCTAGATTGGAAACAAATAGTGAAGTTCCAAATTTAAAATACAAACAGTAGAAATAACCTTGAAAATGATTTATATTGTCTGACAACTGTTTAAATATTAATAAAAATTTCATGAATATATATCTAATATTAGATTAAATCTCTAAAATTAGTTAGATGAAAAATTCAATGGCCAAAAGAACTTTTCCTATAGACCTACAACTAAGCAGAATAGTTTTTTTAACATCTGCGACTACAAAAATATGAGTAATACAAATATGGCAATTACCGTTAAATATTCACATTAAGTTATACCAGTGTAATGCTTGACATGTATATCAGTATAGTTATGAAAATAAAAATTTGTGTTTATCGGTTTCCACAATGCTATTCATACTTATGCAACTTGTGTTAGGCTACTACCACCAACCATAAATTTAACGAAGACATATCACAGATTTCTCAGGTGAAGCTACCAGAATTGCAAAAAAATATAAAACTAAACTTAATACAACAAAATTCGTTCGGAAGGAACTACAATTTCACCGCTCAACCATCACAAACCAAACCCGAAACGAGATAAGCATATGTTCAACAGTTTAAACTTCGATAAAAACATTAAAAAAATACTAAACAATGCACATTTCAACAAAAGCCTAATCAAACTAAAACAGCAGTGTAATGTATAAACAAACCTTTCAAAATATATCCAAAATCCAGGTTTCTCTCACACACACCAACAACCCACCTTCCAAATCCTGGTCAAGTCAGAGCCTTCTTCCGGAAACGAATGTTTGGGCACCGTTCAATATTATGACAAACAGTTGATCGACATACTGCGGATGGAAATTTCATTACTGGCGATTAACAGCCGATTCTAATGGAAAACGATGTTCAAGAAATAGAAAACACGATGTCCAGGAAGAATAATTAAATATCTAGGTTGGAATAACACCTCCGTGCAACCAAATGGTTTTATTCCTCCCACATTGTTGAGTCGAAAATTATCTGAACAGGAAATTGGTATGATATTTAATTATTAAAATTGAATTATAAGAGGTTTCCAGATATTTAAAGTCTATTTAATATAATATTTTAAATTTCTACTTCTCTTTGATACATTTATTATGTCGATAACAATATCACAAACCCGTTCTAACATTACAGCTGCTGCCTTACAAGGCTGCGTAATGCGTATACATCGATGTCGTTGCCCATGGTCGTTGCATTTGATGTCTCTGGTCTCAGATTTTATGTCATCTGTGTGTTGTTTACAAAATTACAAGTATATGTGTAGTTGTTTTCGTGACAAGAGACGTGTTTGTGCCACGAGGAAAATATTTAGTTTAGGAAGCGTTATGGAAAATCATATTAATAAACGTAATCATACGCGGCAGTGTCATTCGGAGAAGTTTAATGTTAAACAGTACATGAAAAACAAATGGCGACAAGAAAAGTATAATAAAAAGTTGAAAAGTAAGCTCTTGTTTTTTAAATTGGATTCAGCAATTTATGGGTGATTAAAAACCATTTATTTTTTCAGTTGCGAAATGGGAAGAAAGAAGACAGAAAGCTGCGTTACATGCTTATTACAAACAGTTGAAAAAGGAGTGCCCAGATTTGAAACATGTGCATCCAGCAGATAAACGACGCAAAAAATTCCAATATTCAACAAATACAGAAAGCCAGGATCCAATCTCACAGTAAAAAATCCTGAGATTACATTACCAGATACCGCCAGGTAATGAAATACGCCAATAGTTATTTGTCAAGCATCAATTGATATCTAACTAGATGTTAGGCTACTTTGTACTATGAAGTGAGGAATTCTACGATAATCGTGCCGCCGTAATTTGATGATGTATTCTTATGTAACTCGACGAGACAAATTGAAAGTAAGGAATATGGGTAATATCTAGATCGCGATACCGCTGCAACCACTTACCGCCTCGCGTTGTAAACACTTCCCGATGGAGAGAGTATGTCGTCACTGTGTTTCCGTGTGTGACGTGCTCAGCCTTCAATTGATTTGAGAATACACTTAGGCCATAGAACGTAACCAATAGTAATAATAATAATACAATTTACAGATTGAAAAAGTTAAAGAGAATTATTACTTGCACAGTTAACAATATTATTAAAATATGTACAACATTCCAAACTGATAATTGATATCGTTCATTAGCGTTAACGTCATTAGTCACAATTTCATTGATTTGTATTTGATTCCGTTCTTCTATAATTCCTTGCGTGGCTCAAATTGCTATTAAAATCAATCATACGAAATAAAATATTTATAAAACAACATTTCGTCAATAACCGGTTGCGTTTAGGTTGAAAAACAGCCTGGACCACACTAACAGTGGTAGACACGATTTGGAAATTTCCTATCAGCAGTATCTTGTGCGACGGTTACCTTTAACTATGGTCCAGGCTGCATTATGACGTAAACGACAGTAACAGCGATAGATACGACATAGAAATTAGGTATCCGCAATAAGGTGTTTCAGTGTGATCCAGGCTGCATCAAAACCTCATAGCAAATGAATTTATTCCTGTACTACTGGTGCAAAATTAACTATTTCTCAATATGAGACGTATTAGTGATTGACTACTTTCCGTGGAAGTGACATTTAAAGCTGCGAGTGGAACGTATACGTCACATTCAGCAAGGTAGTGACGTCATACTCTCTTCATCCGGAAGTGGTGTTTACATCGCGAGGCGGTAAGTGGTTGCAGCGGTATCGCGATCTAGATATTACCCAAAATTTTTTGATATCTCGCTTAGTTATCAATATATTGTATCTCAAATTTGACGTGGTTAGGTTGGAATGTGGCCTGGACCAGAATAAAAATTTCACCATATCAAAATTTTGATGAATTCGTACGTAACTGGACGAAACAAATCAAAAATTAGACTAATTTTTTTGGTATCTTGCTTACTTTCGAGATATTGTATATCAAAAGTGAGAAGGTTAGGGTGAGATCCGGCCTCGACCAGAAAAAAAATCGCCAAAACCACTATAATCTACACGGTGGAAATGCACTATAGGTGTTTTATTTTCTTCCTAATGGTTGTTGTTAGGTTGAAATACAGCCTCGGCAAGAAGAAAAGTCACCAAAAACACAAGGAATTATACCAATAATTGATTTTTAACATGTTGTATCTCGATATCCAAGCAACATATAAAAAAGTTTGTTCTTTAGTTTCGATTTGTTTCTTCAAGTTATATAAGAATTTACTATCAGATGGTGGCACCACGGTAGGCCCTAATGATAGAACTGCCATGAAGTGTAAAGCATTGATTTCACAGAAAATTTTTAAGAGGTTGATTTCTTGCAAAGAAGAGTGTTTTAACTGTAATGGGATTACGATTCCGCAAGGGAATAGCGGGATTACTGGAGATCGCAATTCCGCCAGGAGTTGTCATCATAATATTGCAGTGGTCAAACGCATGACTCCACTAGAAATTCTTTCTGAAGCTCATTTAACAGTTTTATGCTGGTCCAGGATGTATTAAAACCTAATTTCTGCTTGATAATAGTGGTGCAGGCTGTATTGCAATGGAATTACTGCTTGAAAATAATAGGCCCTACGTCTTGTGATCTCCAGTACACCCCTGTATTCTTGGTGGCAGTTGTTGATTTGATGAAATCCGATTTAATCCTAGACTGCGATTCCGCCACTGACTGGTGTTGATGCGACGTATAATTTAAAGCTGTACAATATCAACATAAACTGATAACCCGAAGGTGGATCAGATGCAGGCGGCCTTTGGTAAGCGGCCGCAGATGTTCGATAACACATCAAACACTGAACATCTGGTTGTGTGTTCGGACATCTGCGGCCGCTTACCAGCGGCCACCTGCACCTGATCCACCTTCGGGATATCAATTTATGTTGATATTGTACAGCTTTAAATTATTGTGACCTCGCTACTCTCGGTCACTATGACGTCACGTCAACGCCAATCAGTGGCGGAATCGCAGTCTAGGATTAAACCTGAAATCCTCACTGTTTACAGTAAGGTTGTGCCATAATCACTGGCAGTAAAAAATGAATTGTCATTTTGATTTGAAATTGGTTATATTATTTAACAATAAATTGCTAATAAAGCCATGAAATACATATCCCTGAATGAAATGGACACAAAAACTGCCATAACATTAAACATTGAGCAATTGCTAATACCATATTGTGACATATTATGATAAGTCATACATTTCTTAAATGTTATTATTTGAGAATACATTGGGTTTGAGCGCAACGCCAGGCTCACAAGAAGGAAATGTGCTATCAGTCTGAAATTTACTACACACGTTCCTGAATGCGTATTATTTCATAAAACGTTGTATGTAAAATGATTGACCACATAGTGTAGAGATAATTTGCACCGAATTTATCACTACAGCAATGGCATACCTTTCTGTAGCAGGTATGTTGCTATATCTCAGACGTCAAAATCGGCCAGAAATTTTGTTCGAAATATTTCTTGGCAAACTTCGCAAGATAAGATATTGCCAGAAAAATCGAGGAACACAGATTCATAGAAATAATCTAAGTTACTATCGCGCAAACAGCTTCAGCGACATTGTTATATGGCCCACAACCAACAATTGAACATTGCAGCGATTTTGTCACACATTGTTCGACTGAGAAATATGATTGCCAACGTAACCTAACAAAACACCTTAGATAACTAGCTTTCTTTTGGTACAAATCGAATATACATATGTGCCATTGTCATGAATGTATAATTTTACAGCTTGGTCCAGAATGTATTTTCACGTGAACACCTAGCGTAGTTTGTGAGAAGAAAAGTTGCCCCATTACAATCAACTTCGCCATAAGAAGTTGGTAGCAATGAGGATATTTACATCTTATTTCAGTATCTTTTCCATACATAACCGATACGAATATAAACATGTCAGTGCAATATGTCTGTCAAACTGAATGTTTCGTATCATTACCTGTTTCTTTAATTCTTCAATGTGTTTTATAAGGATGAGGAATGCAGTTTTCTCTGCAAGAATAAATTGTAAGATACATCTGCAATGAACAGAAACAGATAATAACACATATTACTGCATGATAACTTGTAACAACTTATACGTTATACATATTTCATACATTTGATGGCTTCACATGCAACATTTTATGAAATAATATGTCTTCAGGAAAGTGTGTAGCAAATTTTATACCAACAGCACATTTCCTTCTTAGGACCCTGGTGTTGCATCCAAGCCATACATTGCTTGTATAGTCAATAAATGTATACATATCATATAAACTTCACACAAAACTGGCACATTGTTAAATGATAAGAGAACGGTGGATGCCATACTTATACGACCTCTGATAGTATTAATATTACATGCTGTGAAATGTGTCCATGACTATCAGTGTTGATAAACATTACATAGAACAAATATGCTGCAACATGCAATTATTTTATGAATTGTAAATAATTTTAGGCAAACTACAATATGTTCCTCACATTACTTGTTGAAACACAAAGCTACATTCGCAGCTGCTATTATTCAGAAACATTGTGTTAAAACAAAGAATGTCAATTGTCATTCTGCTCCAGACTGCATTTCAGCCTAACCACAAGATTCGCTAATTACGCTTATGTAAAATAAAACAGCAGTTCTATCATTACCGTGGTGCCACAATCTGATGATGAATTCTTGTAGAACTCGGTGAAACAAATTGAAAATAAACAGTTTTTTTTTTTTTTTGATATCTCAATTGGTATTCGAGATATAACACGTTAAATATCAGTTATAGGTATAGTTCCTTGTGTTGGTGACATTTCTTCTGGTTCAGGCTGTATTTCAACCTTACACCAACTACTAGGAAGAAAACAAAAGACCTATAGTGCATTTCCACTGTGTAGATGTAGTGATTATGGTGAAATTTTTTTTCTGGTCCAGGTTGGATCTCACCCTAACCTCCTCATTTTTTAGATACAATATCTCGAGAACTACGCGAGATATCAAATAAATATAAATATATTCGATTTGTCTCGTCGAGTTACTTTCAAATTCATTATCAAATTTGGCTATGGTGAAATTTTTCTTCTGGTCCAGGCTGCATTTCAACCTAACCTGTTTTGAGATACATTATGTTGAGAACTAAGCGAGATATTGAAAAAATTATTCTTTACTTTCAGTTTGTCTCATTGAGTTACGTAGGAATACATCATCAAATTGCGGCGTGACGGTTATCGTTGAATCTCCAATAAAACCAGCTTAAAAATCAACAAAAGCCTAATTTATTTCGCTTCAACTGTGAGCTTCAATTGCAATTCTGGTTCAGCATGTATTTAACCTATCAACACAAGGCACTAATAATGCTGCTCAAATATCATTGTAACTTATATTCTTAATACAATCCAAATTTCAATTGATTATAATGTAACAACAAGCATCAGTAATTAGTTTGGTCCAGTCTGAATTTCAACTTATCTACAATCTTTGCTAATAATGCTCTTGTAAAAATGAAGTGGCTTAAATTATTTACAAAAACTAAATTCCCCAAACCTTATGCTGAAATAAGGATTTTACTGCTGCACTTTCAACATAACCACAATCTACATTAATACTGCCAAAACCTCCTTTGATAAATATCTTAGAATATTAATGTCTCTTACAAAAACATGAGGATACATTTCATTATACATACCTGGAGGTTGCATGTGTGTACGTGATTATGGCATGTGTTGTCATTAAATGTTGAGGTTCTTTTTTGGGTGAAGATTGTTCGGTATTTGTATTTTTGATGGTTACAATAGCACATATTCCTTAAATAATATCATTTAAGGAATGTGTGTAATGTCATTGTACGTCACAACATGGCTGCTATCAATTGCTTGCCTTCTAATTTTGGTGTTATGTTTGTGCAATATGTGTATATTTGATAGCTTTAATAGCAACATATATTACATAACATCATCCAGTTTTTAGACTAAAAGTACAATTCCTTCTCGAAACCAAGTGATTATGATAGTGCCTGCAGTTATTTTGTGAAACACATTCTTCACTGTTTTAAATAGACTTCAAAGTTTACTGGCAATGTAATCAAAACCACATTAGAAGCGATTAACCTTTTAGTCTGAAAATTTGAAAACATTCCTTAGGCAATATTATGTAAGAATTTGTGTACAGTATAACCATTACAAGTAAGCTAATCCTGTATGGGCAGTTCTAAGCAAGTGGTTATACAAAAAATATGTATCGTATATTATTTCTAGAAGGTGATTTTTCATGATTCATTGGTCACTAAGATGTTTTGTAATATTAATTATGTAACAGCCTACTTTTAAATGTATTTTTGTCGGAAATAGCTAGACCAGTAAGGCAATAGCACTGAAGAGCATAACATGATGTAATGGGAAGCCTTTGCCGCAGTTCACACACATACAGACAATGTAGCTTGCAAATGGACAGAGCATGCTGATTTAATCGTAATACAGCAGTTCGAAGTCCAGCACCACCAACCATAGCACCAAGAAGTTTACTTTGGCACAACGTTACCAATATTCACTCTTATATTAGGACAGCTAGAGAACAGTTCACTTCAATATGTAACTCCCTTCATATGCAACCAAAGTTGATAAAGAGAGTAGGCAAGTTGCACAATAGGTGCTGACAATTTTTTCAGTGGCAGATTATACTCGAATCTAGATGGCAGTGACAATTACAGGAGCCATGGCCTGTGCACAAATAGTGGCCTATGATGGCCACATAGACTAGAGTACAGTCCACCTCTTGAAAAATAGTCAGGACCTACTGTGCAACTTAGCCAATGAGGTACAATTTTGAAGACATAATTTTCCACAATTTTTAGTTTGGAATTGCACTTTGTATATTTTGGGCCTTGTGAGTTTTTTTTCCACAGGTGACATCATATCTTTTACATGGCTACTTGAGTCAGTATTTCAATTAGTATGATACATTTTATTTTTACTGGTCTAAACATGTTCAACAGATTTTGATCAAAAGTACAGAAACTGAGAAAAGAAAGTTGGAAGAGATACAGAAGCAGTGTTGAACGTGACTGCCATGGAGCACCATATTTTTTTTTTAGATATTTAAATTCCTATGAAAGAGAGAGAATGAGAGTTTAAAGCATAACAGTAGCCATTTGGGTTAAAGTACTGTGAGTAATTCCGAAATACAGATGTTTAAATGACAATTTTAAAATGGTAGAAGGGCCCTATTGAAGTAGGTGAACTAGATAGTCATCTCATTCCATCAAAATAAAAAAAGCAGTCGGCAGGTGTAGATGGAATGAATGTTAAGTTATTGAAATATTCCCCTATTAAGGAGCCATATTTGTATTGCTAGGGAAATACCAAAGAACTTTGAGCAGACCATACTAATTCCAGTCCCTGACAACATTAACCGACATTGAGCTTGGTTACACATGCCTCCATAATTACCACCGCATGAAAATAGAAATGGTAGAAATCATTTGGAACATAAGTTTTGGTTTATGAATAACAAATAAATGAGAAATGATTCTGAGCATTAGAATTATCATTGTATGAGCTCTATGTCTTGATAGTAATGTCCTAATTGCTTTAATCTTATATATATATAAAAATAGACGTGTTTTTTCCTATATTTCACTTTTCAGTCACCACTACCTAGCACAGATCACTGATGTTTGTGGGCGGAAGTAGCATGGAGTTTCCTGTCGTGCACAACGTTGGCCGAATGCCGATAGCTGTGGGGATGTGGGAGATATAATGATTAAAGTTGGTCAGTCCAGGGCGTTTTCATATTTCGACCAAAAATTCGTATCTCCGTATACTTCTCTTTCCTGCCACAACTACAGACCTTTGGTGTTTGTATGTGGTAGTAGAATCGTCTTTCCTGTCGTGCACTATGGTTGTTAGATGTCGGTAGCTATGGGGATGTGGGAGATATGGAGGTTGAAAGTGGTCGACCTGTGGCAATTTCATACTTCTGCCAAAGACAAAAGTGTCATGGTGTGTCACTTTTCAGCGAAAACTATAGATCACAGATAACTGGCGTTTGTGTGTAGTAGTAGCACAGAGTCACCTTTCGATCACAACAGCGGCCGAATTTCAGAAACTGTGGTACTGTGGTAGATATGGTGGTTGTAAGTGGCCGACCAAGGATATTTTCGAATTTCGACTGTCTCCGCATATGTGACTTTTCTGCCACAACTACATAGCATAGAGCATTGGTGTTTGTGTTTGGTAGTAAAATCATATCATGTAGTGCACTATGGTTGTTAGATGTCGGTA